>OY284475.1:39627492-39691082 GCA_958336345.1 Dorcus parallelipipedus
GCTACTGTTCTGCTGATGAAGCCCCAATTAGGGCCGAAATAGCTATACAGAATATGCTCGGGGGCCCCATTGCGATCCTGACGACTCGCAGCCAACATTTACATGTTTGCGTTGACACGTTTTGTCCGCTTCGACTGCCATCTCGTGCGTGTTAGCTTTTGAGGCGACGGCATTGTTGCTATCTGCTTTCACGACACGAATTATAAGTCGGAAAATAATTGTGCCGCGGCGCAATTATTTCACATGTACTTCATACTTTCTTTGAAAGTCATTTAAAACAGAGCGGGCATAAAACCTCAATAAATCATGTTCTGTTTTAAATGACATAATATGAACGCTTCCTCATCAAGGCATTTATTTAATACTAACCAAGCTAGCGGTGGTTTAATGAGTAACTACCCCCAGAGTACATAATTGCACCCTACCCATGCGAAGCGTTCTCATCGTAAAATTACGTTTATTGATATGCCTGTATAACAATATTTTCGCCCATTCTTAACTGCAGCACATGTGCAAGTATTTTACTGTGCTCTGGCGCCATCAGCGCTAAGCGTAGTTTCATACATGTGGAGACGCGCCAGGGCCGTACTCACTACTTCATAATTCGATATCTCGAAAACTATGGCACTTTTTCTATTTTGTCAGAGAGTATTGTTTATAGAGCGTCCCCGACCCTCTGGTGACGTATTGTCCCTTATACCTTATACACCGTGTATACAGTGCGAGTCTCTAACTTGGAATAAATTCAGTAAAGCAAAGACAGTTTTTTTTTCGGAAATATGCTCGGACACGTCGATTAGTATTTTAAATTGCGCTCTTCATCTAAGAACATTTTATACAGCGTGTCCCAAATTTGAGATATGACGTCATCGACTATTTTTTTAAATGGCAATCCTATTTTTTATGCCTATTCTTAAAGTGTATAATCAAGTTACACATGCGTACCAAATTTCAAATTTTTATTCCTTGTCTACCGGTCTCCGGATTTAACACCCTCGACTATTTCTTATGGGGGTACTTGAAAAGCAAAGTTTTTAAGACCAAACCAGAAAATATTGAGGTGTTCAAAGAACGAATAAGACAGGAGTGTAGGTTAATTTCCGCCGAAGTAATAAGAAATTTTCAAAACGAGTTTAAGTTCCGTTTAGGGTATTGTCAGTTAGTACATGGACAACATTTTGAGCATTTAGTGAAGTGAATTTATGACTATTGAGTTTCAGATTTCTTCATTTTTTGAATTAGTTAATGTTTGTTAAATATCTTTCAAATGAGAAGGAATAAAAATTTGAAATTTGGTACGCATGTGTAACTTGATTATACACTCTAAGAATAGTCATAGAAAAATAGGATTGCCATTTAAAAAAATAGTCGATGACGTCATATATCAAATTTGGGACACGCTGTATAAAATGTTCTTAGATGAAAAAGAGCGCAATTTAAAATACTAATCGACGTGTCCGAGCATATTTCCGAAAAAAAACCTGTCTTTGCTTTACCGAATTTATTCCAAGTTAGAGACTCGCACTGAGTCAAACGTGAATATGACTTGCAAAGAGAAATTTCTTCATACGCTAATAAGACACGCTCATTGTAGTTGCTTGCAACCAAATTATCTGTACACCACTTCACAAATAATTCATATTCCTTCCAATATCTGCTGGAAGATTTCTCAGGTAATAAAGAATTAATTGCATGTTCGGCAGCCTGAGTAATGTGTGCTGGAGTATCCATTGCACTTATTTATAATATATAATATTATATAATATATAATTGTAATTTATAATATGTATAAACAATAAAATGGACTTGAATAATATTTGGTTTTTATTAAATGTCAAAAAACTGTAGGTAACTTGATTTTTAATTTCAAATTCAAAATCGTTTGGACATTGTGTTGCCAAGCTGAATACATGTAACTATTGTATGTAACTATTATATGTAACTAGCGCAAACTATTTAGTTTTTTATTTTTGAACTTTTGAAACAATTTAAAATAGGTCGGACCAAAAAATAGTGTGAATCACACGGCCCGAACTGCTTTGCAAGTTCTCTCACTTGTACTCGCACTTGCAAAATGACAGTTTCTAGCCTAGTGATACCAATTACTATTTGTTTCCTTTAAAACATTTCTACGAACTAAGTTCTGTCTCACATTCCTTCGATTTCAGAAAAATCGCGTTTCTTACGAACACTTGTATTTCGACCATGCAATTAAGGGTGTGGGGACAAAAAATTTGCACAAATGTTAAAAAGAAACAACTTTATTACCAAAGAACTATTATACGACTTATAATATGGAAGTAAAAGAACACACTTTTAGTTACAAAATCGGCGACTTGCTTTGCGAATTTTTGTTTTTACACGGCTCGTTAAATTAATAAATACTGAATCTAACGTTTGCCGCAATTTTTGGCAAATTCTTTGTTTCAGCTCATCCAAATTTGAAGCCCTTAGCCGTTACAGTATGTATCTCTTTCTAAATTCTTCCAAAAACGTTCAATTGGACGCAGTTGAGATCATTTCTTGACTTCGTAACAAATGGAATTTGTAACTCATCGGAAGCGGCAATAATACGAGCAGTGTAATGCGAAGTTGCTATGTCTGGCCAAAATATGTATTTTCCGACAGAAGGATTCTTATCCATGAATTCCTTTAATCTTGATCTTATACAGTATTTTCATACGTTTTGGCATTCACAGAATTGCCAGATGGACAAATCTAAGCTTGGGAATAGCCTTTACAAGAAATTGCAATCCACATCAAGAACTTGTGCTGAAATTTTTTATGTCTCTTGTAAACCACTTTACAATCCACTTCTTTGCCTTTTTTACAGTAGTGATATTTGTTATAAGCGGTATCACTTCCATCGAGCGTGAAAAATGATTCTTCATCCATCACATCGAGGCTATTTGATGGTGAAAATTCATTTTCAGAAAGTCGTCTCAGTTTACGTCTTTATTCTCGCAACTGTTTTTCTGAATATTCCGCAGCCGATTTTTTCGTAACAAGCGACACATTATGCTCTTTTAAAATATTACTTACGTATTAATTATCGATCTTATACTTGCGACCAAGTTTCGTAAGCGAATCCCAACTTTACCATGAGCTTGCTCGCCTAGAGCTTTTTTCTTCTTGGAAGTCATTTTCTTATTGGTCTTCTAGAACCTGCATTTCCATCACTGCTGTGTTCAAGTCTACAGGTTTTCAGATATTATATGTTGTCTTTTCAGAAACACTCATTGCATAAAAGTGATTTACAGTATAGGATTTTTTAAAGTTACTATGTTGTTTGTAGAATTCGGCAATCAATTGTCGTTGTTGAATTCCTTTCAAGTTTTCCATTATCTCTATGTTAGCAACCAAAAAACATTGACAATGGAATAATCAAATGCTGTCATTTGATCAACAAAACAAAAGCATAGCTAGCCGAAAATTGTCACCACCCACGTATTTTCTAAGCATAGAAACTTTGTGTAAATTTTTTGTCCCCACACCCTTATTTTCAGCAATCTTAAATTCCTGAATGATATTCAACAGACATTACTTACATTGTCTACAACACCTTCACTAGAACCAGTTTGTTTTTGACCAATTTCTTATAGGAAAAATATCGCACTACTTGCAACTTGAACGTGTTAAACGTGGATTTAAGGTGGTTATAACGTGGTTATAAGGTCGGAAATATTTTATTTATTTATTTGTTTGCCTAAACGCTTTGTTACGTTAATTCAATTTTAATCGAGTGACTTTAGATATTTACTTTAAGCTTTTTCTGTAAACGATAAGCAGATCTGTTTCTCAGACAAAGTTTTAATTAATCTTAGTGCCAATTCACAATGGACGTAAGCGTAAGAAATACGTAAGAATAATAGATACATAAATGCAAATTTTCGGTATATTTGTCAATCAATTTTATATATGTACTTAAAAAAGGATCGAGACTCATTATTAACTATTACAACAGTACTGATTGACGTTTGAATTGATAAACATACCAAAAATTTACATTATGTATCTACTATCTTTACGTATTTCTTACGCTTACGTCCATTGTGAATGGGCACTTAGGCCCGATCTTTCTACCTCCTAATAAAGTTCCCGATAACGTTATTTCGCAAATAACTTGATTTTTGTGAATGGTCTCCATGGTGATTCGTAAAGTTATTGGTCAAATAAATGTATCAGGAGGTGGAAAGACCGGACCTTAGAGTGTTTACAAGTTTATTTATTTCTTGCTCAACGCTTTGTGACCCCTTGGGTCGTACTTTACTTTTGGGGTTTCGTTGAAACCTCCCTTCTCCAAGAGTTTAGCCAGCGGTGCTGGAGATAATTGAATATACTCGCACAATTTGCTGCCTTTTGCAAAACTTAACACCCTGTACACACTGCGCTCACACTGATGAAGCAAAAACGTTTTCGGACAAAACATTTTTGACTAATTTTGTTAGAAAGTGTTTTTTCAATGCTTTAAATAAGATCAGGCACGCAAAACAGAAAGCAGTTTAAAGCATGCTAAAACAGTTGCAGTCAAAACGTTTTTGCTCAAAACGTTTTGACATAATGATTGTGGTTTTAACATGAAATGAAATAGTTACATCACCCCCAAAAAAAAAACGATTTATGCTAAAGGAGACGTTTTTTCTTCCTAAACTACGAAGAATTTATTTGACAGAGCACCTACCTACTTTCGATCAAACAAAATGAGAGAGAAAGAGTATGAAAAATCGCAACGAGCACAAGCCGATTATTTCGATGCATTAAAATGGATCGTAAAAAAATATTTACATAATTATTTACTACTTATTGTCATTAAAACATTGATATTTAATATTTTATTCAATATTGTTGCAAACCAACGATTTAAACTGTATCTAGGTAGGAAAAATTTTCTATATTTTCTTTTTCCTGAAATTTTTAATTTAGATTGTTTTTAGTTTAATTTTTTGATAACGAAGGGGGTCCTTTGATTGAACAGGGCCCTGGGCTGCAGCCCTTAAAAACCGTACCTAAATCTGCTCTTGTTTGCACATCTGATAAGAAGAAACATATCGAAATATTTTGTTCGCTTAATTATATTATTACGACTTCAGGGTTCACAAATTTAAACGTTATTTATTTCTTTTAAAACTCTTTAATGTCTACGATCATTAAACACAACGAAAGTACAATAATATCGAGCTGTACACTTATCTGACAAAATAACACTTAAACGTTAATAAATTCACTTTACTACATATCGCTTTCTAAGTAAGACTGATTTGAAAATCGCGCTTCCTCTGGGTTTTATAACAGCCAGCGCTGTTTCGAGAATGACGACGAATAATGCTAGATTTTTCCAGTAAATTTAGTGCGAGTCTAGAATAGATTAGAATCTTGTCTGCGTCACAGATGGCGCGACCAGTATAAAAATTAGAATTTATTTCTCAGTATAGCTGCTTTCGATTATATTCACTGAAGTACTCCAGGGCACCCCAGGCTGCTCGGGTATGTTCGATTTTCACAGATTTTCATTGTCTGAGAAGCCCGGAGTTACTGCGATGCACTCCAGCATGCATAATCGAAAGCAGCTTATGTAACACTGCCCCTTCCTTAATTCTGTTCGTCCCGAGCAGAATATGGAGCCAAACGGTCTATGTGGATCACGTTCGTCTTCCCACGGGGTAGCTTCCGTATTCTGTATACCATGTCATTAATTCTCTTGATTACTTCGTAGGGTCCGTCCCAAGGCGCCTGCAGTTTGGGACATAGTTCACGAGTCCTTTTGGAGTTGTACAGCCAGACCTGGTTCCCTGGTTGGAAATCCATTTGATTGGCTCGTCTATCATACCGGGTCTTCATTTTGTCGGTGACCAGATTGATGTTTCGTCGCACATATTGATGAGTGCTCGCCAATCGATTCTCGAAGTCCTGCAGATATTCGTGCAATTCAGACCTTCTAGCTTCTAGACGTCCAAACTTCAGGTCACATGGTAAACGCATTTCTCCTACAAACAAAACTCGATACGGCGATTGCTTAGTAGTGTCATATATTGCGGAACGGTATGCCATTAGAAAAATGGGCAAATGTTGATCCCAGTCGCGTTGATTTGTGGAGACCACTTTTGCGAAATGTCTCTCCAGAGTTCTGTTGAATCGCTCTACCATGCCGTCTGATTGCGGATGTAACGGGGTAGTGTGCGTTTTAAAAATGCCAAGCATCCGGCTCAATTCTTGAAAGACGCTTCCTTCGAAATTTCTACCTTGGTCGGAATGAAGCTCCATTGGCACCCCAAATCTTGTTATCCAATTCTCTATGAGGGCAGTGGCGACAGTTGTTGCTTCCTGATTAGGCAACGCGTAACCTTCTGGCCATTTAGTGAAGTAATCGGTTACCACCATGATGTACTTATTGCCGCGATCGGTTTCTGGAAACGGGCCAGCTATGTCAATGGCAATTCTCTCGAAGGGTGCACCGACGTTATACAGATGTATCTTCCTCGAGTCTTTTTCGCAGGTCCAGACACTGCCTTGCAGGTAATACACCTGGTACACCAATTCTCTACATCGGTTCTACATTTCACCCAATAAAACCTTTCTCGGACTTTTGCTAATGTTTTATTGATGCCCAAATGTCCACCTGACGTACCACCATGTATTTCTTCCAAAACTTCGGCAATTCTAACTTTTGGAAGGACTAACTGCTCTTTAATTTCGCTGCCATCAGGTGACTCCCATTCTCTTTTCAGAATTCCGTTCTCTAACTTTAGAGAATCCCATTGTACCCAGTAGCTTTTGAAAATCGGGCTTTTGTCCAATAGTTCGGTCCAAGTTGGACGTTGTTCTTTTTCCTTCCAAGATAATATCCCTTATGTCTTCCTCTTGGCGTTGCTCTTGGCTTATAACTTCCGGTTGCCATCGGTTGTTTGTAACACGTGTTCTTTTGATAGGAATTATTCCTTCTTTGTCCTCCAATTTCAAGCAGTTCCGACAATTTTCAGGATACGGTCTTCTGGAGAGTGCATCTGCATTATTGTGGACACGACCTGGGCGATGTTCGATTGCAAAATCATACTCCTCCATCTGGAAAGCTGGCCTTCTATATTTTTGAACTGGAGCAACCACTTCAATGCTGCATGGTCTGATCGAAGATGAAACTGTCGACCATAAAGGTGCTTGTGAAAATGTTCCAATGTTTTCACCACAGCAAAGAGCTCCTTCCTGGTTACACAATAGTTTCTTTCAGCTTTGGTTAAAACTTTACTGAAGTAACCGATGACACGTTCTTCGCCGTCCTGCACTTGCGATAACACACCCCCAATTCCGTGATTGCTCGCATCGGTGTCAATGATGAACTGGCCCTCTAGTCGTGGATTGGTCAGTATCGGTGCAGATATTAGAAGATTCTTCAGATTATCAAAAGCGTCTTGGCAGTCTTCACTCCAAAAAAACGTTGTTTTTCCTTCGGTCAGCGAATGCAGAAGTTTGGCTGCCTTTGCAAAGTCTTTCACAAGTCGTATGTAATATGTGCATAATCCCAGGAAACTTCGCAACTCATGCAAATTTTTTTTGTGGTGGCCAATCCTTAACGGCTGTAATTTTGTCTGGATCCATTGCGACTCCTGCTTCTGATATGACGTGTCCAAGATATTTCACTTCCTTTTGGAAGAATTCGCATTTGGCAGGATTCAGTTTCAATTTCGTCTCTTTCATTCTCTGGAAGACGTCTGTTAAATTTGCAAGATGTTCTTTAAAGGTTCTTCCAACAACAATCACATCGTCTAAGTATACGAGGCAAATTTTCCAGCTAAGTCCGCGCAATACCAATTCCATGAGTCGTTCAAAAGCAGCTGGGGCGTTGCAAAGACCAAAAGGTATCACTCTGAATTGCCATAAACCATTTCCAGCAGTAAAGGCCATCTTTTCCTTGTCTTCGGGATGCATACCAACTTGCCAATAGCCACTTTTCAAGTCTAAGGTCGAAAACCACTTCGCACCGGATAAGGTATCTATTGTGTCATCGATCCTGGGCAAGGGATTACTGTCCTTTTTCGTGACATCATTTAATCGTTTATAGTCCACACAAAAACGCGTGCTGCCATCCTTCTTAGTCACCAGTACAACGGGAGATGCCCATGGACTTTGCGATGGTTCTATAACGTCTTGGTTCTGCATCTTCTTAATTAAATTGTCGGCTTCTTCTCTTTTTGCCAACGGGAGTCGACGCGCTGGTTGTCGAATTGGATTCGAGTCGCCAGTGTTTATTGTGTGATGTCCGGGTTAAGTCATCATCAGTATAAGCAAAGATTCCTTTAAATTTGCGAAACAGCTCTCGTACGTCTTCTGTTTCTTTGGATTCAGCAATGTTCATGTACCTGCCAGCAATTTCTCTAGTCTGGTGGCAGACTGATGCCGAGCGGATGCATCGTTCACTTCAATATGGTTTACAGAAGCAATTGCTTCACACTTGCCCACTACAGTTCCGCTGGGTATGGTAACTGGGTAACTGTTGACATTTGCAAGACGGATAGGAACTGTTTCTTGAATCTTCACCAGAGTTCCAGCCAGTAAAATTCCTTCTTGGCGCAGTTGGTTTCAATTGGTTCTATGATCCCAGCAGGATAGCTACCAAGATTGCCTTCCATTTTTGCCAAGATTATCTTGTCGGTTAAGGCTGGAATGTTCACACTTTCTTTCAGTTTTATTCTCAATACGGTAGGTGAATTTCCAGGTATATGGAGAGGTATCTCTTCTGTTCCAATGCGTAGGACTTTATCTTTTAGATCTACAACCAAGCCGTTTTTCTTCATGAAATCCACTCCAAGTATGAAATCATCAATGATATCAGCCACTAGAACCCTGTAACTAAATTTCATACTTCCAATCTTCAATTCAATTTCGGCTTCCCCACAAACAGAAGTAACTTCTCCAGTAGCTGTCTGAATGTGACACCTTCTCCCAGTATTTATTAGTTTCCATTTTGGTAAAAGATCTGTTGGTACTATGCACGCATTTGCACCAGTATCGATTGTGAATTGGAAAGATCTTTTGCCAATTTGTCCATTTGCTATCAAACTATTTTCATTATTTCTTATTCAAGAAACAGAGACAATTTTGGGGCTATCCGTAGAATCAGTCAGCATGCGCCCCTTCTTGCTGACTGAAATTAGTTTAACGAATCACTATCATTGTAGTGGCTCGGTCGCTTGCGCCTACAGTTGGAGCGCAGATGGCCTTGCTGATCACAATTCCAGCAACTCATTATTCGCTTGACATTGCCTGCGATTTTCTTTTTTTCCAACTCTTTTAGTCTATTGAAAATTTCTGTTAGTGCATTGTTGTCGGCAGCTTTCACCTCTCACACTCGTATTAAGCTTTTAGAGGCTTGCTTGGCTTCCTCGAATTCCAGAGCACGGGCCAGTACATCTGTGCACTTGGAGAAGTTACCCGGTCGCAACACTTGCTCCATCTCTTGGTCTCTAATACCGTCAATGAATGCTTGTATGGCCAGCCGGTGGAAAACAGGTTCAGGCAGGAAGTGTCGGTACGCCATTCGGACCAATCTCTCGACATCGAGTTCAAATTCCTGTAATGACTCACCATTCATCTGGGTACGAGTTTTCAGTTGGATAGAGTGGAGCTGCTTCATGTGTGGTCACCAAATCGCATGTCCAAGTGTTCTACTAGTTGATCAAAGTTGTTCTGAATTTCTTCGGGAATCGATTGTAATACACTCAATGCTAGACCTCGCAAAGCCAACACGAGGGCTGCAGCCTTATCGCAATCATTCCAGCAATTTACATCACTTGCGATTTTGAATTGTCTAATAAAAGTAGACCATGGTAAGTCCCCTTCGAATTTGGGTGGTTTCAGTTTTTGGCTTGACGACACAGTTAGTGTAATAGAACGACCAAGTCCTACTTTATGCAGCTGTTTGGTTAAGTCTTCAAATTTATCGTGGAACTGAATTTCTATTCCTCCGATTTTCTCATCAAGTTTGCAATCAAATTCAGTTTTTATGTCACCAATATGAGTTTTTACATCTTCAATTTGATAAAAAATTGTGTGTTCAAATTGTCTCTTCACATTTTCAATCTTTCCATCAGTTTCCTCACCGAATTGTGTTTTAAGATCTTCGATCTTTTCATCGATTTGATTTTTCACCTCCTGTAATTTTAGATCAGTGTTTAAACTGGAAGTTTCAATTTTTATTTCCAAGCTTTCTATTTGTTTTCTAGAAAGGTCCATTTGTTGCGTCATTTCTTCCTTCATATTTTCATTGACTTCTTTGATTTCTTTCTTTATATTTTTAAGTAGAGCTGCGGTATTTTCAAATTCAAATAATTCTGGATCTTTTACTTCTTCTCGAAGAGCTTGTTCAAGCCGTTCTTGTAAAACAGTTTTCTTTTCAGAAGTTTCTAGCCCTCCCTCGTCCAATTGATCACGCAGCTCCTTCACTTTTAATTCAACTAGCTTCATTTTCAATTTTTGAAAATCCCACTTCTGACACCAATTTGTTACAACTTCAGAGTTCACAAATTTAAATATTATTTATTTCTTTTAAAACACTTTAATGTCTACGATCATTAAACACAACGAAAGTACAATAATATCGAGCTGTACACTTATCTGACAAAATAATACTTAAACGTTAATAAATTCGCTTTACTACACATCGCTTTCTAAGTAAGACTGATTTGAAAATCGTGCTTCCTCTGGGTTTTATAACAGCCAGCGCTGTTTCGAGAATGACGACGAATAATGCTAGATGATTTTTCCAGTAAATTCGATGCGGGTCTAGAATAGATTAGAATATTGTCTGCGTCACAGGTGGCACGACCAGTATAAAAAATAGAATTTACTTCTCAGAATGTAACAATATTGATAAGAAAGTAAAGCCTAGCATAAGCTTGGCTACGTATTATTTACGAAGCATTTTAATACAACGAAATAATCCGCTTGTGGAACCTGCACGTTGCGATTTTTCATATCTCTTTCTCGCCCATTTCTTTTTGATCGAAAGAAGGTAGGTGTTCTCTCTCTCTCTCTAAAAGAAAGTCTTTGTAGTTTATGAGGAAAAAACGTCTACTTCAGCATCAAGGTTGTTTAACATTATTTGTAAAGGATGGCTCGATCCCTGTACTGCAATGTGGAACCGGGCTCCCCCACTCTGTGACGTCTGCTACGGACCTCGATGCGAATATTCCTATGAATTACATGTAAAGTGCATATGAAAATTATGAAAAATATTTAAATTTTAATATAAGAATTGTGAACTTTATAATTTAATTTGTTATGAATTTTAGTACGTTAAATAAAGTAAATATCAGGTCAAACATGTGCATTTTATTAACTAAAATCTCAACAAAGAGATTATGTATTACTACGAAAATAGAAGTTAATCTTGCCTCGAAATTTTTAAATGTTATTTCGCGCATATTTAAAACAATATACAGTGGCCACCAAAAAGTCGGCATCAAATGGAAAAAAAATTATTTTTGATTTTTCAAAAAAAATTTAATAATTTGTGCTTGTCTGAGAACCTCTTTAGCCCCTGTCAGACATTCCGAGTGATTTTTACTTAATTAGAAAATAGCGCTTTTCGAAATTGCTAATATTATAAAGTTGCTATTTCTCGGAAATTAATCAAGATTTCAACCAGATTTTTTTATTGTTTGTTAGTTTTAGCGTAATGATTAATCTCAAAACCAGAAAATAACGTTTTGAATTTTTCAATTTTTGAAATTCAAGTACCAAAGCTTAAATTAATAATAAAAATTATTTTAATCAAAAAATTAAAAATTAAAAGAAAAGATTAGTTCTTCTTTCAGGAATTTAATTACTAACCGAAAAGTAATATTTTTGCATAATTTTACGTTTTTGATGCAAGGTGCTTTTCAAGAGAAATATTTTTCAATGATAATTCATAAATACTTAAATAGATTCAAGAAACCCTAATCTACCTTCTTTAATGAATTACCTGCTTTCACAAAAATTCTATACCTGTTCTTTTATATCACAAAATCTTTTAACCGGACACTAAATAGCGCACAAACACTTAACATTTCGCCATCGTTCGACAGCTTTGTCAAAAGTGAAAAATATAAACAAGTTGTTCTTTTATAGTTGCACGAATGGCGAGATTTTTCTTTATTTAGTTTACATGTCAACTAAATAGGCAGAATATGAAAAATGTCCTCCTTTAGGCAGCTGTAAAAAAAACTTTTGCGGGATTTTTGTGAAAGTAAGTCATTAACGAAGGTAGATTATAGTTTTTAAGACCCACTTAAATACATAATAATAATAATTGAAAGATATTACTCTTAAGAAGCACCCTACATCAAAAACGTAAGAATTATGTAAAAATATTATATTTCGGTAAATAATAAAGTTTCTAAAGGAAAAACTAATGTTTTCCATTAATTTTTCCCATTATAAATCTTTGAAGTTTTCGTCCCAAAAAATTTATATTTTTAATTTATTTTTAAAAGTTTTGGTATGCGAAATTTTGGAAAAAATGTCAAAATTTAAAATATTCAAGTTTTGGAAAGTGGAAAAAATAATTGCAAGTGTTATCAAATTGCAAACATAGTCTCGAATAAAAAACCATTAAACTATTTTTTGTAAATAGTAAGATAAAATATTTATTAAGTGTTCTCACTTTCGTTTTCATTTTAAATCGTGTAAAATAATTATTTTCGTGAAATAATTCATGCAGTCCATTACGTTGCGATGAGCGAGGTCCGTGCTTCAGCTTCAGCATAAATGTTTTTTTTGGGGTGATGTAACTATTTTCGTTTCATGTTAAAACCACAGTCATTAGATAAAAACGTTTTGAGTAAAGACGTTTTGACTGCAACTGTTTTAGCGTGCATTAAACTGTTTTTTGTTTGGATATATCAGTGTGAGCCTGATCCTATTTAAAGCATTTGAAAAAACGCTTTCTAACAAAATTATTCAAAAACGTTTTGTCTGAAAACGTTTTTGTTTCAACAGTGTGAGCCCAGCCTTACTGATGGATTTAAATTATGCGGAGCTTGGAAGGATGATACTTTTGTATAAAACATTTTTCCATATATTCAATAGGAACGGCGCGGCGTTAATGAAGAAACCCGGTTAAATGCCGCAGACTGTATAGGTATAAAATTTGTATGGAGTTAAACTAATAAAGTTTAAGTCATCTTCAAGCTATCCAACTAGCCATGAAATAAAGATCAATCTGCGATCAGGATCATCTGACCTTAACTTCTGCACTAGATTTATTTTATAATAATGCTGATTCAACCAACATTCCTACGAGTACTTCCTGACTCATAACTAAAGGCGAATTTACACTTGTACACTTTGGATGTGCATCGAGTGGGATTCATCCATAGTAAATGTGGAAGATGAAAACCAGAGTATTTAAACATTCATTGTTATTAAATTCATTTTAGTAGTTTTCAAAATGTCGGCGACTGAATTAGTGAGTGTTGGGATTGAGTTAATAAGTATAGCCATTGCAGAATAATGTCGTACAATACTAGAAACCAGAAAAAAAACGTCGGTGTCGTCGAACTCCACTCTTTTCAGACTTTCTTATTTTTGCTAGCTCTGAACAGTAGCGAGTTCGAATTGTTTTATTTTTATCTTAATGTCGTTTACAGTTAAATTTGGTAAATTCAATTCACTAAGTACAGATTTGTAAGCTTTATCACGGATATTTATTTTATGATAATCCTCAGATTTATTGTTCCAAAGACATTCATTACTTCGATATATCTCTAAAAAAGTTTCTATGTGTTCATTTTTCCACGGAAAAGACATTTTCGTAGATCAACGGAATACCAAATCAGCGTTTTCTGAGCGGCTATTAAATGTTCAATGCGCTACTATGATGCACCTCTGCCTACAATACAAGTTTAGACTTGCTTTTATCGCTTCACTATGGATGAGTCCTCCATTCAATTCATCAAAAGTAGAGAGTGGGTCTACTTGGTTCACTGGTCACTTTCGATGTTCATTTTGGATGAAATGTAGATAAAAACGACCTTTACACCTTTCACTGCGGATGAATCATTGGGGATGAACATCCAAAGTGCAAAGTGTAAATTCGCCTTAATGGATGAACTAACCGTTTACAATAATCTTTGGGCCATTCTATACGAACGCTAAAAACATGGCGTTCTCAACGCTGCGTTAACATCAGCTGACTGGAGCAATAGCACTACCGTCACATAAAGCAAACTATACGAGCGTTTTCGACGCCGCTGAATCCGCGTTAACTAGGCGGTGAGAGTTAAGGTACGGTCTATCTTCAGCGACTATTCGATGCGAATAAACGCAGCAATTAATCGCATTAGTTGCTCATATGCATTGCATACGTGATTGGTCTATCTTCAGCAACAAGTCGCAGAAAGACGCTGCGTTTAATAGTCGGAATGCATATGAGCAGTTAATGCGATTAATCGCTGCGTTTATTCGCATCGAATAGTCGCTGAAGATAGACCAAATCTTTAGTCACGCAACTAGAAGCGTTAAAACGCGTCGTCAGTAGCGCTGAATCCTATTATACGAGACGTTGGTAATGAGCGTTTTCACACTTGACGACACTACAACGACACCGCAACGACACGACCCCAGCAACGAGACTACATTTCGAATTACCTTTTCACATTCACCGGCACCGACACGACACCAACATAACACCAGGGGCGCGCAGAACGGGTATTTTTTACTGACTCTCCGCGTTATCATTACCGTGTCTATAGGCTATAAGTCAATATGGCAGCAATTAACAAATTATATCTGCTGTATTTGTTATATTTAAGACGCAAGAAACGAAGTGTTGTAAAAAGGCGGTTTTGGGTGCACCCGATTATAAAAATGATATATTTAGAGGGTATATATTACATTCTATTTAAAAAATTATATAGTGACCTGAACAAGTTTTTTAATTACGTTCGTATGAGTAAAAGCACATTTAATTACATATTTAATTATAAAAAATAATTTTGATTATGAAAAATAATTTTTGCCCGGGTAAATTTTCTTATTGTTAGTCGCACGCCTCATGCACACACACACACGCTAACGCTAATTAATAGGCGTTTTCCCGTTAGCTCTGAATTTTGCGCACTAAACACAGTTGACTTTTAAGAGCGATTTACATGAACAAGTTTTTCTTTTGAAGCGGCTTTAAAAGTGACCTTAAAAGCATACCTACATCACCTGTGCCTACATGCACAAGTTTTACTTGTAAATTCACTTGCTTGTGCAAAATTGCCAATTTTAAAACGAATGGAAATATAAACATGATAAGAACCAAATAAGAACATAATCTTTGAAAGTGGAAGGGGCAGGACAGTCTTCCACGGCTGCATTTTATTTCACAAACATTAAAGACACAAACTTCTAGTTCTAGTTGTCCGAATTAAAGGTTATAATGAATCACACGTTGTAAAGTTGAGTTGGTATATACATACTATATAGTGAAATCGGTAACCTGCGCTTGCGCAAACCGTCAACTTTTACAGAAACTTGTAGAAAATAGCGTTTGTTCCAGTTTTTCTGTTAAAGTTTTTTTGTACAAGTAAACTTTTACGCAATTAGATGTTTCTTTCTAATGCATGCAAATATTAGAGAGAGAAAACTTTTAATAGCACTTGCAAAGAAAAACTTGTTCGTGTAAATCGCCCTTTAAACGCATGAGCTTTAAGTACATATTTACGGGAACGTATTTGTAGAGGTGTGACATACAACAAATTGAAAATGAATTTTAAAAATTGTTTATTTAAGTGTTTTGTTAAAATATTTGGGTAAATTTTCTTATTGTTAGTCGCACGCCTCATGCACACACACACACGCTAACGCTAATTAATAGGCGTTTTCCCGTTAGCTCTGAATTTTGCGCACTAAACACAGTTGACTTTTAAGAGCGATTTACATGAACAAGTTTTTCTTTTGAAGCGGCTTTAAAAGTGATCTTAAAAGCATACCTACATCACCTGTGCCTACATGCACAAGTTTTACTTGTAAATTCACTTGCTTGTGCAAAATTGCCAATTTTAAAACGAATGGAAATATAAACATGATAAGAACCAAATAAGAACATAATCTTTGAAAGTGGAAGGGGCAGGACAGTCTTCCACGGCTGCATTTTATTTCACAAACATTAAAGACACAAACTTCTAGTTCTAGTTGTCCGAATTAAAGGTTATAATGAATCACACGTTGTAAAGTTGAGTTGGTATATACATACTATATAGTGAAATCGGTAAACTGCGCTTGCGCAAACCGTCAACTTTTACAGAAACTTGTAGAAAATAGCGTTTGTTCCAGTTTTTCTGTTAAAGTTTTTTTGTACAAGTAAACTTTTACGCAATTAGATGTTTCTTTCTAATGCATGCAAATATTGGAGAGAGAAAACTTTTAATAGCACTTGCAAAGAAAAACTTGTTCGTGTAAATCGCCCTTTAAACGCATGAGCTTTAAGTACATATTTACGGGAACGTATTTGTAGAGGTGTGACATACAACAAATTGAAAATGAATTTTAAAAATTGTTTATTTAAGTGTTTTGTTAAAATATTTGGCAGTAATTATTTTTCAATAACACGTACTTTTAACACGTTTTAACACGTTTTGTAGTCATCTTGTAGACTAGACACCGTATCAAGGCAGAATTCAAGGTGGGGGAACATGTGCTTCGAGCACAAAAATAATAGGTGGTGCTTGAGGGGGCAGGGAAAGGACATATTGAGCGTAAAACGCGAACATTGAAACGTCAACTGGAAAGTGCGCTTCGCGAATTTTTGGGCTTTTGAGCCCGTTTGCGTGCACAAAGTAGGTAACGGGAAAACAGCTAATGTATATACACAATACACGCACATCGTGTCGTCACGACTGCAGTGGATTCGATGAGAACAACGACGTGTCGTCGACACGACGACACCGCAACAGCACGACGACGACATGTCGTCAAGTGTGAAAGCGGTTCCATAAGATTACATGAAATTTCGCGCCCACCAGCATCGTTGCTGGTGTCGTGTCGTCACGGTGTTGTTGCAGTGTCGTCAAGTGTGAAAACGCTCAATTGCCAACGACCAAAAACGCAACGTTAGCGTCGCGTTAAAACGCAGCAATTTTTTAGCGACCTATATAGTTGGACAAATTAACGCCCAGTTTTCAACGTTGACAACGCCACGTTTTTAGCGTTCATATAGAATGGCCTTTTATAAGGTTGGCGACACACCTGCGGAATAAATAGAAAATACTATATTTTGTTCACATTACAGCGGCCGGGCCGCTGCCGCCGGGGAACATATTTTATTTGATCTTCTAATCGGCCATTCATTGCCTAGTAAATGGTCTTACGATATATAATGCCCAGAAAATTGGATAAAACTGAAGTATTTTGTATTATATATGCGGTAGTAAAACAAAGAAAAAAGAAAAGATGTCACTGCGATCATCCATTAAATATGATGCGTCTGACGGTAGGAGAATTTCAGTGTGTACAATGACCTACGAAATTATCCAGAAAATTTTCCAATTACTATCGAATGTCTATCCAAAGTTTTGATGAATTGGTTAATTTGGTCCGTAACATTCTCAAAAAAGAAAATACGAAATTCCGTGAATTTATTAGTGTTGAGGAACGTCTAACTGTAACATTAAGATAAGTTTTTTTTTTAAATTTATTGATTATATTAGTATTTTTTTTTATTTTGCACACTATCTGGAGGCAATGTTTTAGGAGTTAGAGAAAATCTGTAAATGCAAAAGTTGTAGGATTTTATATTTACGCATTATCTTTAAGAGATATTATAAAAAAACAAGGGCATCTCAAAGTGGAGAAAAAAATGTGTATTGTGTTATTTTAAATAGAACACTCTGTATATTGTTTCCTAAATGAAAGATCGTTTTCTCCTGATTTCAAAAATATACATACAGGGTTAGTTAAAAGTATGGAAACGGCCATTTATTGCCGTTAATATTCATTTTAAGAAATATGTACTTTATGAAAGTTTTTTAGGAAATTTTTATCTACAATTGAGAATACTTGAATTTTTTTCTTCTTCAATTGTTTTTGAGTTACGCCTATCTGCGTAATTTTTTTAAATGGAAACATTCTAATTTTAATCTACCGTTCGGTAGAGTATTTTTTTCTCTTTACAATAGTATTCTTATTTTTTTTTAGAATTGAGTGGTTTCTGTAAAAAAAACAATATTTCAAGTATTCATTTCCCGTCGTGCGCGCTTATTAGCGCCAGGTCAGGTACATCTAAGTAAGCGATAAACAAACTCGAGCGAGTAACTTTATCAGTGGTTATTGTTTACGTCGAATTCAATTGCGTGTAATTTACTGCTGTTAATATTAACAATGGCGAATTTAAATGAACATGAAAGAATTGAAATACTTATGATGCTGGGTTATGGAGATAGACGTAGAAGTTTACAAGACGTTTGTTATTTATTTAATGATGCGCATCCTGATAGAAATCCAATTTCTAAATCCGTTGTTAGTAAAACTTTGAAACGTTTCGAACAAACCGGCAACGTTAAAAATTTGCCAAAGAGTGGTAGACCGAGAACATCGACCAGTGTTGATAAAAAGCTGGATATTTTATTGGCTGTATCTGAAGATCCCCATTTATCAATCAACCAATTAGCGGTAAATCTCAATATTTCACAGTCATCAGTCGTTAAAATGTTAAAAAGTGAAAAGTATAAACCTTATAAGGTACAACTTGTACAGGAATTGACGGAAGATGATTTTGATAGGAGACTTCAATTTTGTGAAGAAATGTTAAATATTTGCAATAATAACGAAAATTTTGTTAATAACATTCTTTTCTCTGACGAAGCTACTTTTTGCCTTACCGGTGAAGTAAACAGACATAACTGCAGATATTGGTCACCTGTCAATCCATTTTGGTTTTTGGAGCACCATACGCAGTATCCCCAAAAAGTTAATGTTTGGGTTGGCATTCTAGGTGGTCATATTATAGGTCTCTTTTTCATCGATGGCAATTTAAATTCGGCTCTGTATTTGCAGTTATTGCAAAATCAAATTATACCTGCTTGTGCTACGCTCTATCCTCATGAAAACAACGAAAACCTTCCCAATAACAATATCTGGTTTCAGCAAGATGGCGCCCCACCACATTATGGTTTAAATATTCGTCAGTACCTTGATAATGTTTTTCCAAATAGATGGATTGGGAGACGAGGTGAAATTGAGTGGCCAGCCCGTTCCCCTGATTTAAGCCCTTTAGATTTTTTCCTCTGGGGATATGTAAATAACAAAGTTTATAAAGATAAGCCCGATGACATCGAAGATTTAAAAATTCGAATTACCAGGACGATACAAAAAATTCCCCGTGAATTTTTAGAGAATTCTCTTCGGGGTTTTGTAAATCGATTGAGTCATTGTCAAATTACAAATGGAGGACAATTTGAACACTTAATTTAATTTACTTAGTTATTAGTTTTTTTTTTGTTTTTTGTTTGTTTTTTTTTTGTTTTTGTTGTTGTTTTGTTTGTGACCCATAACTTCACTTTTGTCTTAGATCTACCTAACTAAGGGTCAGTTTCATAATAGAATTTAAAGGAACCTTTAAAATAAAGTCACAATCTGATGTGTAAACAAATGTGTTTTCATATTTGTTTTGACATCTAAAAGTGACCTTAGTTTATAGCCTCCTTTAAATTCCATTATGAAATTGGCCCTAAAATAAATATTTGAACCAGTGTTTTCAATTTCACAAAAAAGTGAAAAATGTTTTTTTTTTTCAGAAATCCCTCAATTCTAAAAAAAAATAAGAATACTATTGTAAAGAGAAAAAAATACTCTACCGAACGGTATATTAAAATTAGAATGTTTCCATTTAAAAAAATTACGCAGATAGGGCTAACTCAAAAACAATTGAAGAAGAAAAAAATTCAAGTATTCTCAATTGTAGATAAAAATTTCCTAAAAAACTTTCATAAAGCACATATTTCTTAAAATGGATATTAACGGCAATAAATGGCCGTTTCCATACTTTTAACTAACCCTGTATAATATGTTGATATTTGAATGAGCCGTTTGTGACATATTCAATTTTAAAATACCAAAACACTAATACAGTAAAACTCGATCACTATATACAGGTGTCTCAGAAAACCTATTCCTAACTTTCAAAAGTAGTAGAGGTCATATAATTAAGCAATTTTATTGCTAAAGCGACCGGAAACGTTTCCGCGTCAAGTTAGAACGAAATAAAGAAAATGCGGAAAGGCCACTATTTTGGATGCATAAGTTACGATGACGTATGATAGAACGATGAATTCTTCGAAATATCTGAGGATGATTACGAATGGTATCAAAAGTAATAATAATTCGATCCACTAATTCCTCGTCTGTGTTGACAGGTGTTTTATTTAATATGACCCCAAATGTAAAAATTAATTGGAATCATAATTCGGGGTAGTACAGTCAAAGGAAAAGGACAATCGCTGGTTTGGGAGATGTAGTCCTTTTCCTTGACCCACACGATCGCCAGATATGACCAATTCAGTTTTACATTTGGGATCATATTAAATCGAACGTTTAAGTCAACACAGAAGCGGAATTAGTGGCTCAAATTATTCTTGCTTTTGATTTTGCCTCGTAATCGACCTCAGATATTTCGAATAATTCATCGTTCAATCATACATCATTATAACTTATGCATCCAAAATAGTAGCCTTAATTTCTTATAATTTTTCAAATTTTCTTAATAAGTTACAATTGTATAGCTACCTGAAATAAATAGAAGCATTACTTTTTACATCGAAATTATTTCTAGTCCTTCTAGTCTTTATTTCGTTTTAGCTTGACGTGGAAACATTTCCGGGCACTACTTTATTAGTAAAAGTTGCTTAATTACAGGCTCTCTACTACTTCTGAAAGTTAGAAATACTTTTTCTGAGACATCCTGTATATATATATACAAGGTGAGTCATAATTAGGTGTAATTTTTTTTACAGCAGGTTCTTTATGCCAAAACAAAGCAATTAATCTAATATATCTTAGTACCAAAATGCTCCCTTAAAAAGATACAGGGTATTAAAGAAAACATTTCCATTTCCATAATTCGCGCCAGTCTGTGGAAGCTTTTACCTGGAAGGTGATTATTGGATTAATTTGAAAATACATTATAATAAACACAAAATTAACAAAATAATTATTTAAAAATAGAAAACTACAGCAAATGTTCAAAATGCTCCCCTCCAGCCTCAATACAAGCATGGCACCGTCGTACTAGTGAATCATACACTTGCTGAATTGTATTGCCATTTTCACGAATTTCATTAGCAGCCTCCAAAATTTTTGTTGCAACTGTTCCCTCGTGTTAATTACTTCACGGTAAACCAGCTGTTTTAAAACACCCCACAAAAAGAAATCCAGCGGTTTCAAGTCTGGACTCCATGCCGGCCATCTTACAGGACCAAACCGGCCAATCCATCTATCATTGAAATAGTTATTTAACCATTCTGTAACGATTCTGCCATTGTGAGGAGGTGCACCGTCTTGTTGAAAGAACATCTGTTGTCTAATGTTTAATGGGATGTCTTCAAGTATATCATGCAGCCGATGTTCAAGAAAGTCAAGATAAGCATTTGCATTGATGCGATTATCCAGTTCTTGCTGCTCCAGTAAAGAACCATTGCATATTCCTCCCCATACGTTAATAGAAAATCATCGCTGGAATCTTCTACTCCTTGTTACATTCTAACGAATAATAGTGCAGGTTTCGAATTGCAATTCCATCCCTGGTAAAAAAGGCTTCATCGGTCCATAAAATAGATGGAATAAAATTGGGGTTGTTACTTATTCTTTCAAGAAGCCATCGACAAAAAACTACACGTTGCACGGTATCCCCAGGATGAAGAGCGTGAACATCCGTATAATGGTAAGGATGTAATTCCTCCCTACGCAGAGGTCGCGAAACAAGACTTTGTGAGAGTCCTATAGCAATTCGGCGAGTACTTGTAGTAGGATTGTCTAAAACCGAATCAACTGCAGCTTCCTCTAATCGTATTACATTTTCCCGTTGCTGTGCACCAGCCCCTCGGGCTCGCGGAAGACCAACCTCACCCAGTCTTCAAAAGGCTGAAACCTGATGATTTGGGATTCTTCTGTTAGGGAATCTACAATGGTATTCTCTAACGGCTGCTAAGGCGTTTCCGTTGCAAAAGCCATACACGAAAACGATGTCTGCTATTTCTCTTGGAGTAAAATCACTGATTTCGTTATTTTAAAACAATACAACTGTGACTTTCAAACAATTAATGGCTGTTTATAACAGCCGCTGTCTTGATATTGTTTTAAAATGAAAACTGATTAGCAAAATTAGGCTACTAGATTTTAAAAATTCAAATGTTTGCTTTCCAAATTATAAATAAACATGTTTTCTTTAATACCCTGTATCCTTTTAAGGGAGCATTTTGGTACTAAGATATATTAGGTTAATTGCTTTGTTTTGGCATAAAAAAGCTGTGGTAAAAATTTTTACACCTAATTATGACTCACCCAGTATAGTCAAGAACTAAAAAAATAGAACGAAGAAATATAATTGCGGCCGCGCCGCAAGTCTGAACTTGTCCGTACGAAATAACGTATCACATTGCATGCGACGAAGCCGCGTACCGCGGCAGGGACGCTGCATGTTACGTCTGCACAGCGGACAGGTGCGGTTGGGCCGTTCGTGTGACATCTCACATAACAGAACATGGAAAACAAAATCTGCGACGTGGCCGCGGCGGTGATGCCGCGGATCAGCCGCTCTGCGGCTACAGAGTGTCGAGATGCGTTTATGTCGCTGGTTTGACATCTCACATAATAGAACATTGTAAACAAAATTTGCGGCGTGGCCGCGGCGCACAGTGGTTTAGATTCTATAGAAATGCGGAAAAAACGAATTATTTTTGAAATTATCATTGTCCGTTATCATTTTTAATTTATTTTACTTTTATTGATGCATTATGTCTTTAAATGAATAAAATAAATGAGTGAAAATTAAACCGAATTACAAAAAATGAATTATTAAAAATCTAAATCTAAAACGAAATAGAAACTTATACATATTTTTAACACCATAAGAACTTAGAAATTAAGGCACTTAACAGAATTTACAGCAGATTTAATAATAAGAAATTAAGTAATCGAAACTGATTTTCGCACGCTTGCTTCACATTGCGCATGACGGTAAATTTTCCCCTGTCGCGAGTCGCGATCGAGGAACGAGGAGTGCACTCAAAGTGTGCGCCCGAATCATTATTTGAACGCCTGCGGAGTGCGGAGTTTACTTTAATTCATTTTTAAACGCTTGAGGTTCGCCTCTTACCCCGGGGTACGCAATTTTTGAACGCACTTCTGTATGTCAAATATTAGAACAACTCTAACCTAAAACGAGAGTCGCAAGTGGTCGCAGCTAAAAAGTATTTTATTACTTAATTAGAAGTCTAATGCATGCAGAAAAATAGGTTAGAACATAGCGCTCGGCGGAGCTCAAAAATTATGCTCTATTAAATATTTTCATAAAACAATTTTCAACAATTCTTCGAGTCCTCTATGTAATGACACAACAATTGAAATAATTATTTTTATTCAGCATAACATATTCTCTAATAGTGCTGTTATTCATTAAAAAATATTTCTTTAATGTAGTAATAACATCGTAAGAGAAATTCGTATAAAAATATTATGAATTTTTACACTCTCAGTAAGCATTACAACTTAGGAGACTTTAAGGGCTTTATAAGAATGCAATATGGAAATATATCTGATTATTTTGTCAATATACATCAGTTAATCATTAAGAATTACTAATTTAAAATCAAAATGCTCTTTGCAGCATTTTGAAAAAAAAGGGTTTTTTTCCGCATATTAACCACTGTGCGGCGGCTAAACCGCAGGTGTGTAGCCAGCCTAACTCCACAAACATTTTATACCTCTACGTAGAGGAAAAAATAAGAATTGAAAAATGTCAAAAAAAATACATAGTGTTATTTGAAAAACAAATTACACTTTCGTCTAATTGGAAGTGGAGAATAGTAATTGAAAGTGCTACTAAATTGCAAACATGGTCTCGATAAGAAACTATTAAAATATATATTTTTTAATAATAATAATAATAATGGCTTTATTTGGTTACTATGCAATGCAACATAAACACAAAATAAAATAAAATAAATGAATAAATAAAAAGTAATATTAATTAATTTTAGAAAAATTAAATTAGTATGAAGATGCGTACATACATAACCAAATCACAAGGTGAGATTCAGATAGCAGCAATGCCTCTGCTTTTAAATCTAAACCTTGAAAAATAAAGATAATCCAAAAATTTTAATTGCTTAAACCTAGTTTAATGACCAACTAACTAACTAAAATTACTATGAGTTACTATGAGTGCCCTCCGTCCACTCTGCCGCATGAAATTTAATAGAGATAAGAAAACAATTGAAACTTGTTAAGTCACTCCCAAGGAAGAATAGACAGTTATAAATATAAAAGGGATCGCAAGCTAATCCTGCAAGTAGTCAATATTTGGCATCCATGTGAATACATTGCATTACGAAAAGTTCATGGAAATATGTGTCTCTAAACATTTTACTTGACATGTAACGATATTTATGAAGTGTATTATAAGACTTATAAATGTGATAAGAGAATGACCGCTGAAAAAGAGAGGTCCTGTGTTTTTGAAGAGAAATAAATGTATTACATCTTGTTGATAAGTTGTGAACATCATATCTAAATTTTATTTTATCATATAAGTAAGTAGGTTTACAGGTTTTTAAAATTTTGTGATACATATGCAGCGTCTGCAATTGCCTGCGGTTCTCCATTGATAGCCAGCCATTCATATTCGAATAATTCGAATATTCGAATACATGTGCACTCTCTATTCGAATACGTTCAAATTTAATAATTCGAATATTCAAATTATTCGAATAACTCAAATAATTCGAATTTTCAAATTATTCGAATAATTCATTTTAATTTTTAAATTATTCGAATAATTCAAATCAGTCGAATTTTCTAATTATTCAGTGAATTGAAAAATTCAAACATTCGAATATTAACTTAATCCGATTTTTCGAATATGTTTTGTAACTACTTTTCTAGTTGCCTTCATTATCGACAATAAAAGTTAATAGAATCGTATTGCGCCACTCAAAAGAAGGTATCCCTGCAATCTTTGACACAAGAATGTAGACCCTTTTTTTTACGAAGTCTACGCAGCTACACGTTATAGTGTTTCTCACATCATCGCAAAATATTGTCCAGAAGTGATGTTTGGAAATACTTTAAATTAAGTTTGAAATGAAAGTGACAAAATACAATGTAAATTTTGCCCGTACAGGGCAATATCCATTTCATTGTTCGAATACTTATTTAAATATTCGAATTTTTATTCGATTTATTTCAATTCGAATTAATTCGATTTATTCGATTTATTCGATTTATTCGAATATTCGAATAAAATTTCAATTAAATATTCGAATACCAAATCTGAGAAAAGTCCCAGCCTTAGTTTTAATTTAAATGAGATCCTATCATATTTACGAATACCGTACACATATCTCAAGCAGGCATTTTGAATTTTTTGTATGCGTTTAGCAGTGAACTTATTTATAGATGGATGGTATGTTTGGAAATACTTTAAATTAAGTTTGAAATGAAAGTGACAAAATACAATGTAAATTTTGCCCGTACAGGGCAATATCCATTTCATTATTCGAATTATTTCAATTCGAATTAATTCGATTTATTCGAATTATTCGAATATTCCAATAAAATTTCAATTAAATATTCGAATACCAAATCTGAGAAAAGTCCCAGTCTTAGTTTTAATTTAAATGAGATCCTATCATATTTACGAATACCGTACACATATCTCAAGCAGGCATTTTGAATTTTTTGTATGCGTTTAGCAGTGAACTTATTTATAGATGGATAAATTAAATTGTGAGAGCACGTGTGTTTCACATAAGTGTTTTTTCATTTCAACCGACAAATATGATATTAACGAATAAAGCTTTTTTAATTGCATATAAGCGTTTCTTATGTAACCCTTTATTTGAATTTTGTAACGAAAACCGTTATCCAATAGGAGACCCAAACTTTTTGCTTGATTAACAACAGGTACCTTAATATCATTAATCTTTACTTAATCAATTTGGCTGACTAAGTTAGCATCCACAGATTTGTTACCAAATACCAGAACTGCAGACTTATCCGGATTGATTTTTAAAAGATGTTGGGATGACAGTTTGTATATAGCGTTTAAGTCGGAATTAATTTGAAAGATAGAATTCTGTAAATCTTGAATCCTGAAAGAATTATATAATTGGGTGTCATCTGCGTACATATGCATTTTGCAAAACTGAACGTGATCTAAGAAATTAGACTTATAAATAGAAAATAATAAGGGTCCTAAAACAGAACCTTGAAGAACACCACTTATTAATGAGAGATTTTCAGATTTTACATTGTTAATAACAACACACCGACTCCGATTTCGCATGTAATTACTCAGTAATGAGACTGCATTTGAACCCAGACCTATAAACTTAAGAATCGACGACAGTATGCTGTGATCAACAGTATCAAATGCGTTACTGTGGTCAAGCAAAGTCAAGATAGTAACATCTCCTTTATCTCGAGCAGTTAGAATATCGTCAGTAATTCGCATCAACGCAGAAGTACAGCTATGTCCCACCCTAAAACCTGACTGAACCGAAGGGAAAATATTGTTCTCTGAAACGTAATGACTCAACTGACCATAGATTAATTTTTCACATAACCGGTAGGACACTTATGGGTCGAAGATTTAACAGGCTGACCAATTTTCGGTAACGGTTTGACGAAAGCAAGCTTCCAGCATGAGGGTATAATGTTACAGCTAATACACGTATTGATAATATGAGTTAAGTAGGGCAATATGGTAGGACAACACATTTTAAGCATTGTGATATTAATTTCATCGCAACCGGTTGCAAAATATTTGATGCCATTCATTACACGTACAACATCACAAACATTTACTACTTTAAACTAAAATCATTTAGTCTTGTAGAGTATAAATTCGTATCAATAACAGGACCATTATTGATAAGATTCTGTACACTGTTAGTAAAGAATTCTTTAATGGCATTTACGTTGGCTAGATGAACAGGAACGTCTTTACTTTTAGATTTGCCTAAATTCAAACAATTTATACTGTTCCAAAACAGTTTATTATTATTGTACGCCTAAATTTAGCTTTAGCTTTATCTCTGAGATTTATCAACAATTTTAAGTTATCAGTAGAGAGTCTTGGTTTTAATCAGTTTGATTTATCACGAGCGCACGCTTGGAAAGAGTGGGATCGTAAGCAGTATACGATGCATAGATAACAGTGGGCGAGCTCGATGACGCTGCGAATGCACGGAGCCGAACAATGCGTTACTGCATCGAAGCTCGCGGAAAAGATATGCCGTCTCCGCTTGGTCGATTAATGCGCATAAAAAAACTGATTTTATTTTAGACTCCCTGGTTATCAGTCAACCACGGTAAATTCGGCTTCGAGAATCTACATTTCTTTATTGGCGCATGCTTATCGAACAATGCCCATACATTTTGATTAAAGATATTTAGCTTTTCATTTATGTCATCAATATAAAACGCGTTGTGTGTACGTGAGAGCACGTGTAGTGTCCTGCTGTGATTCTCGTTCTAAATCTAGTAAATTTACATAACTTTAACTTACAAACGAACGCATATCTATGCTTAATAATGCCCCTGCACTGTGTGATGTGTAAATCAGCGATAACTCCTACTGTTCCCGGTATAAAATGTTTTTCCTGCCTCTCTGTGTACCACATCAAATGTGTGAACATTTCCAAGGCCCTTTATGAGATGTTCAGGACAACTGAAGGTATGGATTGGAATTGCTTGAATTGTCGTCAATCCCCGAGTAATGCAACGAACTCTAATTCTAATGCAAACCCAAATTGTGACTGCTGCAAAATAATACGGCATCTGCAAGGTATAATTGATGAGCTAAAGTCTGCGGTCGATGTATTGAAAAACCAGCTCAAGCAACTTAACAAAACATCTCAGGATAATGATTCCGAGGAAATAATTCAAGAAGTCACTGACAGAACAAATCGTAAACAAAATATTATGTTTTATGGTATACCTGAGCAGGCTTCAGGATTATCTGGTGTTGAACGTGCTACTGGTGATAAGAATTACATTGTGAGCTTTTTGCGCTTTTTAACTCCTAACAATGGGCGCGTTTAGTGAACAGCAGCTGCTGAGTTGCTTACTCAGCAATCGTTTGTGATTGGTTCACATTAAGGTAATAGCCAATCACAAACGATTGCTGAGTAAGCAACTCAGCAGCTGCTGTTCGCTAAACGCGCCCATTGATACTTCTGCCTCAGCTATTGTAAAATGCTACCGTGTCGGTAAATTTGCGGCGCATGCTGCTAGGCCCCGTCCTGTCAAAATCAAGTTCAATGCTGTTCAACAAAGCCCGGAGTTTAAAGGTGTGTCAGTCTCGTTCGATCAGACCCCCAAGCAAATCGCGCATCTTCGCAAGTTAAAATTGGAATTAGCTCAGAGATTGGTCTTACAATAAAATTTTTTCAAGGTGTTCCTCGCATTGTTACTACTGCTCCTGATAATTTAAACTAGCAACGCCCGACAGTTTTCATTTAGATTTAAGGATTTATTACCAAAATACTCGCAGTATACGTAACAGAACTGTTGATTTTTTTAATGCTGCAAGCGCTTTTCACTATGACATTATTTGTGTTACTAAAACTTGGCTCTCTCCAACTATACACAATGCTGAAATTTTGCCGCCTCATCTGTATACGATATTCCGTTGTGATCGACGTTATAATGAAACAAATGTTAGTCGTGGTGGCGGAGTTTTGCTTGCCTTTAAATGTCACTTTTTAGTTGAGCCTATTGATTTGTCGCACTTGTTGGATCTCTTACGCATTGAATGCATAGCTTGTAAGTGTCATTTAGATAAAAAGACCTTATTCATTGTAGTAGTATACTTTTCTCATACACCCACATTACAGGAGTTGACAATTTTTTGTAATTTCTTAGAAGAGTTATTAGCATACTCTGATGATGTCCTACTTGTTGGTGACTTTAACTTACCTGAGTACACTTCAAATGATGAGAATAATCTGGTATGTACCCTTAATAACTGTTCTCAATTTCTAAATTTAAAACAACATAACTCAGTTAAAAACTCCTCTGGCAGATTGCTTGATCTTGTATTTTCTAGTAATCTTTGTGATGTCATGCATGACCTTGTCCCCTTAATTATCGAAGATCCTTATCATCCGGCTCTGTCTATTTCTCTAACGATCCATAATTCCTTTGTTAAATTTAAAAAAAACAACAATGTTGAAATTTACAATTTTAAGAAAGCCAATTATATAGATCTTTACCATCATATATCTCTAGTCGATTGGTCAGGTCTGCATAACTACTCTAATGTGGATGATTTGGTTCAACATTTTTACGACATCTTGAACAACTTATTTAATAAATTTGTTCCCTGTTACACTCATACACGCGGTCGTCATTTTCCACCCTGGTTTACTCCAGAAATCATCAACAATATTCGCTTAAAATCTTTATACCATAAGAAGTTTTCTTCTACTAGAATAATGTTATATCACCATAACTTTGTAATTTATCGAAAACTCATTAAGAAACAAATATCTGTGGAATTCAAAAAATACATGAACAATATTCAATGTAACATAATCAGCAATCCTAAGAAGTTTTGGTCATATGTCAGATCAAAAAAGGAGAGTACGAGGATTCCCGGCCGCATGTCCTACAATAATAATTCTCTTGATAGTCCTCAGGTGATTCTTGACAGTTTCGCTTCTTTTTTTGAATCGGCGTTTACTCCATCTTCCGCCCTCCCTACTCCAACTTTTGATGACTTTAGCACCCACACTTGCTTTCTTAACATTAGTGAAATCACTGAAGCCGACATTCTCAGTGCCTCGTCCAAAATAAAAAACTCTATGACTGCTGGACATGATCAAGTTCCTGGTTTTCTTTTAAAAGACTGTAGATATGCTTTTGTGAAACCATTATACATTATTTTTAATGCAGCTCTCAAGAGTGGTACTTTTCCTTCTCTCTGGAAACTTTCTAAAGTTACTCCTGTGTTTAAAAGTGGTGATGCTACAGACATATCAAATTACCGTCCTATTTCGCTGCTATGTAACTTCTCTAAAGTTTTTGAAATCGTACTATATTCTTATATTTATCCTCATTGTAAGCAATATTTATGTCCTGAGCAGCACGGCTTCATTGAAAAACGCTCAACTGTGACTAACCTTGCGTGTTTCTCCCAATATCTGTGTGAATCCCTTGACAATGGCTTTCAAGTTGATGTCATCTATACGGATTTCGCCAAAGCTTTTGATCGTATTGATCACAAACTACTAACTTCAAAGTTAAATACTTATGGTCTCAGTAATTCATTAGTACTCCTACTGGAATCGTATCTTGCAAATAGGCGTCAACGGGTCTGTTATAATGGTTTCTCTTCTGACATCTATACTGCTTCTTCCGGTGTTCCACAAGGTTCCAATTTAGGACCACTTCTCTTTATACTATTCATAAACGACCTTCCTGTCTCTCTCACTAAACATAGCAAGATCTTATTGTATGCCGATGACGCAAAGCTATTTCGAGTCGTAAGTGGCCTCGATGACGCTTCGCTTCTTCAAATGGACCTAAATTGTCTTTCTGACTGGTGCGTCTCAAACGGACTTACTTTAAATATTCATAAATGCAAAGTTGTTTCATTCTCTCGTAAGAAATCCAAATTTTTGTTTCAGTACCAACTAGATGGTCATTATTTAGAATATTTTACGATGGTTAAAGATCTAGGTGTTATTTTTGATGATCGGTTGTTGTTTACTCACCATGTCAATGACATTGTTGCAAAGTCCATGTCGCTATTAGGTTTTATTGTTCGAAATGCTCGTGACTTTACTGATTCTACTGTCTTAAATGCTCTTTTCAATTCTTTCATCCTGTCACGACTTCAATATGCGTCATTAATATGGTACCCCATTTATAACTGCCACGTTGATGTCCTAGAACAAATACAACGCAGATTTCTTAAGTATAGATGGTTTAAGGAATATGGCGTTTATCCTCCTAGAGGTTTTCCTCATGTAGTTTTGCTGATGGAATTTGACGCTTTACCCCTTGTTCACAGGAGATGTGTCTCAAGCTTACTTTTCTTATATAAGTTGATTCATAACAAGGTTGATGCTGCAGATCTATTGGTAAAAATTTACTTTCATATTCCACGTTTGACTGGCAGAAACTCCCTTTCACTATACTTGCCTGTCCCAAGAACCAACGCTTTAGCGCGTTCCCCAATACATATTACTTCCACACTCTATAACCAACTTTGTAGCAGTATAGACATCTTTCATTTAAACTATTCTAGTTTCAAAAAAATTGTAATGAACTTCTACACGTCTAGTCTTACTTAACAGTCTTACTTAACTTTCTTCTAAAACTTCATTGTTGATTACACTTCCCGCTCTCACTGTGTTATCTTTCACTAAGTTATCTTTCACTGTTATCTTTCTTCAGTTTTCTTTTGTTTGCATTTCGATTTAGTTTTAGTTTTAGATTTAGTTTCTTATTTAGTTTTAGGTTTTGTTAAACTTAATTGTTTTCATATTTTTTCATATTTCCTGTTTGCTCTATTATTGGTTTTTGTAAACTGTTGGGCAAATAAACACATATTATTATTATTATTATTATTATAAAACAATCTTTGAAAGGGAATACTTTGTAAATCCAAATTGAATTCATCGAAATTAATCCTTTTAAGGTTCCTGCAGTATTTAAAAGAGGGTTGTTCATTGGTAGCGTTAACGTTGAGCTTACAATTGACAAGATCATGATCCGAGAACGGACAATCTTTAACTTCGGAGTTGAATTCAATCTCCCTATCAAATGTTATAATTAAATCGATCAGAGAGGACGTAGTATTCGTTACCCTTGTAGGATAATCAACTAATTGATGACCATCTAAAGATTCCAAAACATCATTCAGTAAAATTTGTGCAGGGCTATCGCGGTTTAACATGTTAATATTAAAATCTCTACAAGCAATAACTGCATTAGATAATGTGAAACAATGATTTACTGAGAAATAATTGCGCCGCAGCACAACTATTTTCCGACTTATAATTCGTGTCGTGAAAGCAAATAGCAACAATGCAACAACAATATAAGTCGAAAAATAGTTGTGCTGCGGCGCAATTATTTCACATGTTTGCATTCACGCGCTAACCGTGCATATATCTTGTTGGTCGTCGGGATTGCAGTGGAATTTTCGAGCTACTGTTCTGCTGATGAGGCGCCAATTAGGGCCGAAATAGCTATACAGAATATGCACGGGGGTCCCATTGGGATCCTGACGACTCGCCACCAACATTTAAATGATTTACTGAGTTTTCAAACTTATCAAGGAAATTAATACAATCAAAATTAGGCGGTTTGTATAATGTACCTACAATTAATTTATACCTTTGAAAATTCAATTCGACCCATACCAGCTCCACAACTGTCATTGATTTCTATTAAAGAGAATCGCAACCAACTTCGCAAGTACATACCAACACCACCTCCTCTCCCCTCCGTGCGGTCATTCCTAACAAAATTATAACCATCAATTTTAATATCATCTGTAAAAATCGTTTGATTCAGCCAAGTCTCAGAAATACACAATATGTCGATATTATGTTGTAAGATTAACCCTTTTAAATCTAATAATTTTGGGAGTAAAGACCTAACATTGAGATGTGCTATTATAAGTTTCTACATTTAATTGTTCATTTTACGGCAAGTGAAAGAAACACAAAAATAGGTCGAAAAAAAACAATTTAATCCCTATAAATAAATTCCGCAACAAAAGAAAAATATACTTCAAGCGTAAACACAAGTGGTGATACTACTGCAATCTATTGAAAATTTTTATAATCATTTATAGATTTAATTTTCTTAACATTATTACCAGCTTTCACAGAAATATTTCCGTTGTACGTAAATACATTTTTGTTAGTGTAACGTTTTACTAAATCTTTTAATATAATTACCCGCTGTTTTGTTAAATCGCGTCTCACAACGACACCGACATTTTTCAGTTTTTTCTTGGAATTATATACCACATCTCTCACGCTTCTCTTACAAAATCTAACGATAATCGGTCTGGATTTACCTTCTGGGGCTGATAATCTATGGCAACAATCTATATCGACGGGCTCAATAGCAACATTTAGTTTTTCTTGACAAAATTTGATAACGGTATCCGTAGTATTTTCATTAGATTTTTCATTTAAACCGAAAATCCTTACATTATTCCTTCTGGAATATTACTCCAACTGTTCGATGTTATTAGCAAAATCTTGTATTTTAATATCGGCAGCATGAAGTTTATTCTGGAGTGTCACCACCTTGTCCTCATACTCATGTCAAGATCTTCCTGAATTTTAACGCTGATAACTGCGAGTATTTTGTCGATGAATTTATCATTGCACAGAATTTTTTCCACAATTTTCTGCACTAGCATTTGATCGCGATCATCACTGTTTGATCGCAGCACTCTTTCCGGATTTTTACTAGCCATTGTAACACAGAAATTTAAATATAAATGACTATTAATAGGTAATTAGTAGCAGCAGTATTTTACACGTCTACTCTTGACGGGCACTCATAAGTCTTTTAATAGTAAAAGATAAAAGATTTATTAAGTGTTCACACTTGAAGGCACTGCATAGTTTAATAATAATTGGATAATGATAAACGCTTAAATTATGTACAGGGTTATCCACATAACCGTTCGTTAAAAGTTTTCAAGGTTGCAGTTCACGTAGATATTTGAAATTTGAGGAGCAAGGGTTTTCCGTAGAGATCTCTTTAAATAAAATAAAATTGTCTTTGTATCACTTCCGGTTGTACCGGAAGTCGTTATCAACTCGCTTATTTTAAATGGAATGCTATATTTTTTATCTCGTTTTTGAATTCTACAGGTAAAAATATGTTAAATTGTAATATATTTCCCTATCTCTAAAATGCATCATTTTTAAGATATTTTGAAATTTCTTAAAAATTTGGATTCTGCAATCTGATATTCAAAAAATTATAACACAGCTATGATTGAAACAATTTTATTTGTAATAGCTGATATCGTAGTTGAAGCTTTAAGGTTCTTAAAAATTCCATAAGCATAATCTATTAAGCTACAGGGTGTCTAAAACGCATCGCTCCACTAGAAGATATTCAAACATTCAGGAGTTAGTATTTACTCAAACATTTTATTTGTATTACACCGAATATGCTAGCTAATGTCGTAAAAAGAGGATTCGGTTATGTCTAGAATAAACGGTGCACATTTTGAACACTTACTGTGAAATTACAAGATGTTTTAGAATTATTTTGTTATTCCTATAGTTTTTAAAAGTTTCGTTTTTCATTTTGCAAAATCAGTATTTAATTCTGTTAGTTATTATGTTCAAATATGATTATTAAATATTTCGTCAATAATGTGTGTAGCATACTTTATTATTTGGCATAAAATAAAAGTTTTGAGCAGTTTTTTGGCGTACAAAACTGTTTTAAAAACGACTTGTGCTGTTTCAATTTTTGACGTCATTTAATGATGATCGCGCTAAAATAGTTTTCCATTTCAAAACACACAATGTATGCACCTGTTTTAAAACATAAGGTTGTTGTTTCAACGTTAAAAAATGCACATATCGAAATACATATACGAAATCATTTCAAAATAGTGCACGGCCAAAAAACGGCTTTAGAAACTCAAATTCAAGTCTTAGGGAAAAGTGTATAAAACGTAGTCAACCATACGATCAAGTTAATTATGTGGTTAACCAATGTCACTGGAGGAAACTTAACAATACACAATAAAAATACCAATTAAAATTATTTTATTCGTTAATATTTAACTTATCACAAGCCTTAACAATTAATCATGACTTTAACAGAATTTTATACAACCTGGACTTAAAAAACTTAGCAAATTGATATTTTACTTAAAACACATAAACTGTTTCAGTAAATACTCAATCCTTAATTAAAAAATTAAAATGTTAAAATGTAGAAATTATGAAATAATATTAAATATCTCCTGAATCGTCAGTAATTGGTATAGGGAAGCGTATACCCAATTGAAAGATAATTTTACATATGGAGTATCTAACGCCGATATAAAAATAACACCGTTCCATTTAGAAAACAAAAGTTATTGCCCTTCAATTGTTGTCGAAATGGAAATAGTTTTACTGGATCCCTGTTTAATGAAAAGTAAATTTTGTTACTGCGATAGATACCTTCCACTTATCTTGTAACAGCACCACAACATCTGCTTTCTAACTTTCTTCACTAATGAGATATTAATTGTAAAAGTTGTATCCGTATTTTTCAAAAACCATAAGCAAAGCCTAATATCTTAAAAACCATAGGACTCAGGTATAGGGAACCCTTATCAAAACTTTAGTTACATATAGCTATTTACCCTAAAATAACCTGACAAGCTCAAATTCGTTATAAAATATAGGGTGTTCCATTTAAAATAACGAAGTATTACATCGTACAGCCAAACTGGGACATCCTATACAGGCTATACGATTTGTAGTTTTTGAAATATTTCCAAAAAACAAGAATATGTAATATTCTTTTTTTATTTTTTTCTGAAGTTATTATTGCAGGGATCATAACAAAAGTCATACATTCTAGAGGCACTTTTTTGAGCTCTTTACGGTGATATCATTAGATTTTACTTAAAACGTTTCGTCTCGTTCTGAGCATCCTCGATTTCATTTTTTCTTATGAGCGCGATATTGAATTTTAATATCATTAAATACATCTATTTTTTCTGATGTTTTTCCATATATCACACATCCCTGTTTAATAGTAATTTGAAACAGCTGGAAATGCAAGAAATTGTTGAAAATAACACTGCAAAGAAAAACATGGTATGCAGTGAAAACAAAAAATAAAAAAGGTTTTTTTATACCTTCGGAGTTTTATTTCGTTTATCACAAAAGCAGATTTTTGAAAAATTTTTAGATATAAAAATGATGTGAATCCAAGAAAGACGTAAATTTTTAAAACGTATTTTGCTAACAACAATTTAGTAATAGCACAGTATAAAACATACAGTAGCGCAACTCGCTTGTCGGCACTTTGATCTCTTTACTGGATTTTCATTGACCTCGAGTTGATTAAAGGGGATGTGTCGAATTGTTTGTTCTGCTTAAAGTGTGAGCGATTTTGTTGTAAATTGTAAATTCACACGTGCTCACACACCAGGGCCGGATTGTAGTGTTTAGTGGACGTGGTAAAAAAATAACAAGGCATAAATAATGTGTATTAACATAATTATAAATATCCATTCGGCACCAGAGCCGTGAATGAATGAGCTCTGCATCCCGAGATTGGGACTCAGACCATGCGCGGGATGTTATGCGCGAATTTGAGAGTTGCGCTGCTGTGTAATCCTAAAGCGGAGGAAACATATACGCGGTCATAGCGGTAGCGGTAGTAGCGGTGGCAGTGGCGATCAGATTCAACCCGTTGAAACAAATGCGTACTTGCACACTTGCCTTGCGGTAGGAGCGTCTATGCTGCGTTCGTAGTAGCGGTGTGGCGGTCAGATAGTGCTGAGTGCATGTCACCGCTGTACCACGCATACTGTGAAATAATAAACAAAACAAATCGGCAAGTGAAGATTTGAATTTTACTGAGAGTCCTATTTTCTATGATATGTCTCATGCTCAATACAAAAAATTTAGAATTAAAAACAAAAAGTGGTATGAAATTGCGAATATTTAGGATTGTAAGGAGCAAAGCCTCTTCTTCCAATTCATTGTAATAAAATACATCTTGCGCACAGACCAATTTCATTCATGACATTGACATCGGCAGTCACCGCTGTGCTACCGCCACCGCGTAAATGTGTTCTGTAAAATAACGCCACCGTCACCGTTACTACCGCTACCGCTATGACCGCGTGTATGTGTTCTCCGCTTTTGCTGTGGTAATAGTAAGAGAAATTTACTTCTAACAATGACGATGACGCAGTCAGTGTTGCAACAGATACATTTTTCAAAGTATCTAGATTCAGATACAGATACTTATCATAATTTGTAACTAAATACAGTTACATATACTTCTTTTTGAAAAGTAACTAGATCCAGATACAGATATCATCAATGTATCTAGATATCTTTATTATTATTATTATTATAATTATTATTTATTAAAAAAAAAAAAAAAAAAAACCTTATTAATTTATAATTTTATTTAAAAAAAATTTTGTGCAAATCGGTTTTGATTACAGCAGACTCCTCGAGCAGGCTCTGTACAGCTGTTTCAGGCCTAGTTGGGCCTTCGTCAGCAAGCATGGCCGCCTTGCATGGGATGACTTATTATGCAGCGAACTGGCTTCAATTTGTCAATCCTACTGCAATGTCAGGTCAAAAAGCGATCGAAAGATGTCGCTACTTAAAATGTTTATAATTTTATTAGTGGCTATATAAACCAGGCGTACTTCTGAGGCTATTTAGTTCAAGATATAACACCTATGGTGGATTTCACAAACGTTACTTAAATTTAATCATCCGTTAAAAGTAAATGTTGCCATGGTTACATGTGCTGAAGGTATAGGAATGATTATTCTTAATCGACGATTAAAGTTAAGTGAGCAAATGTAATGTTTGTGTGCCATGTTCATTGCATCCGCTAAAGCCTGCTTAATGACGGCCAAAATTTATTGTTCGCAACAGTATTATTAAACAAGTCACTAAACTTGCTGAATTGCATTTTGTTGAAAGCAAATAATCAGTGTTATTCTGTAGCGTAGTGGTTTACATTGGCTACTGACGTCAGTGGTTAAATTCCTATTCAGTCAATACAATTTAACCACTGACGTCAGTAGCCAATGTAAACCACCACGCTACAGAATAGCACTGAGGTTCTGGTAAAGAATATGTCCATAAGCGCTGAACAATTTCTATGACATATAATTTAGCTTACACTGAACGTATTTCTACAATAAAATTTGCGGATTATCCGTAAATTTCGGAATTATTGCCTTTCAAAAGTGACGGTTTTAGGTTATGTTCGAACGTTTTTTATAGATATCTTCGAATAGGTTATTCTTAAAACGTGCTGATAAGAGAAGGAAAGCCTTTTTTTTGAGTAAGTGTATTTCAAGGGAGAGAAACCATTACACATAAATATTTTTTTATAGCACCTACTACTTGACGAGCAATACACAAATAATTTTTGTGCGATAGACTTTCAGGGGTAGTGTACTACTTTGTCGTTTCAAATTTAGCATTTAGGTGTAAATTTATAACAAGGGTTTTATTTCCCTTAAAATTTACACACAAAAGTTTTCCTTCCCTTAAAACTTACGTACAAAAGTTTCCCTTCCCTTAAAACTTACACACAAAAGTTTCCCTTCCCTTAAAACTTAGATACAAAAGTTTCCCTTCCCTTGAAACTTACACACAAAAGTTTCCCTTCCCTTAAAACTTAGATACAAAAGTTTCCCTTCCCTTAAAATATATTTGCACATAAAGGTTTCCCTTACCTTAAAATTCGCTGCTCATTTAAATACACCTAACACACTACCCCTGAAAGCCAATCTCATAAAAATTATTTGTGTAATGCCCAACTAACTAGAACTATAGGTACATTTTCATGACAAACACCCGATGGGCCAGCTCACTTTAACTAACATATACAGATCCCAAATCCATCCATCGCCAAATGTGCCACTGTAGCCCCTTTAAGAAGAAATAGCGCCTGAAATTTTATGATTAGTGCTGGCATGAAATTTTGGAGTTTTTACGAAGGTTCAAATTTAATTTCTCTACTTCCCAACATTCATAATCTTTCAATTTCAGAAAAAAGGCTAAGTAGAAAATTGCAACCGTTACCGGCTATTGCAATAGAGTCTCATAATTTGCCAGGTATAATGGGCAACATAATATAATAAAATGTATTTATACAAAACTTTCTCTTCCCTTCAATTGTATATACACGAAAAAGGCTTTCCTTCTCTTTAACAGCACTTTTTAAGAATAACTTATTCGAAACAATTGATATGGAACATCAAACATAACCTAGAAATCGTAACTTTTAAAAGGTGATAATTTCAAAATTTACAGATAATCCGCAAATTTTATTGCAGAAATACGTTCAATATAAGGTAAATTAACTATTTATGTCACAGAAAATGTTGAACGTTTATGGACATATTCTTTACCAGACCCTAGCACTGATTATTAAAGTAACTCACATACCTGTATCTCTAGTAAATTCTTCATTCAACCAGTCTTCCGTTGATATTGCTAAAATACCACATATACAGCAAATAATCAACAACGTTATTTTCAAACATATCTACTTACGATTACTGTTACATTCTTCTATTCCTACAACTTCATTATCAAACTTTTTATTTTCAGAGAAAGTATTTGTTAATGTATTATCATTCTCTCGGGAGGCTAGTTGTTTCATTATTTTACACACATGATGTGACTTCTCATGTGTATCATTAAAAATAATCTCACACGTCACACACAACAAAATTGAATGCTGTCGCTTATGAGACTGCAAATTTTTAAATCTGGAATACTTCTTTAAACATACTGGGCATTTATACTTTTTGTCCTCATGTTCTTTCATTAACACAGTCTTCATTTGGATTAGTTTGCCACAATTTTCCATGCAAAACCTTTTTCGAAGCTCTGCATCCACTTTCCGGACTGTCTGCAAAAATTTACAGAACTCACATATTGCTTTTTTACACTCCTCGCATATAGTGGAAGGCAGAACCCCAAGTAAGTCATCGTCTACCTGCAATTATTTCATGTAAGTTCTTAGGGTCGCAATTTGAGGTACCTAACCTTAATACTGGTACACTCGAAAATCTGTCGGTTCAAGTCGTCGGATATTACTTCAACTACGCCTTCTTGTGATTGACACAAACGACAAAATTTTAACATTTCATCTACCGTCAAATTCATGTTTCGTCAGAAAAACGGATCGTCTTTCGTTTACCAATTAATTCAATAGAAGAAAATCATACAAGACACCAGTGCTGCCAGATGCGACGTGTTCCTTTTCCCTAGAATTCTCACGAAAAATTCCCTAGATTTCCCTAGACTTTATTCTCTCTCCTCTCTACTAAATTTGTTGAAAACTACCTTCTTAGGTACGGTTGCGGAATTAAAAAAAGCATACACTCAAAATGTCTTGCTGTGAACTTAACTTTGTTTGAAATATTTTCGACTTCTACGTCAAAATAATTGTCAAGGTGACATACCGACAGTAACATGCCGCATTTAGCTGTTGCCCAAAAACCGCAAATAATTACACTAATTAGAGAAGGGTGGTCACTAAGAAGATACATCTAGAGTTGTAAAAAACTGGCTTCAAGAAAATAACGTTATGCGTTTGCCATGGCCTTCCAGAAGCCCAGATATCAACCCCATTGAACATGTTTGGGGTTATATCGTGAAGAAAATGTACGCCGTTCATTTTAGACCTGCAGATGCACACGAATTATTACATAAGATTGAAGAAATTGGGAATGAACTTTCCCCTGACTACATCCGTTCTTGTATTTATTCAATGCCTGAGCGTTTGTAAAGTGTCGTGAAAAATAATGGAGCTGCTGTGAAGCATTAGACATTAATTTGTTAAATATATTTGTGTATGTTATTTTATCGTAAATCAATTCTCAGTTTAGTTTACTATTACCACAATCTATGGCTTTCTTGTTGACTCCTAAAAGTGAAAGTTGAATTATGCATTGTGTCATTTTACGTCAGCGTTTATGTCAATCTGACAGAGATCGATTTACACTACTCTAATATTGCAAAATATAACCTAAACCACTTAAGACTTGTATGCTTTTTTTGATTCCACAACCGTACATTCGAATTTTGCAATTTTGTATTGACAAAGCCATTGAGCAATAATCTAAACTAATAAATCTGAACTAGTGAAAAAAACAAAAATACTTAAGTTTAAGTTTCCAATTAATTACGAAAATGGAAAAATTTGGTAAAACTGCACGTTAGGTTCCTAAATTTGCGCGTACACTCAGAACTGCCATTTTTGTATAATAATAAACTTTTTATCAGAAAGGAATAAATAAAACACAAATTAATAAATCTAACCTTATATGTATTTAACCACATATTAAACTGCAAAAAGGCACGAGCATCTGACATTTCTGAGTACGCGCAAATTTACGAACCTAACGTGCAGTTTTAGCGGAAATTTATAGGAATATTTTGACTATAAACGTGAAATTGTTTATGTACTTATCAGAATTGTTACACAAATATTTCAATGGTTTGCAGCTAGAAGTGTAATTATCCTAGTCACTACCAGAGGGCAGCAAAATCGATCATCAATACCAACTGTACAAAAAACTTTCGCGCGCAACACAATTACACGATAATTTTAAACAAAATTTATCTGATATGTTATATTAAACTTTTATTTTTAAAGACAAAAATACTGGAAAGTTGGATAATAATAATTAATAAATTGAATTTCCCTAGATTTGAAACAAATTAATAAATTTTTCCCTTTTTCCCTGCTGTGGTACAAATATCCCTAGATCTAGGGAAATTTCCCTAGACCTGGCAGCACTGCAAGACACTGATACATGCGCAGGGTGACCAACTGACCAGATACTTTAATTATAGCTACCTAGAAAGTAGGTGAAGAATTACGCACCACATCGAATTTTTCTCCAAATTTATTTTTAAATTATTTTCATAGAAGTTTCATAGTTAACATTAATGAGTAATTTAGAATATTGTTTTGTTTATGTTAAAAATAATAATAATAATAATAAGCTTTATTAGGTGTACGTTACAAGCTATCACAAACGAAATAAAAGAAAAACAACAATAAATATAAATGTTCAATAACAAAAGATAAATGTGTAATAAAAATGCAACGTATTCACCTAAATGGCACAAGCTCGGCATTGCCGGTTTTCAGCTGTACCAATACTAGATATACAAATGAGTGTGTAATTCAATAAATTATACAATGGAAAATACCAAATGCAATATAGTAATAATATTAGAGAATAATAATAATAATATTAGAGAAATAATATTAGAGAAATTCAACGTAGGCCGATACCTAACTATTTTGCTCCTGTAATACAATATCTACGAATTTATTTCGTAATCTACGCACCGTGTTATCACCTAAGAAATATTCGAAAACATCATGATAAGAATTCAAGAAAATAGGGGCTGTATATAAAAAACAACTTTTAAACTTTTCAGTACAATGTTGAAGAACACTAGAGAAATCATTATTTCTGAGATATAATTTGTGCATATTGCCCCTCTTTTCCAAAGTATTAAATAAGTACACAGGTTGCTTAAACTTAATTATTTTAAACAATAAACACGCATATTGAACAACAAATCTACCTTCTAGTTTGAATAAATGTAAGCTGTTATACACAGGTGTAACATGTTCTCTACGATTTAAATTGTAGGCAAATCTTAAACAATTATTTTGTAACACTTGCAGGCGCTTTTTAGAACTATTGTTGAGGAAGTTGAAATATACCGTACTGCAATAGTCCAAGTTGGTAAGATTTAGCGAGTTAATTAAGTTCCACTTCGTTTTAGCAGGTAAAGACTGTTTATGCCTGTGTAAGGCTTTAAATTTAAAATAGGACACACTGCACTTATTCGCAACGTGTTTTTTAAATGTCAATTCCTGGTCAAGGGTTACCCCTAAGTTCTTAACATTATCAACGATTTGCACAGGAACGTTATTTAAAGTAATGTTATGAGTTTTGTGTGCATTAGATTTAGAAATCGACGACCTAGTACCAATTATTATTGCTACAGTTTTGCTTGGGTTAATGCGTAGTCCATTACGATCAGCCCATATTGTTATAATATCCAAATTGGTGTTGATTTTGTCAATTAATGCATCGATCTCTTCTGGGATTCCGCTTGCGTATATTTGTGTGTCATCGGCATATTGGTGAATCTCACAATCTGTAAAATGTAAAAATAGAAAATACTTTTGTTAATAAATAAATAATATCACAAATTCTTTGAAACGGAATTCCTCAAACCAATTGTTTATAAAACAATTAAATAAACTATCTCAATTTAATTTTTAAAGAGTCATTATTTTATTTCAATTTAAAAAGTAGAAAAAAGATATTAATTTAAAGAATTTATTAATTATTTAAAAAGAAAAGTTTAATTTATTTGAAATTATTTATAATTAGGGTTAGTTTGAATGCGAGTTTTCCCACACAAATTATATTAAATTAATTTGGAGCGATTTGAATGCTAGTTTGTCGTATGCAAATTATTTTAAAAATTAACCGAGATTCAAAAGAGAGCCTAACGTTTATTAATAGCGTTTTCGATTCACCTGCACCGGTTGCACTAAGTGTATTTGCATCTTCTTTTAACCTCATGCAATAACATGAGATGAAGATGCTCTGAGTGCGCACTAGTGCGATCAATCGAAAACGCTATAAGTCAACATAATCGACCCAAGCAAAAGAGATTAAGAGAAAGCCGGACAAAAAAATAAAATAAAGAAAATTTTAACGCACAACACAGTAATATTTATAGCTAAATGTAATTGAGAAATAGCTAGCTTTCCTCTCTGTGCAAGTAGAGAAAAACAGTAGCTAAACTACAAGTGAATATAGCCAGAACTAGCCACAAACTAGCTAAATTGACAACACTGCCGATTCAATAGGCAAAATGTGTATCACCATAAATATAACTGTTAAGCTGCGCTTCATCCAGCACTGTCATCTTTTGCTATTTTTGAATAAATCTGTCGTTTTGTCGTTATTATCTAATTGTATAAGATTTGCCTATATAAATGGGCGCATTCAGGGACGCTCAGCGGCTTAGCTAAGCTGTAATTTAGTCAGCGTTTTCTAAGTGTCAGCACGCAGTGATTCCCTGAACGAAGTTCTGAATGGCAGCTGTCTCACATGCTTGGCTTACTACATGGGCGAGTTAAATAAACGGTCAATCCCGTCAATCTGCACAAAATCGTCAAGTCAACGGTCAGAATAAACTGCCTGACCAATCATCGACTGGAAAAATTGAATACAGACTCAACCAATAAATTTAAATTATGCCCCCACCACTTTTCTTCATAGCGCTTAGGAACTGAGCCTACAATTTGTGCGCTTAGTAAATATCTCAGCGGCTTTCTTTCAGCGGTCTGTCAGCTTGTCCATTCAGGGAAGTTGCTTACTTAGCCTCTCAGCCGCTGAGCGTCCCTGAATGCGCCCAATGATACCCCTCTGGGCTGGGCATGGCCTTCTAAATGAAAAGCGAGTTCTATCTGCGCTTTTTTAACCTAAAATTTTGACAGTTCTGTCACGTGTGAATGGTGAATGAGTTCGTGTAAGAACAATTAATGTTATTATTGTAAAAATTTGAGCATACTGAATATTATTTACGTTAGAATAAAGTGGAGTATTTATGTCCAATTTCGACAACTTAATTTAGCATTAAACTATTACGATTTTAGATTAAAATCTTACCTGCACATACTCAAAATTTCTGTGGTAAGTTACAATATGTAATAAAGCTTCTTTTCTTACTGTGCCTAATTATCATCGCCCTTTTTAACACGTTTTATTTATAACACGAAAGCTTTTTAAAATGACAGTGTTTCTTTATTGCGCAAGCATACTTCACTCCGACGTGATCAAATGATTTGTGCATGAATCTATAAAGTTTATACCATATAAATTATGTTTTATTACGGTAATTACAATATTAATTAATTTTGAGTGAACTCGCTTTGATTGACAGTAATGACAGTGCATTTCACTCAGTGCCGTCAGTGCCCCATAACCAGTGCCAAAGTGGCGACTTTTGGCGTTTTCTCGAGCACAAAAATTCAATGTAAATTTTTCAAAACGCCCAGGGCCTGAATTCTCGAAATGAGGGAGAGGGTGCGTTTTGTGGGAGTGACGTCAAAATGACGTAGACTCTCGTATAAACCTATACAAACCTATCGAGAAATGCGTCATTTTGACGTCATTTTCGGGAGCAATCACGTCTCTCCAGTTCGAGAATAACCCCCAAGGCCAGTTAGAACTCGCTTTTCATTTAGAAGGCCATGGATACGAGCATCGATAGTTAGATAATCCGCCTTACGTGTGACGCACACGTAATGAAACTGTCCTTGCATCGTTCCAGGTTTCGTGGAATAATTCAAATTTGTAGGCGGCAATAACTTTTCTGGTTGCACGTACCTATAGCGAAAGGTTTCCTCTATCTGCCTGTTAAATTTCAGATTTCTGCGTTGCTTATTAAAAAAGTTATGGGATTTATTATATTAACACGTGCGCTTACGGGAATTTTCGATTATGCGAAATAATTTAAAAGTCTAGGTGGCAACATCTTTTTTGACATCAGATAATCAATCCACATGTACAGATGTAAGTGCTCGTGCAATTAGAAAAGTTTGCGTTACGTAATAAAAAAGTACTTTTCATGAACATTTCGTTCTGGCCCGGCTGATCGCGCAGGAAGACGTTCCCGGTGCGAATATCTTGATGCATAAAACTCGATATTTCTTTCGTTTTCGTTATAGCTGTGGTATTATATAAGTATATAAGATTCTCTTAAATTCTTGTGTTGAATTTATGCTGCGTGAGGGAATATTTCATCAAATAAAGGTGAAAATCCGAAGTCGCGGCGGCATGCATGTCCGGTTCTACTCCTACAGTGTAATAGCGTTTTCGATTCACCTGCACCGGTTGCACACAGTGTATTTCTATGTATATGTGTAAGTCTTGCTACGCCGAATTCAAATCCGCTGATGACGGTTAAATAACCTCCCGCTGACAGGTTCAGTTCGGTATAAGTTACAGATGAATCATTGCAGCCAAGCCAATTTGATGATGTGATGTGATGAGTCACCTTTCTTAAATGTACAGTGGAGAGAAATTAAGCCACAAATATGGACTGTTACAATGGATTAACTTTAAACAAAGTTTTAGTGCCAGAAGAAGTAATCAGTCACATATTAAGTTATGTAGACGCTTCTGAGCTCTTAAAGTGTCGATTTGTATGCAAGAAATGGAACGAGATTGTTACATCCAACAGTTTATGGTGTTTGAAGTACAAAAGGCAATACCATGATTGCCCGAAAGTATTGCCCTGGTATTTATATTACTATTTATTTAGCGACTTTTTCGACGCGAACTTACTCAAGAATGTGAACGGCGAGCAAAAATTCAAGTTTTGGACAATCATACATAATGGTGGTCACCAGTTTATTGTTGAGGAAGTACCTGTTGGAAGTCATCCGTTACCTGAGAAAATATCTGAGTTTAAAAATAACACTAGTTGTTTCGCAACTTCTTATGGGCTCTGCGCCAAAACACAGGTGATACACTTCAAAGGATGTAAGTTGGATGTTTTGAGGAGATACAAACCGCATATATATGTTAGTGAATGGGTGGCACCTCGTTTTGATTGCGGTTGTCGATATGCCTCTGGATTGGAAATAATTTGTGAAGATGGTAAAAGAATAGATGGAGGAAAATTAGAGTATGTTGCTGAACAATGGGCAGAACCAAAGTGGAAAAAGGTAAATAAAAGTGAATCCCTGACTTACAAACTTAATGTCAATATGATACTTATACTAAAATGAATATGTAAAGTAAATCAAAATATACAGTGAAAGCTCTCCTTATGGACAGCTCTCATAAGCGGACATCTCTCTTGACCGGACAATTTTTCTGGAACCAAAATTAAATTTATCTCGCTTAAGGCTCTCTAATAAGCGGACAGCTCCCATAAAAGGACAAAAAAGTTGGAACCGTCGGTGTCCGCTTATGAGATCTTTCACTGTATTCTAATTTGTAAATACAGGGTGCATAAAAAAGTGGTGAATCAATACCAAACCGCACTATTCAGGGATACTCTCTGAATATGAGAAAGATGTTAAAAAGACTTCATCTTTCAGGCTTTGTTAAAGATATCTCTTCAGATTTAAGAGGACTATGGAGTTACGCCATATTGGCAAAAATTTATTTTTCAAATGCTGCTTTTAAAATGCGCTCGATTTAAAAATTCTAAAAGTAGATCAGTCTGTAATAATATTATAAATGTGGGAAAGTCAATAATTAAGGAAAATGTTTTATATTAACAAAAAAAAATACAAAATTTTAAACTCACTATGGAAAATAACTTTCTTCCACATTTTCTTGCAGATTCCTTGTCTCTTCTGATATTTTTACCACTTCGAGCCATTTTGATTGCTCTAGAAACTTATCCTTCAGATTTCTCGACTGTTGTATTAATTTATTTTCAAGTTTCTCTTCTAAAATTTTCACACTCTTCCGTATTTCTAGAATATTAATTTACTTAGATCGTCTTTCAAATTTCCAAGATCGTTTTTCAAATTTCCGGATTGTTCTCGAAACTTCTTATCTAAATTTCTGGATTGTTCCAGCAATTTATTTTACAATTCATTTTTGAAATTTCCAGATTGTTCCTTTAATTTATCTTCTAAATTTCCAGATTGTTCCTTTAATTTAGCTTCTAAATTTCATATTGTTCCAACAATTTATTTTGCAATTCATCTTTGAAATTTCCAGATTGTTCTTTTAACTTGGCTTCTAAATTTCCAGATTGTTCTTTTAATTTATCCTCTATATTTTATATATTTATATGTATATATATTTATATATTTTATATTTTACTTAAATCTGCAGGACCGCCCGAGATTTCAAAAAGAAAGACTTCCGGATCCTCCCCTGCTTCTAGTAGCGCTTGTTGCAGTCTCTGTTACAAATAGATTTTTTTCCCAGAAACTTCTAATTCGGTTTTCAATTCGGTCACTAAGTCTTTTAACAGTACTTTCTTTGAAGCCATTGTTTTTTTTCGACACTGCACTTTGTTTAATAATTTGTTTAAATTTAATTCCATTTAATTGTTTATTTATTTCCACGAACCTCAAACCTGACACCACTGTTACATTTTTAGGGTTCGATTAATTTTTATTTTAAAACAAAACACGGTATATTTAATAAACTAATTTATTTAACAGCAATACTAATTTATTTTATAAACTCACACTATACCTAATACTAATTTATTTACAACCTTATATTTTAATTTATTTTAATAGCCGATCAGTTAGTTTAAAACTCTTGTGCCGAACTCTAATGTGGAACTGTCCCACATTCACCGGCTGCCGCTTTTATAAGCCGGAGCTGTTTTTATGTGAACTTTCCCGAAGGGTTCCAGACTGTCTGTTCTAATTTATTCTGCAGCCAGAATTCTCTCGAAGTGGAAGCTTCCGAGATTCTGTTGCGCCGAGCTGTGCCAGAAGATGTCACAATTGCATGCACGAATATTTGTTCCTCGGGTATTTCTTCTACTGATTCAGTAAAGATTAGAGTTGAATTGTCTTAATTGTCATGGGTTTTTGTAAATCTTAAGGAAATTTCTAATAAATAATAGATATGTTCGTTTGAAATAATTCATTTGAAATATTCCTAATTGAAATATCCTGATGACATTAAATATGTAGAGTTCATTATATCATGTAACACATTATCTAAAGCATATTGTACAATTAATTCAATATTAAAATTTGCAAATTCACTGTTCTTTAAACAACTTCATCTCTCTTAAGGTAATCGAGATCCCTATGGTTAAGCTCGATAAACGGACACCCTGCATAAGTAATTCCTATAAATTATTTGTATTACCTAAGTATTTCCTTGCAATTCCTATATTACTTACGTATCTTAGATATTCCCTTATTGTCCCTAATATGACTGAATCCGTTTTCTTGAGTTCTGTGTGTCTAAGTCTTCTGCTGAAGAGGCCCCAAATAGAATCGAAACAACTGTCCAGAGCATGCTCGAGGAATCCTCTTCAATCAAAACCGACTTGCAACTATTTTTTTGTAAGGATATGAATAATTATTTCTACACAACGCCGTGCAGACAATAAAAATTTATTTTGGAGCTGCACATTTTTAATAGTGTTGATCAGAGTGTACATAAACTACATGTTTGTTTGCCCATTGTGTATGTTGGTTTTAAATGCACCAATCGATTTCAATGATAGGGAAGTCTCAATGTTTCTATTTTATTTTTATTTTATTTCGATAACAAATAAAAAACCAGCGTGTTCGGTCTAGCAGGATAACAGTCAACTGCTATCCTGTTAAAGCGAATATACTGGTTCCTTAAGTTCGCAGACGCGATCAGAAGTACTTTTAATGCAAATAAAAAAGATATTAAACAAGCAAAAGTTTAATGATTAAATTCTCCATGCTGTTTATAGATTCTGTTATAAATATTTAAGAAAGATATTCTTTTCTATAATTTCCAGAAATTCTTTTATTGCAAACTAGGCGTCGTCAGTGCATCATACCTTCAAGTTAAATAAATACATAATAGTAAAATGTAATATTAAGTTAACAATAGAAACTACTTACGGATATTTTATAAAATTGAGATTCTAAATTATGTGTAGAAAAGATGTATGTATTTCTTGTAAAATGTTCGATTGATTGGAAATCGTGTATTTGAATTCGTAAAGGTTACGAATTCAATGTGTCTAATAAAACACATAGCTAAATTTTACGTTCTTCAGATATTTATTTATTTATTTATTTATTATTTCATGACATTTTACAAGAAATACATACATCTTTTCTACACATAATTTAGAATCTCGATTTTATAAAATATTCATAAGTAGTTTTTATTGTTAACTTAATATTACATTTTACTATTATGTATTTATTTAACTTGAAGGTATGATGCACTGACGATGCCTATTTACGTGAAACTAGTTTGCAATAAAAGAATTTTTGGAAATTATAGAAAAGAATATCTTTCATAAATATTTAAAACAAAGGCGTAGCTGTTTTCCCCAATTTGTGCAGAAACTGTAAGGAATATTTAAAATTTGGTGAGATATCTTTAACGAAGCCTAAAAGACGAAACTGTAAATTGATAATAAGCGAGATCCCTACAGTGAACAACTTATTCTGGACAGTTTGTATACTTACTCTCCAGTTGAATTAAATGAGTTAGAGTTAACTCCTTATCGTCCAAGAAAATTCGTAAATCAGGGATCTACTCAAACAAGCTTCGGACATGTATAACATTTTAAATATAAATGATTCCAGTTGGAAATGGTTATTACCGATTATCCTGATGACATTAAATATGTAGAGTTCATGCACTGTGGCCAAGACACTCAATTTTGGGCGGGTCATTATGGAGTTAAAATAGCTGGAGCTGTAGTAAAATTATTATTTGAATCTCTATCATCAAAACACAATACCTAATTGCACCGTGTTCTTAATTTTCTGTGATTTAATATTTTAAAGATATTTATAATTATTCGATAAGTTTAATGTTGTCTACATAATCATGAAAAATTACTTTACGAGCCCCGTCAACTATAGATTCGGACACTATACGATTTTACTTATTTCTTGAATAGAAATGTATTTTAGCTACTGATAGCATATTTAGTTTCTTTTTTCATAATTTTTCTGTTGTAACGTTTTTAAACTTAAGTCAAATAGCATGTTAATATTCTAATTTTATTAAAAACTTGGTGAGTTATGAGGCAAAAAGTTAAACTGTGTGAACCTATAGTTGAGAGGGTCCTTATATAGCAAGCCAATTGTGAAAATGTTACTATTATTACTTTATTAAATTTATTTTTTCTGTCCATCAGAGTTTATGTAACTCAAGCCCTCTAAACTGCAGTGTAGAAATAATTTGGGATTCATTCATTCAATTGTATTGTTACATTCTCATGAATAAGTTCACCATCCACCTTTGGTACGTTGGCTATTCAGTTCCAGATGAGTGCGCAGTTTCTAGTTGGCGTAAGGACATATAAGCGTAAGTGCTTATAAGCTATACACGGTGATTCAGAATTATCTCCCGATATTTTCAGTTCAGGGCGAATAGAAAATTATAAAATGAAGTTACCTTTTTATACATATAATTCTTTTTCCAAAAGTGAATAATATAGGGAGTTATAAGCCCTGAAAGAGTGGTGAAACACATTGTTTTATTGGCAAAATTTTCTGTATCCATTAAGTTATCAAACTAATATTTTAAACTTAGGTACAGAGCATCAAACTACACATTTTCGATATCTTTGCTAGATCCTCCCTCCTTTTCAAGGAATAGCTTTAGGGGCTGATTTTTCAGTATTTTATCTCTAATTTTTTATCTTTTACATATTTCATCAAAAATTTGTAGAGAAAATACTCTTTAGTCAATTATTTAACACGTAATACTCTCTTGTTGCATTTCGATAAAGCGAACCGTTTTCGAATGATTGAGGTTTAAAAGTTAGCATACACTTATTGCATTTAGTTACTACCTTAAGTACTGAAAGTCACCCCCTCAAACTATCCCTTAAAAAGGAGGGAGGATCTGACAAATGCCATGTAAATGCTCAGTTAGGTGCTATATACCTGAGTATATGTCTACTCGCATAATAACGAGAAGCAGAACAAAGAAAGCAGCCGAGAAGACCTGAAGATGGCAGATGTGATTCTGCCGAAACGTCGTCAAGACAACAAAGGTTCTTTTGAGAACCCTACGCGGAGAAACACCCGGAAGAACACCACAGCATATACAGTGGCGAAACTTCAAATTTTTGGCTCCCCCGCAAATATTATTCGGGCCCTTACCACGGGACGTTGAAACGATAAGTTGGTATAAAAAACAGACCACACCCATATTTCCCTATTTGAAATACATTGACTTCCGGTCCAGTTTTCTGCCGCACTTAAACAACAATTAAACATAACCCCAACCTTGTCAGATTTTTGTTTACGATACCGGAACCGGAGTATTTTCGCGACATATCACATTACAAAAAGATGAAATGCAAGTAGAAAAGGTAAGAGTATGTACCGCGAAGTACCGCTTCGGTCTAACCGTTGATGAATCGGTGCCTCGCGACAAAATCCCTTTTGTTTTGTTTATATCCAGTGCAGTGCTGCCAGGTCTACCGTTTTTACGGCAGATTTACCGTTTTTATAATAAAACTACCGCTCTACCGTAAAAGGAAATTATTCTACCGTTATTTTGATCTTAATATTTTTCCTTATTAAAATAGTTAAAAAAGTGATCAGTGCGACTATCTTTAAACATATTTTCGTTTTGAGTTATTCTTGTTACAAAAAATTAATTGAATGTAGCCCCGACACATAAAAATGTTTACTTAAATGCCTGCTTTACCGGCAGCAATCAATAGCAACACTCCACCCTATCAACAAGTTTAAATGGATGAAGAAATACATACAGTCGAAGCTCCATAACTCGAATCTCAACGGACCGGAAAATTATTTCGAGTTATAGAAATTTCGAGTTAAAGCACGAGATTTCAGTTATACACAATGTGCAGGGACATCAGTAAATTTCGAGTTATGGAGGTTCGAGTTACAGAGCTGCGACTGTATATTATGTATAAGATGAAACGTTAAAACGCCTGCGCAATAGTCAGATTTAACCAATGAAGAAACAGCCAATCTACTAATAAAAAATATAGTAATAAAAAGTGAGCAAGAAAATCAAATTGGAGTAGGCGGTGCAAAGAAAATGTGTTTCTGTGATTAACTGAATTAATGAATGTAATACATCATAGACTGTTAAATTTATTGACTTTTTATTCATTCACATTATTTATTTAGTTACAAAATTTTTTTTTGCTTTTATAAATACAAAGATTTTGAAATAAATAACGAATTAAAACAATCTCTGGTTATTTTGACTTTATATCCTATTAAAATTACTTGCACGCAAAAGAAAATTAATTTTTTCGTGTAGTTGACAGAAAAGTGACACAATGTTTAATCATAAATCGTGAAGAAAAGTGGGACTTGTCTTGTTAGCAACACTTTTCTTCACGTTTCCGTTAGCAACACTTTTTTTCATTCATTCTGACGTATCAGGTCGAAGATTGATTGATTGATGTCACAGATTGATGTTTTTTTACTATAAAATTATTGTCCAATTTAGAAAACTTAATAGATTCTGTCCCTAATGAACAAAGAAACTTAACTAGATTACGTTTTATCAATATTACCACTAATTTTTTACAAAAACCTACTCTAGGTTCTGCATTAAACCTCCAGTATGACCGATGCAAAAAATTCTTGCTAGATAACACTAATATTTTGGTTTTAAAGGCTGATAAGGGTTCCACCACTGTTGTTATGGACAAAACAGATTACATCTCTAAGACACATTCTCTTTTAGAAGATGAAACCACATATAAAAAGTTAGATAGAGATCCTACTGGAGCTATCCAATCCAAATCCAGAGATTGTCAAATCTCTCAAATCATCAGGTTTCATAAATGAAGAAACGTCTAGAAGACTAACAACGTATAATTCTGTGTCCCCAAAACTGTACTGTTTGCCAAAAATTCACAAAGAAGATGTTCCCTTACGACCTATTATCTCTTCTGTCAATTCACCTGGTTATTTTTTAGCCAAGTTTGCATCTGACATACTTACCAATGCTTACAAAGATCGTAATGATTATAACATTAAAAATTCTTTCAATTTTGTACAACAATTTCAGAATTTCAAGCTTCCTGATAATTTCATAATTATATCTCTTGACGTAGTTTCTCTGTTCACCAACATTCCTATTGATCTGGTGATTGATATTGGTGGTAATGATTGGGATTCCATTCAACCTTTTTTCAGTGCAAACAAAATTGAATTTCTTAAGATTTTAAATTTCTTACTTAATAATAGTTACTTTTCATTTCAAAATACTTTTTATAAACAAACTGCAGGAGTTCCTATGGGTTCTCCTCTTAGCCCTATATTGGCCCAAATAGTCATGGATCATTTATTAGATAACGTAATTCCTAAATTACCTTTCACATTTGCTTTTATCAAAAAATACGTTGATGACATCATCTGTTCCATTCCCTCTGATATGATTGAAACTACCTTAAACACCTTTAATGGTTTTCATACCAACTTAAACTTTACTGTTGAGGTTGAAAATGAATCATCTGTCCCCTTTCTTGACACTAAAGTTGTCAGATTACAAGATAATTCAATCATATTAGACTGGTACCAAAAACCGACACACTCTGGTAGGTTTATCAATTTTCACTCTGCGCACCCTATTAATCAAAAAATTAACATTTTACGTGCTCAAAAAAAGAGAGTTACGTTAATCTCACACCCTTCTTTTCTCAAAAAGAATTTATTTCAACTCAAGACTATGTTCTGTAATAATGGTTACCCACCTCCTTTGGTCAACAAAATTTTATTTTCTAGTTCTAATTCCAGCAACAACTTCACAAATAACGACATTGCTTCTGAAATTATTTACAAAAGATTACCTCACATTCCAAACTTTACTTCTCAGATCACAAAATGCATCAATAACTTGAATATAAAAGTAGCCAAATTTAACGTCTTACCCATTAAATTGTTTTTTTAGTAATCTAAAAGATAAAACTCCCATTAATTTACTTTCCAACGTATTTTATTCCATACCTTGTTCTGAATGCAATCAAGTCTACATTGGTCAAACTTCAACTTGGTTAAAAACTAGAATCTCCAAACACAAATCTGATTGCAAAAATTTCTTAAACAAAGTGTCGAATATTAATGCTTTGGCCCAACATTCACAAATTAATGATTATAAGATTGATTTCAACAATGTCAAAATTTTAGATAAAGAATCCAATTATCGAATTATTTGACCGAATACCCGATAATTTTGAATTTTATTTCGATTCCCAACGGTCGATACTCCTTGTATATTACTGATTTTGTTACTATGTCAACAAATGCTTGACATACCTTGATGTATTATTATTATACATTGTTCACGACCTATTTAGACTCTAGAGGGCCATGCTTTTTTTTCGTCAAGTTACGTACATGGATTTTGATAGAACTCAAAATGTGACAAATGTAAAATTCTGACACTTTAACGTCAGTCCCATCGACTATATTGCTTCTTATACTCTACGTTGGCATGAAGAAAGTAAAATAATAGCATTAAAACAAATAAATTACTTGTGACTTTGTAATACTAAGTCAAAATGCTCAAAATCATCAATATTTTTTGGTGTCATTTTTCAAAAATATAACCATCAAATTAAAATGGAACATATTCACTTGGAGGTACCAACAAAAGTGTCACCCTAACATGGCCTACTCTGAGTCTAAAAAGATCGTGAATGGATTATATTCGTCGACACTCATAATTTTAGCGTTATTTTCGTCAACTACACGAAAAAATAGCATGATCTACACTTTAGAAAAGTGAATTTCCATGTTCGTGTAAATTTGATCCTCTCGTGAGCTCGTGAATTCAAACATTTACACTCACTGGAAAACTGTCACTTTTCTAAACTTGTAAATCAATGGGTGCGTTTCGTTTGCGCGCTCACACGCTTTAAGCACTCACGCTTACAAGCGCTATTTTCTGTTGTTTCATTTGGCGTTCAGTCGCTTAAGTCGTTTTACGCAGAGGTGTTTCATTTGACTATTGTATGCACAACGAATTCATAACCTTAAAAATATAACGTCAATAGTGAAATTAATCCAAGCATAGTTGCTGCAGCTATTTTTAAAGTGTAATCATTGTTTATAACTTGACTATGATCAGCTGAGCTCCTCGTACGCATCTAATACATTCCGTTTGGAACATAAGGGCTTACGCTTTTGCTGCCCTACCTCGATGGAATAAGCGATTGTGAGCGAGGACTATGACGTCATAATGACGTTACCATTTCGTCAGCTGGAGCTTTGTGAGCGTTTGCAAAGCCAAAGGGAATGGTTTAAGCACTGCTTATGAGCGCTCAAAGCGTGTAAGCGCGCAAATGAAACGCACCCAATATATTATTCTTTTCTACCGTTTTTTCAAAGGCAGTTCTACCGTTTTAATTTTTTAACACCTGGCAGCACTGATCCAGTGACAGATAGCTAACCTACAAATGTACGATCATGCACGTAAGTACGCTTTTTCTGTTTTCCTTGTTTGATTGTTTGAGGTGCCCATGTTCAAGTTGGTCATTATCAGAGTCGTCTCCGAATAATTCCTTAAACTTATGGATCACCCAGGACTCTGTACAGAGTGAATACAATCTGATGTCAGGTGTAATAGCCCGTGGTGGAGTCGAAATAGGACTATCCATTTCTGTAAAGTATTGTATTGGTTTAAAGCATGTATGAACTCGCATATTTTCTCTTTGTAGGAATAATAAGACACGAGAACGTCCTCTGTCGTGGCCTGGAGCATCGCCTAAAGTATATTGGACATAAAAACATGCGGTATTATGAACATAACACAACATGTACTATTGCTTTAATAAAAAACTGGGACAAGACCTGTGTAAAATTACAACCGAACATAAATTTAAATTTATTTGAAATTTTTACTCTCAGACATACTTAAAACAGGGACTTGAAACCGAAATAATAAAAATACTGGTAAATGAAGGAATATTTTTCCGAAATTAATTTCAATACCGGTATTTGTTACACGTCCACAAACCGTTATCGTTATATTACCGATATTCTCATACCGAAATATTTTGATTTTGTAATTCTCATACCGAAATAATATATCGGTATTTTACCGGTAATTCTTATTTAGACGAATTGATTTATCTAGTTTATGCTGTTATGTTTTGTCGTTCCTCTAATGCGCCCTTATGAACCAATATTTTTACATTTTACACAAAATTTTCAGTGGGGGGTTAGCTAGGTTTCTATTTTATTTTTTCTCAAGCCTAATCATTCGCAGAATGCAAAAGTTAAAAATGGTGGTGTATAAGGATGCATTTGGGCTGCAACAGACAAATTTCGGAAATGTTCACAGAGGAGGATATTCTCAATTGTAGATAAAAATTTGAGGATGATTAAAAACAAAAGATATTTTTTTTTCATTACTCAAAAGTCTTACATGTATATGATTTACCGGTATTTATTTCGGTAATCGGTTACCGATATAACCGAATATGATCTAATGCTACCTTTTGCCATGGTCTTTTTGGAAAGTCTTCTTTAACGAAATTTTCTTTATGATTTACCCTGGCCTCTATACATTCGGGACAAAATTCGATCAAGTTCTTTAATTGTGTGCTTAGACCTATCCACCACACAGATTGTTGGGCCCGTAAACGGCATTTGTTTATCCCCAAATGACCTTCATGTAGTTTATGCAAAATTATTTCTTGTAAGTAAAGTGGTATGATCAATCGTGTATTATACAGGGTGAGTTTTTTTCGATGTTTAGCATTGGGATCTCGGAAACTAGCAGAGCTAGAGAAACGGTTAAATGGGGAAAGATTTGTAGTTTTAGGAGTCCAGTTTAATGCAGCTTTTGTTTTTTTCTTAAAGTTCATGGCTGGCTAGATATTTTGAAAAAACTGTTTTTTCATAAATTCGTTAAATGCATATAGCTCGGTTATTCTTGATTTTAGAGAAAAGTTGCAAGACAAAAGTTGTACAGAATTATGTTCTTAATTAAACAGTCGAACTAAATTTTCCATATAAGGTCTTACTTTTCAGTTATGACATAAACATCAGTTTTTTGAAATGGAAACCCTAGTAGGCCATGAGTGAAAAAGAAAGGCCGTTTTTTTTTACCTTTTCAACGATGTAACATTCGATATGGTTATTAAAAAAACGACGGAGATACGGCAGTTTTCCTCTTTCAAAATTGTTAATATGGTTGGCCATGGAAACAAAACTTTATTGACAAATGCAAGTTATAAATGGTGAGCAAATAAAAGTCAGATTAGAGTAGGCGCTGCAAAAAAATGTATGTCTGTGATTAAATAAAAGGTCAATACATTTGACAGTCCATGAATGTATTACATTAATTAATTCAGTTCATCACAAACATTGCACAGCCCACTCTAATCTGATTTTTATTTGCTCACTTATATTACTTTGACGTTTTGTTCGCCGTTTCTTTTTTACATACGTTTCAGAATCAAAACTCTAATACCAACAAGGGTTCAATATTTCAATAGCCTCCTAGGAGAACCTTCAACCTCAAAACATCAGTATCACTATAATTTCATGTTTTCTTCAATTTTCGAAATTTTTAACATTGGGCCCGTTCAAACGACCACAGCAGCTGAGTTGCTAACTCAGCAATCGTTTGTGATTGGCTCACATTAAGATAGTAGCCAATCACAAACGATTGCTGAGTCAGCAACTCAGCCGCTGTGGTCGTCTGAACGCGATCAACGATTTAATGTCAACTCTTTTTTGTAAACACTCACTTTATGACCGCTTTTTGTTGAGACAGGGTTCATTTTCATCACCAACTCAAAATACTGTTAAATATCAAACAGCTATGTGAAACATTGAAATACAAAACCAATAATTCGTACGTATAAATTATTTTATAGTTTACAAACACGAAGCAGCGAAACCTTGGAAGATCATTCTTGTGGTTCTGAAAAGAACCTTTCAAATTCACCGGGTGAACAACTGCAAGTATACCAGGGTCGGAGAGTAGGACTTCACCTTCACATTGCTAATCCGAAGCCTTTTTAACAAATCTAAACTATCGAGAATAAAAATAAACTAAAAATATTTCTAAAGATGTTCGAAAAGACCACCATTATTTGCAATACATAAATCTCTCTTTAAAATCGAATTTACTGCTTTGCTAGTAGAACGTCCGCCATTAGGGGCTATTCTGTAACTTATTAACAGGCTGTTAAAATTTAAGGGTACGTTAAAATTCAAAATAGAGTCTTGTGATTCGCTGTTACTACAATAACTGTACTTTTTATTTATTATTTATTATTTATTTTATTTATTTATCACAGATATACACTTTCTTTGCACCGCCTACTCTAATCTGATTTTTATTTGCTCGTCGTTTATAATTTGCATTTGTCAATAAACTTTTGTTTCCATGGCCAACCATATTAACAATTTTGAAAGAGAAAAACTGCCGTATCTCCGTCGTTTTTTTAAATAACCATATCGAATGTTACATCGTTGAAAAGGTAAAAAAAGGCATTTCTTTTTCATTCATGGCCTACTATGGTTTCCATTAAAAGAAACTGATGTTTATGTCATAACTGAAAAATAAGAGCTTATATGGAAAATTTAGTTCGACTGTACAACTTTTGTTCAATATTCAATTAAATCCGGACTTCTTACTTCCTTATTTCAATAATTTGGTATTCAGAATACGTATTAAACAATTTGGAAGAATTGCAGCAGGCAATTGCAAATATCGGACAACCTAAAACGTTAATAATGTCTTCAATAACATATTTCAAAAGATTCGGTACTGCTTACGCAAAGGGGGCTTGGAGATTTGCTCTAATATTCAATTAAATTTGAACTTCTTATTTCCTCATTTCAATAATGTGGTGTTCAGAATACGTATTAAATAATTTGGATGAATTGTGCAGCTGGCAGTTGAAGAGGCAATTGCAAATATTGGACAACCTAAAACGTTAATAATGTCTTCAATAACTTATCTCAAAGGATTCGGTGCTGCTTACGCAAAGGGGGCTAACATTTCCAGGTCTTGAGTAATAATAATCTGTTGAAACAGTTTTCATCATCAATGTAAATATCAACTCTAACCTTATAGCTACGCATTCCCGCAAAATTAACGAACTTTCAGGTAATGCCAATTCCTCAGTGTTCACAACACTAATTTGCTTCAATCATTAAAAGTCACTCGGTATTTTGTGATAGAGACAGACAGTTTGTAGTTCTCTGCGATTATACATATTCAACCAACGAGCATCTACAAGTTTATGTGAGATGCGTTCAAATTTCTTGATGCCATATATAAATCTTAGGCAAGCATTTTGTAGTTTTTGAATGCGATTAATTGTTATGCAATCGATTGCAGCATGATAAACAGGGGCGCAAAAGGTGAAATGAGATTAAACAAAGGCCTCGCATAGTTTCTTTTTTAAGTCGATACTAAGATAAGTTCTGTGGGGATATAATTTTTTTAGATTAATGTATGCATTGCTCACGTATTTAGTAACCTGGTCCCTATATCTGAAAGAGTTATCTAAAATCAAGCCGAGACTTTTGCTTTATTTGCAATTGGGACTTTAATATCGTTAATTTTTATATTGATTAGGTCAGATAGAGCATTGCAAATTTCAGTATTACCAAGCAGTAAAACTGAAGATTTATCAGGATTAATTTTAAGACTATGCTTAAGGGAGAACTCTGATACGCGACCAAGGTCAGAATTTATTTCTGTCTCTGCATGTTGCCAGTTAGTAGGAGAGAAACTGATCTGCAGTTGACTATCATCTGCGTACATGTGAAGCTCAGAATGTTTAAAACAATTTGAAAATTTTGATGTATAGATAGAGAATAAAGTAGGGCCAAGTATTGAACCTTGTGGAATCCCTTGTGGAAAGAGAATTGGAAACAAAAGAATCAAGTTTGACGACTTGGGTTCTGTCCCAAAGGTAACTATTCATTAGGCAAACTGCATTAGAGCTGAGATCAATATGTGCTAATAAAGACATAAGGGTGTCGTGATTCACGGTGTCAAAAGCTTTGCTGTAATCCAGGAGAACGAGAGCTGAAATGTTGCCCCGATCGCGAGAAGCTAGAATATCATCAGTGATGTTCAGCAAAGCAGTTGCACAACTGTAACCTGCTCGGAACCCTGATTGATTGGGAGGTAATATACCGGATTTGTCTATGAAATCGGTAAGTTGCTTATTAACAACCTTTTCAAATAGTTTGGAGAGTACTGGAAGCAAACTGATTGGGCGCAGGTCTGAGAATTGCCGCGGTTGGCTAACTTTGGGAAGAGGACGTACCACAGCTTGTTTCCAAAGAGAAGGAAAAATATTTTCAGCTATACAATAATTAATTACATGTGTGACATAAGGAATTATAAATGGTGAACACAGTCGGATCATGTTGATGTCAATTCCGTCCCAACCAGCAGCGTTAGATTTGAACTGGTAAATTAATTTAAAGACGGTATCTGTATGATGAAAATTAAAGTTAGAAGCTTTATTATCTAAAGGGTGAACACAGCAAAATTGGAGCACCTAAAGTAATATATAGCACTTTTAAGTATAGTAGTGTGGAGAACGAAAATATAAAAAATATAAGTAGTAGGCGTTGAAATGTCACCTGACAAATGCAACTTTGTTTATATTTGTCAAATATAAAAATGTCGTCAACCGAACTGGAACGCCGGAAATTAGTTTTGCACGTTCACGTACAAAATCCAAACCTGAGCACTTGCCAAATTGCTCGGAAGGTAAACCTTCCTAATTCCACGGTCTCTCGCGTACTGAAAAACTTCAGAGAACGCCTCACAATCGAGAGGAAGCCTGGAAGTGGAGGTGAGCATGGAATGTCCAACCGGAAAATGGAGCAGAAGGTGCTGCAGCTTTTTGCAGACAATCCCAGAATTTCGTCGCGGGATGTAGCCAAGAAAGTACAAATGTCACAAACTTTTGTACAAAAGGTGAAAACTAGAGCTGGCCTTAAAAGTTTTAAGGCTCAGACGGCTCCAGACCGCGACGCAAAACAGAACAAAACAGCGCATACCCGCTCCCGGAAGCTATACGAAAAGGTGCTGACGCGGTACAAGTGTGTGGTGATGGATGATGAAACCTACTGCTTTGCAAACTTCAATTACATCTCTGGACCAGATTACTACACTGCTCCCAGTCGCCAAGATGCTCCAGAGGACACTCCAGAGGTGAAACTGAAAGCAAAGTTTCCGAAAAAATTCCTTATTTGGCAAGCGATTTGTAGTTGTGGTTTAAAAAGCAAGACCTTCATCACCACCGGAACAATCAACTCCAAAATTTACATTAAAGAGTGTCTCCAGAAACGTCTCCTGCCTCTCCTTCGGCAGCATGATTCCAAACCGCTTTTCTGGCCAGATTTGGCGACTTGCCATTATTCAAAGGAATCAAAAGAATGGTACACTGTCAATGGTGTTGATTACGTACCAAAAGAACTGAATCCACCGAACAGTCCAGAACTGCGACCTATTGAACAATTTTGGTCCATCGTAAAGGGATTGTTAAAAAAGACGGGAAAAGTAGCTCAAACTATCCAAGAGTTCCGATCTAAGTGGCTGTGGGCGTCAGGAAAAGTCACAGAAGAACTCGTGCAAAAATCAATGGTGCGAGTTCGTCATAAGGTTCGTTTAGCAGGATACCGCAAAATTTCCGGAGAATGAATATACTGTAGTTCATACGATTATCATAATGTGTTAAGAGAAATAATAGTATTTTATTAATATATAATTAGTTTCTGTTTCAATCCGCTTGCTTTGTTGCTCCAATTTTGCCGTGTTCACCCTTTACATCAGTAGCGTATAAAAAGGGTTTCTGTTGAAGATTAGTGTTTGAGATACTGTTAATATAATAATTATTGATAGCGTTGGCATCATTTAAATGACTGGGAATGGGTGCTCGCGCTTTGGGTAGCTTTAATAAGTTCAATTCTTTCCATTGCGATTTGCTATCCGCATGACTGTACATGAAATTATAATAAGCTTTACGTTCATTCCTGAATGTTAGTGTGGTCAGGTTTCTTAGAGTTTTATAATAATTCCAATGACGCTCTTGTTTGGAACTCCTAAATTTAGCTTTTGCTTTATCACGGATTTTCATTAAGAGCCTTAGATTTGGTGTCAGCCATGGTTTGTAGGGTTTTGTAAATTTGCGCAACAGTAACGGAGCATGAGTATTGAATAGGTTTAGAATGCATGTATTCAGAAAACTTACTTTATCGTCAACATTGTTGATGTTAAAAATTAAGTGCAGGGGTAGTGAGTGCAGATCGCGATTAAAAGAGATTAGGTCAATATTTGTATAGTTTCTGAATACACGAAATACTGGATTCGCTTTTGCGCGGGTAATGTTAACATTGCAAAATGTGCAATCATGGTCGGATAATTGAGACGGGATGATGCCACTGTTTGCGACTGGAATTTCATGTGTAACAATAATGAGATCGATTAGAGAACAAGTGGTAGATGTTAAACGCGTAGGCTCGTTAATGATTTGCTTTAAATTAAGAGATTCGAGTAAATTAGAGAAATTAATTGAGGCTCTATTGTTAATATTCAAAAGATCTATGTTGAAGTCTCCACAGCAAATTATTTTATCAGAGAGCGGCAAGCATAATGCGAAGGTATTTTCGAACTCATCGAGAAAAAAGTTATGATCCATATGTGGAGGTTTGTAGACAACACCAAATGCAATGGTTTCAGTTCCAACTTGAACCGAAAGCCATAACTGTTCAATGTTTTTACTTGTATCAATGACTGTGTACCTCAAGGAATTTTTTATATAAACACCTATACCCCCACCTCGACTACCATGATCATTACGTATGAACGAAAAATTGTTTAGTGTAAGATAATCACAGGGTATATCTGAATTTAACCACGTTTCAGATAGCGCCATGATGTC
>OY284475.1:40359482-40707166 GCA_958336345.1 Dorcus parallelipipedus
AAGATAAAATATACCTTCAAATACAAGGCTCTCCTATGGGTTCTCCTTTAAGCCCAATAATAGCACAAATTGTCATGGATTTTGTTCTTGAAAATTGCATTCCTAAATTAACTTTTCAACTTCCTTTTATATTTAAATATGTTGATGATTTGATCTGTGCTGTCCCTACAAATAAAATTGATTTCTAGATACTAAATTAATCAGAACTCCTAACAATACCATCATTTTGGATTGGTACCATAAACCCACCTTCTCGGGAAGATTTATTAACTTCTACTCAAACCATTGTTTAAAACATAAATTAAATACCATTATTGCCATGAAGAATCGTGTTGATAGAATTTGCCATGAATCTCTAAAACTTAAAAATTTTCATAAACTTATTGACATTTTTGTAAATAATGGCTATCCTAAGCATCTTGTTAAAAAATTAATTTTTAATCAAAGAAATCCTAATGCTACACAAAATAAAAACAATAATGTAATTGTAAATTCCATATATAGAAAATTACCTTTCATAAAATCAGTCACTCCAAGAATAGATTCATTATTTAAGAACACTCCAATTAAAATAGCCTATTATAATCCTAAAACAATTAGACAAATATTTAGTAATATAAAAAATCCAACTCCTCTTTTACTTAACTCCAATGTTGTATATAAAATCAATTGTGATTCTTGTAATAAATGTTACATAGGCCAAACCAGTCAATGGTTAAAGAACAGAGTCTCCCAACACAAAAGTGACTGTAGAATTGGTAAAAGGTCCTGTGCTCTTGCCATTCACTCAATTGATGATAACCATTGTTTTGACTTCAATAATATTAAAATTTTAGAAAAAGAAATGTTTTATAAAACTAGATTATTTTTGGAAATGTCATGCATTCAGAAGCATAATGACGTAACTGTCAATTTCAGATCTGACATTGACGATCTTAATAATATATATTTTAATCTAATAAGTCACGCCACCTAGAGTTCTACACAATTTTTGTTATAAATAACACATCAAATTTTAAGTTAAAATTTTCAAAAATGTATTAATTTCTCTATTATTAGTAAGTATTATATATAATATTGTATCATAGTTTAATCAGTTGTCCAATTGTAGTAATTTAATGGTCCTGAAGAAGTAATAAAATATTACGAAATATCGACCAGTATAATCGAAGTTTTATTGAAGCCGTTAATACCCATTCTCTAAATATAGTTAAGAAGTTAAAAAAAAATATTTCTTTTTGTATAACAATAATTATTATAATTATTATTATTGTAACTAATAGCAAATTGCTAAATAAACGACTTATATTATTATTATTATAATAATAGATTCGACCTTGCGACGGTCATATATTCATATAACGTGCGCTGTATTGTACTGGGCTTGCATATTGGGTGTTTCATTGAAGATGCATCAAACTTGAGGGACACGTTTCTCACATTATTTCAAACAAAATATCTTAATAAAATTTTTTAATCGGAGCAAGTTGAAATTTGCATAATTTGGACTCGATGTTTTTAGGACTTCTGTAGCACGCGGAATCAAAACAAACCGTGAAACAAAACCGGCGATCTAAATTGCTTTACGAATGGCGCACAGCCGCAGGGGGGCCATAAATCCATAAACAGCGAAGAAATTTATGACTAGAAAGACTCGCTCGGCCATTCAACTTTGCCAAACGTCGAATGCAGCAGCGATGTGAAATCACGTGGATATTTAAACTTAAATAAACGACTAATTATTATTTTTATTGATTGCCAACAACCACGATGTTTTAAATGCGTTTTAAATCAATAAAGCGATTCATATGAACATGAGTAACAATCCATTCATTCTCATTTAAAGTCCACCCTAAAGATATGCGATTTTGCTTTCCCTTCGATTTTCTTTAAATTTATTTATTACAAATAAACTTTTTTTTCTTTTCCCGACATCTACCCGCATACCAAGTTTGATGCACCTTTAATGAAACAGCCTGTATAAGCAACGTGATTGTCCCGTCCAATAGCGGCCGGTGCATACGAATAGAGTGGACACAGGACAACGCCGAAGCATTCTGTTCTCCTCTTTGTGCGTAATAAACAAAGATAGCGCTTAGCAAGTATGTCGTGTGCCTCGCTGAATCGGATGGACTGACCGCCGCTGGTCACGTCCCAATTCAATAAAAACCATTTATTGCTGGGTTAATTTTAATCAAAAGTTAAAAACAAATGTTGCTTTAATTTTAACAAATATATCCGGGAAGTTAAAACAAGAGTAAGGGAAAATAGGGTAAGTGTGCGCACGGGGTAACTGTACGCACCCATTAATCTCAAAAAGTAATAGACTTGTGTATTCTCTGCTCTAGATGGTTGCATACATGCAACGGTTGGAACTAGGGGTGCGCGATATCATATTTTCAATATCGGTTGTCGGTAATTTAAAAGTATCGATATTTATTGATACACCGTTATTATCGCTCTATCGTTAATATCGATATCCGAAATGGAAATATCGTATTTTCAAAGAATCTTATTTTTGTTGTATCACCCACGCTTTTTTATAACAAAATATGCATATAGTATGCTTCAGAAATATTTTATTTCAACATATTTTCAATATTAATACTTAAAAAGAGAAATATTCTACTGCGCTAAGTTACCCCATACCCGCGTACAATTACCTCGTGTGTATGGGGTATCTGTGCGCAGGAGCACTCTCATGAATTTTATTTTTTATTGTCCGTATTCTTTCCGTTTAAGATGTCTACGCTTTGAAATTTGTTCCGCAAATATCTGGAGCATTGTGTAAATAAAAATGGTGGCATTATCTTTATTATTTTTTATATTCTGGGGGTCTGAAGCAAAAGTGCGCACAGTCACCCCAGTCTCCCCTAATATGTAAATAATCACACAAATATTGTCATTAAAGTCCCAGACCGACGTTTAGGTATGTTCGATATTGCCGTTCAAGTTTATAGAAAAAAAAATTCAAGGTTTGCCAGTTGTATTGTTTAGTGAATTTATGTGAAGAAGATCATAGACGTGACGATATTTGGGCAATTCGAGCGACAGCAATCGTATTGAGCGACCGAATTGCTTTAATATCGCCAGATTACAAGCGATATTTTGATCATGAGGCCCCGTCTATTCTAGCGATTTTTCTGCAATTTTCGGAAGATCAGATTGCACTTGAATATCGCCACATCTCACAGTGGTAGGCTGACCATAATTCCTTGATGCAAAAACGGGACCGGGGTATATTGTTCAAACAGATAATTTCCTTTAAAATTAGGGTGTCAATTTGAACCATTCACCACTGCTAACTTTTTATTTTTAAATAATAGAAATTTGGTTAAATTAGCAAATATTCTTTGATTGGCATGTTGATTCTGAATTTCTAACAAAAAAAAATTGCACTGTTTACAAACGATAATTTGATTATAACAAAACCTTATATGTAATACCAATCGCTTTTGTAAGATAACTTAAGAACAAAAAATCATAGTTTCTCATTACAAAAGTGAACGCAGACCAGGTGTTTAAAATTTTTAATTTTCTTATCTTAATCATTACAAAGTAAAAAAATGAAAATTATTATGAATAAAAGTCAGAAACAACAGAATTATTTACCGTTTTCACTAACACACTTTTATAAAATGAAATAGGAAACCAATTTTCGGTGTCATGACTAAACGGAAGGCACTAATGTGTGTTGCTTCCTGTCTCTTTCTAACTTCATTTGGGATTTGGCTGCATCTTCATTACTAGGTATAGTTTCCATGGCTGCGTTTTTTTGTCGCAAATTTTAAGTGAGCGTTATAATACCCTGGGCGTTATATCCGTCACCTAAATCACCTACCTTATATAACTTTTATAAAAAAAATTTTCTTGGATAAAATGTATGTAAAAGGGCATTTTCGCACTATTCCGGAGGTTAGAGATACTCTGTACAACGTGTCCCAACGATGTGTATTTCTTCTGTGGAGCCTATATCAATAATATGAAGAGAAAAAAAGATTAAGAAAGTTATACTAGACATCATGGCGTATGTGAAAATTATTTTCAACTGCACAGGCTATTCCAGAAAATAGTGGTGTGTAGATAGTTAATTAACTAACATTTGATATTGATTAATTTTCTCTTTAAATAAATAACAATAAGACTCTTAAATTCAAGTATCTTTCTTTATACAATTTGGTCACAAAAAATAATAAAGAGTAAACGGCATTGACCAAAATGTCTTCACTATACGCATAATTAAATTCTAGGTCTTAGTATGTCAAACCAACATACTCCTCATGATACCAAGTTTGTTACTTGTGACATTCGGCCAAAGTATGTGAAGTGGAGTTACATTCAGTTGTGTTATTCTGTTATTCATAGGGCAAGGATTTTAGGTCGACAAATAGGTCCGACCTTGCGATGGTCATATATTCCATAAATGGAACATCGTGTATATTTTTACAAATTTAGATGTTCCGCGGAGAGCTGATTACAACAATACATTGGTTTCACTCAGTCATTTTCGTAAAAGAAATTTTTTCTTCGAAAATTCCTTAAAGATTTACAAATTTTGAAATGGACTATGGAGATAACACAGACATACGAAAATGTTATTCTTAGGATTTCTGTTCAACCACTTTCATGACTGTCCGCATCTATTACAATAAAATGCCCACGGGGCATTTTAATTTTTAATTCAGTATTTAAATATCGCACATCGAAATCAAAGGTACAAAGACTGAGTTCGTTCATAAATGGCGATTGGTGATAACGTCGATAACTCAGAAAACGCTGGAAGGCCAATTCAAGTTTTTTGTATCAGAACTCTTGCACGTTCGGTCCCAGATGTTTCATAGTCACCCCTTACTGCTATTCTTCATATCGACCACCTTTATTGCCAAAGCATATATAAGGTTTGTTCCACTACGCCAGAAAATCGTACATTGTACCGTTCTCAACCTGCGCAGTGTGAAAAAAGCGTTCCATCTAAACTTGTGAACTGTTTCATGAATCGACAGTCAGCGTTCCATCAAATTTATAATCGTACGGGAACGAGTACGACCTGTACGGTCAAAACAATTCCTAGACCGAAGTAGAAACTGTTTGGACTGACATGCGCATTCATCCAATATATTTATTCTTTTACCTGACGGGCAAGTGTGAACTTCGTTGCGAATACGAAAATTATTCTTTTACGCAAACTGTCGTAAGAAAGTCGTAAAAGTTCATTCTGAATCAGGCGAATTACATGCGCCTACGTTTTTAAAAATTACAAAAATTTGAGGTGATTCTATTGTAAGTACATAATTTATAAATTGTTTCATAATCTCCGATATATAAGACTGCGCTTTCTTGTTGTAAATTTATTTTGAAATAAATATATTTCGATTTTAAATGTGCCAAATATCTTTGAAGAAAATAATTTAAAACAGTAAGCAAACCGTTCCATCTCGCACATGTGTTGAACCGTTTATTAAACGATACTTTGCTAGCGCATGCGCATATAACTGTGCACGAACTAGTTCGCGGATCGTTCACAAATCGGTGGTTGGAACAAACCTATAAACTATCCCTGATATTAGCATATGCTAAGTGATTTCTGAATAACATACGTGCTGAATATGTCTTAACATTATTATAACTGCAAAGTTAGGTATACAAGAAATAAATTTCAGGTGGTATCTTCTAATTTTCAAGTTGCAATATAAATAATTAAGTTAATATGTAAATTAAACAAAATTTTCATTTTTATGTATGTAATATTGTATGTAAATACAAATATTTGTCATAATTAATAACATACATTTTATGATTTAGACGTAAAAGGAATCTATCACAAATAGAATTTACATATATAAAAAGCCAGAGTCAGTTAGGTACTCTACATTAAGTTTGAAAAAGTAATTATCATTTAAGCAAAAGCGATGAGTTAAGAACAGTCATGTAAAACATTTGAAATATTTCAAATAAATCCATTATCATGCATAAATCCATTATCAAGCTACAAAAAACTTATACTAATCGTATTAATAATTTGTACCATTGACGGAAAATTTTGACATTTGGGATATGTGAAATATAGCGTTTCATTAAAGCGTATGCGAAAAAGGAATATATAAAATGAGAAATGCACTAACTAGGAACCCAGTGAATTAAACTAATAAAAGAATAAAACATACAAAAATACAACTATTAACATAAAACTTACAACTATACCAATACTGAAATGGAATATTTAACTCTTCTGTTACGGAACATGTGTTCAGCACAGTTTGTTGATTTATTTATGGACTTACTTATACAGGGTGAATGACACTTATACCGACAAAAAAAACGCATAAGAGAATCGATGTCAGATTTAATTTAATTTAAATAATTTAAATTAAATTAATTTAAAAAATATACCAAAATCTACCTCCGGCATTACTGCCACGTTTTATAAATGCGGTTAAAAATTTTAAGATTATTATTTTATTGATTTCTTGCCTCCACACAGTGCGAACTTGACACACCTCAACTGGTTTTATTAAATGTCATAAAAAACTTTTATGAGAGTATTTACTTCGTTGGTTTGGTCCTCTACTTTTTAAACAGGAGCGCGTCGTCAGTCACCCTGTATGTGTGAAGTTTTATGCAAGCCTTTTCAAATGCAGTAATAAGTGAGTTAATCAAATTGTTATAACGTTATAAGCAACAAATAAAACTTTATACAATGGAGATATATTTGCAACGTAAAAAATAGTTATACATCGATGGAGAGAAATGCGTCATTTTTCCTGAGGTGTTTGTCTGTAGCCCGAGGGAAAAATAGTATTCTGTGCATAGTGCGTACATATACTATTTTATTCATGACCGAGAATAGAAAAACGATAAGAAGCCAAACTTTTAAGAATAAAAAATTGTAATAAATCCAAGTGCCACCTTTGGCAATCAATTAGTTTCGGAAAACAGTAGTCTTTGACATTCATTATTTGACAATACAAAGTTACCTACGCTTAAAACGAATTTGGTGCATTATTTGATAGAAAAATTAGTTGTAACGGACGAACAAGTACTGGAAGAAATGCTGAACACAGCGAGTAAATCACATAATTAAAGGTCCCTAGAGAGAAAATAATTTTTTTCCTTAGTAATAAATATGTTATTTCTGTTACAATTTTCGCGTCATAGAAACTGCCGTCTAGTCCCAGTCGAGAATAATAGTGGATATATTATACGTCGAGGGAGTAAGGGTATGATTTTTACCACAGGTACAGTTTGAAGCCCGAGGGCTCTACAAAGCACCGAGGGGAAAAGGCATTCACTCTCGAGGTGTATGTTTAATTTTTTGCACGACCCAACGCTTTTAATTGAAAAAAGTTGAAGTTTTAAAATTATTTTTAACTGTTAACATGTCTTATTTTACGAACACAAAAATCATATAGCAGACAAAATATGCTTTTTTCACCAAAGGAGTAAAAGAGCCACTTTACTCCCTTCAATTATGGAGAAAATTGCTCATTGTATAGAGGTCGTGCAAAAAAAAAGAATTTTTTTTTGAAACAGTCAAAAATTGGTCATTGTAGAGGTCGTGCAAAAAAATTTTTTTTTTTTTGAAACAGCCAAAAATCGTAATTATATTAAGTCAATTTATAATTAGCCATGTAGATTTGAGTGATTCATGGAGTAAGAATTTCCAATGTTTTAAATTTTAGAAACATTTGAGTTTAATAATCTTTATGAAAACACACACATTATAGATCATACAATCGATATAGTTGAGAGTAAGAGATTTTTTCCTGGATTTAAAAGCAACACACATTAACTAAATTAGGATTTTTATCTCTAAATCATAAATTTGCATTGTTTAAAATGTGACTACATATATGTACAAATATCTCAACTAGACAACAAATAAATACGTGCTTCAGATTTCCTGGTGCAACACAAATTCTTATAACTAACAATTAACACACCAATTAAACGGTATACCTTGGGTATCACACTGTTAATGTAATAAAGTTACATTACATCAGAATATTTTGCAAAATATAGGCGCTTACAGTAAACGTAACATCAATAAATTAATTGCTCTGATTATATATGTATGTTTAATTTTTCCATCGATGACAATGTTCCATTGTCAAAGAATAATCGTGAGAAAATATTGAATCGTGTGCGTCATAATATTACTAAAAAAAAGTAATACAGCAAAAATATATTCAGTTTAGTTACATAGTAGATGTGCAAAAGAATTCGTATTAAGCTATAGTGAATTGTACACTCATACATAATAAGACGTTGACTTTCATGTTTTAAGTACCTAATACAGAACATTTCACTTTTCTAGCCGAACGTTAATTATCTTATTAATTACCGATTACAATATCCACTGCAATACTTAAAACTATACAACTTTTGCCTACATCAGCGCTGGACACCGGAGTTCTGGTGAGCACATCCCCTCCACAAGCAACAACTGTAATCGACGACAGCCGATAATATCAGGCTCTCGTTGAGACATTATATTGCGCGTTTAACTCGAATATCAACGACAAATAATAACGATAAGCGAATAACTAGACCATCTCGTAAATTAGATTGGGAATGAAGATTTTTTTGTGTACAAAATAATATTACGTCGTTGGTTGTAGGCGTGCCAGTTTGAATTTAAAAGGGAATAAGCGCGAAACAATTGCGGAGAAGTGTAAGGGGTGGTGGCATTGTTCCCTTATCGTGCTCGGCCCTGGCCTACATTATAACATGAAATGTATATATGCATAGTATACATGTTCCCATTTTAACACCTAACACATTTGAATTTATATCAATAATATAACTTATTTTACAGCAACAGAGGTGTAGCAAGAGGTAGTGGAGTAAAATAATCCCATCAATGCCACAGGATCATTTCCTGATAGAATTCAAAGATTTTTTATGTTAAACGCTACATCCCCTTTCAATAAAAAACTACAAGTAACATTAATACAATTATTGTGAATTTATTTAGAATATGTTCAACAGCACAATTTCGAACATCATGTCAATTACTTGCCATGACCAATCAGTAACCTCATAGATTTCGTGAATGTTTCATAATCAATTATGTTTCTATACTCTTTCGCCGGGCGTCTTTAAAAATGCCTCGGCCTTCAGTCATCTTGATTGTTATCACAATTAAAAAGCATTTCTTTTGGTGCAATCTTCAAATTAATCATTTCTTTAAACTCTAGCCTCAAGAACGAACCCACAGTCAAAGATATGCTATTTTAAATAATTATGTATCTAAGTGTATCACAACTTTGCTAATATTTAGAATTAGTTACAGAACGTGCACTTCCCAAAATATCAGGATGTATGTGTACAGTTCTACAGACAGCCAGTAAATTATGGTAGTGATATGATAAAATGAAATTACGAATTACTCATTTGCAATTCTTACTTAACTAGATCACTTTCAAAATATGTTTGAATCTGCAAAAAAAAACTTATATTTCAGTTTTCATAGAAAAATATTAAAAAACTAGCAATATTGACAGTGATTTAATTAAGAAAGGAAAACTAAACATCGAGTAACTGCATAAGATCATTATTTCTCGAATGTTGGTTCCCAATGAAATGTAATTTTTAGGTCTGTTCGTACTGCATTTCTGACTAGTTTGAAACTTTCAAATATATTCGCCCGTCGAATTAATCACCGCTTTCAAGAGCGGCATTAAATGGATCGGCGCATGCTTCTGACAGTTTTGGACTACTCAGAAGCTGCTGTACGAACACAACTCTTATATTGGAATTTACCTACAATGAAACCTGTTTGAAATAAATAAACAATTCTTTCTTATAATCCAACTTGACGCATATAAGAAATAAACACAATGAAACTCCTTAAGAAATATTTCAAAAATTATAGATATTATGATAATGTACACTGAGAATCAAAAGTAATATTTCCCTTATAAATGTTAAATTGCTACCTAATCACTGTAATAAGTAGATGGACAAGTAAACGAGTAAAACGTTAAACGAGCACAAAATAAAATTCAACATGTTTACTTACCTTTTCGATCGCAATTTAAAATTTTGTTACTTTTAACACTCAGTGTATGTATAAGTTAAGGTACTAAGGATTAGAAGTTAAGATATAATTTATTATTATAATTATATATTATTATTAATATTATATATTATAATTATATGTATTATTTAAACATTTTGTGACAAATATAATAAAGTCCTATTGCACGATTTAATTGTATGTGAATTTCATTGTGTTTGTTAAATTTGCTTTCACATATTAAAATATTATCTACCAGAAGGTATTTTTGTTTTTTATTTTTCCTGTGTTGTGAACCTGGGAACCACTGATGTGGATATGAGTTTGATTCCTATTCCTAACGCTTAAAATGTCATGATTCATCACCTATATAGAGATTTATTGATAATCAAATGGAAATAGTTAACGTCTATCATTTGACAAAATATTCAAAAGGTTTCAAAAGTCAGAACAGCCAAGTATAATTTTTCCACAGTCAATTAAGGCACGAATGGATAAATTATTACCTAGCAATAACATCTGCAAAACTTTTTATTTTGCTTCTTTTTTAACATGCCCTCTGGTTATTCGTGTTCGTTGTGATCATGGTTAGAATTTTTTCTCTTTTCTTTCATTTCGAAACAAATTCAAAAGCATTATCATTACCAAGGAGTATTCACCAAATTTTAAATGTAAATATATGCGAGACAGTATGTGTAATTTTTACCCCAGTCAGTCAAACTAAATTGGGCCTGCCGCTGTGTACTACAACGTATCTAACTAAATGATACAAGATGCTTGTATGCAGTGGGGCAGCACTGCTTTTACTGCAGCGGTAGGTTTTCACTGACGACTACAAATTACACTTACGGTAAGTATTAATACAGTCGCAAAAAATGACACTTTTTTGACGTTAATTTTATATACTAAAACTTTTTCTAGGTGGTTGTAATTACCTATCGATGACAAGCGGTAATATTTACTTTTTGTTACATAAAACTGACGTAAAAGTGTCATTTTTTTGGCCGCGACTGTGCTATAGTTTTGTTGCAAGTTAATACTTTTCGTAAATATTAGTTTTTGAAAAAGAATTAAATTATATTTGATGATTAATGTATTTATATCACAGTTCTCTCTGCAATAAAATGAGACATTTTGCAAAACTTTAATACCAAACCATAATTCCACAATATCTGAAGCATAATTAGAGTCAAATAAACGTATTTATATCAGCAATATAATGTTTGTTTTCCTTGTAAAAATTATGCAGAATGCCAACTTTTCTTGCAAAAAGTTTTAAGCAGTTGTATGAACGTCTATTAAAAATATTTATGTATATGTACTTATACAGTCTGTTCAAACTTCAGTCGGCACTTTTGCTAACTTTGTTATTATAAAAGCTACAAATTCGATTAAATTTGCGAACTAGTAGTACTTTTTACGCTGATTGCAATGATGCAGTCAAAGAAACAATTGAACCTCGCGTTTATGAGTTAAAGCCAAAAAGACACTTTTTTTAAATGGAATAACCTGTATATTATATTATCAATCGATAGAGAATAAAATTCTTACTTAAAATTAATAAATAAAGAAGATATTTTCATTTTTACAAAATCAAAGGTGCCAGTGCTTTGGAAACAAAATATTTGCTAATTTAATCGACTTTGTATATTTTATACGAGTAATAACGAAGTTAGTAATAGTGTCGACTTAAGTTCGAACCGTCTGTATACTGCTCAACAAAAGTAAGGTAATGACGGGTAAGAGTACGCACTGCCTTTAGTATAACCTTCGATTAAGAGATGACTATATACAGGATGTCCGTTTTTCGAGCCTAACATGGGAATCTCGAGATACGAAGTTGGTTAAATTGGAACAAAGTCGCGTATTTTTATCCCAATCAATGATCTTCAAACAAATTTCGCCTATTTTTTTACGGTTTTCAAGATACTAAAAAAAAAGTAAAAATCACGATTTTCGTTTTTATTTTTTTCTATAAAAAACGAATGAAGCTAGGCACTTTTAGATCAGACATCGTCAAGGCACATTTTTATAAGCAATTTAAATATGCCATTGTCTTTGTTATATCGTCAAAAAATGCGAACAAACGACATTCAACCTTTTATTTTCTTATGGACACCACTTTAGATTTTTACACTGTTAAATAAAGCGTCTTTTTCTGGTTACAATAATGTATCACACTCAAGTGTGACGACATAACAATTTGAATTAGATTCTAGACAAAATTTCGAAATCATCTGTTATGCAAAGGGCGCTTTGAAAACAAGAAACAACGATTTTGTTTCCAAAGAAAATTTGGCCGTTCAATTTCAATTTTAGGTGTACGTTTCTTGTTAATTGCAGTAGTAAAATGTCGCTTTTGAACTAGAAAAAACGAGAAATGTTTCAAATTTCCTTTCACCAACTTGCAAATTAGTTCAAAAATATATCTGCAGCCTAAAGGCATCAAGCGCAAGAATCCGTTGAACTAAATGGTCACCAGAATTGAACCCTATAAATTATATTTACATAATTACAACCACACAGCAAAAGTTCCAGTAACTAAAATTGACGCCAAAGAGTTCACTTTTTTTTTGGTTGCGACTGTAGTTACCCGTGTTGTTTAAGTTGCTTAAGGAAATAATTAAATACAATTATATTATTTAATTTTCTTCTTACAATTCTTTTATGTAATCTTACACGCCACTGAAACATTTCGAATGAATTGGCTTGTGATGTAATCTGACATAAATGTAATGTAATGTAATATGGATCATCTCCAAGGCCAGCTAAGAGAACGTAGGGATCTTATACAAAAAAATCAATTTTTAGCACAGGTTTTAAGAAAAAATAAAATAATATTTTTCAGATTTGTCCAAAATTTTTCCAAGTGTCGTTATACATTATTTGATCCCATTTTCATTTGTTTTCGTTCTTGATCTTTGTGAAAATGTAAATATAGATTAATATTATGACAACTGGGCGGTTGAAATAGGCAGAGTCGCTTATGCGATCCAGTGCAAGCATTTAATTAATATTTGTTAATAATTTAAATAAATTGTTATGTAAATACGTAATGCTGTAGTTACTTCAATTTTTTCCTCATTCAATCTAATAATTAAAAAATGATCTCTTCCCACAATTATTTTATATTCGTATATTTTAACTTGTGAGTGTGTTCATGTGTACTGAAGATGGTAGCGTATATGCCGAAAAACGTATCTACGGATATAAAATAATTATGGGAAGAGATCAATTTTAATTACTTCTAAAACCACTGTCTCTTTTATTTTTCTTAATTTAGTCTAAGTTCAATACAAGTTCTTTTTTAATTGGTCCACTTCATTTGTTGAGCAGTATGTACCTATATACAAACGTAAACGTAACATATAATTAAGGATGCACTTATTTGTGTATCTAAAGTATGGCTGTTGTAAAACATTTAGTTCCGTTAAACAGCTGATTTATAAAACAGTTATAAGTTTGTAAATACTTAATTATTTAATTAAAACTAACACTTAGTACCAATTATAGAAAACTTTGATTGTTAATGCACAAAGTATTGTTTATATATTTGACCATCGCATAGTTCATTTATCGTTCTTTTCTTTTCTAATACAAAACATTACATAAATAGTGATTATTACAGAGTTTTAGAAACAATGTTAATATATTACTGCCTATACAAAATTTATTTTGGTGACTGTTGATGTTTTTAAAGTGAGCAATCAAATTGATTAATGAAATTTAAAGTAAATGCATAGTGATCGAAATTTTAGCGAAACAACAAATTTCGTGTAATACATCCTAATTAGTCAGAACGGTACTTGTTGCTAAACCCAAGAATTCATTTATTTAGAAAGTTTCTTATCACTCTTTACCTATCCAAGCCTGAAAAAAGAAAGATCTAAAACATAGAACACTGTGTGAACGTTAAATCTTATAAAATTTTTGTGCAAATCGGTTTTGATTGCAACGGATTCCCCGAGCAGGCTCTGTACAGCTGTTTCAGGCCTAGTTGGGCCTTCATCAGCAGAACCTGATGAAGGCCCAACTAGGCCTGAAATAGCTGTACAAAACTGCAATCAAAACCGATTTGCACAAAAATTTTCAAAATTCTCATATGCTTTGACAGCACATGGCCGCCTTGCATTGGGATGACTTATTATGTAGCGGACTGGCTTCAATTTGTCAATCCTACTGCAATATCAGGTCAACAAGCGATCGAAAGATGTCGCTACTTAAATGTTCGTTAAATCTTATATTGTATATTATATCATATAATGGTGTTTTTCCTTTGAGTAAATATATATAGAAGTTCGTGGCGATGATATTTGAACTGAAGAAGATGAACGGGGAACATATCTACTGTTCTCGGCAGTATTGATTGCTTACATAACTAACACATTTAAGTCTTAAATATTGTAGAAAACTTCATACATAAAATCATATTTTTTGTTTATGTAACAAATTTTAAATTAACTGAATAAATACATACATCAAAACGTCATATTACATCATCATATGCAGAATATAAATGCATTAACACGTGGGATTCCTTACAAACATATATTTTGCAAAATTTCTGATTGAAATTTCTCTGAAGAAAATATAAAACAAATCGTTCTTTACGTTTGTTTGATTGTAATGACATTTTAGAACTGTTAGTGTCTTACATAAATTATCCCTGAATTTGATATACTTCTGCAACATCATAAAACACATACAGTGTGTTCACGGATCGACTTGATAAGAGGATTTTTTTTAAAATCAATTTTACGCAAAAATATTATTCTTTACAAAAAAATCTGCTTCTTAAGAAACTTCAAAAACAATGCTTAAATTTAAATTTTGAATTACTGTCTGTATAAAAAATTGAACTTTCTTAATTTCATGTTGCACAAATCAAAGTAACGTTTTTATTCTTGATTTTAGGCAAAAAAAATATATTATTTACAAAAAATTCCACTGTTCGAGCAACTTCAGAAACCACATACAAATTTAAGTTTTTTTGATTACAGGGTGTGTGAAATATTCAAAATTCTGAATTTGTAATAGTAATCAAAGAATTTTTTTTATTGATTTTACGTAATTGCTTTCTGTATAAAAACATTCATCTTCTCGGAAAATATCAGAAACCATACTTACAAATTTGGGTCGTAAAAGTGAAAATTTTATATTTTTGAATTTAATGACGTAGAAAACAAAGCAATCAAACAAAGAAACATTTTAATGTTAATTTTATGCAAAAATGTATTTTTAATATAAAAAATCAGATATTTCAATATTTCAGATACCCTGTAATCAAAAAACTCAAATTTATGTGGTTTTTGAAGTTGCTCGCACAGTAGAATTTTTTATGAACAAAATGTCTTTTGCCTAAAATCAATAATATAAATGTTCATTTGATTTCTGCAAGACGTAATTAAGAAATTTGAATTTTTTGGACAGACTGTAGTTTAAAATTTCCATTTAAGCATTGTTTCTGAAGTTTGTTGAAAAGCAAATTTTTTTGTGTAAAATTGATATTAAAAAAGTTTGCGTCTTGTCAAGTCGATCTGTGGACACATTGTATATAAATCTAAATAATATCTAAAAAGATATCTAAAAAAAAACAAGGTGTATCATTTATATAAAAAAGCACACCCAAAACAACAGAACAAATACAGACATTCTACACTTGAGAAAAATTCAACAAACAAAAACAACAACTCTTAGATCGAAATTTAAAAAATTTAATAGAAAAATATTAGGAGTTATGATTAGGCGAAACATCAGAATGTACATGAGATTTCGTTTTGAGGCTACGTTGTTTGGTAAAAGGTGATCGACTTAAAGACGCACTGCTTCCACCTTCCAAATCCTTTATATCCTTTTCTGTAGGCGAACCCAAGGTTAACGATGATAAACTTGATGACAAATTCATATTTGAACTGACGCTCAGCATCGAAGGGTACTGTTGCATTTCTCCATTTTCTCCTTCAGATTCCTCGATAGGCAGACACGTTTCTACCATTGCTTCTAAACAATTCACAAAAAGTTCGCTACTTTCTGCCGTATTATTGTACTATAAGAAAACATTGAAAAGAAAATTAGAACACCTACTGAGTTATGACTGGAGAATAAGGAAAATGTTTCTATTTTCAGTTAACTTTTCAGTACCTAACATAAACAGATTAAAATTGCGATATTTAATTAAGGCAAACAAACAAAACACGAATAAGAAAACTTGTTACCATGGCATTCACCAATTTGGATCGATCTAAATCGATTCAAAACGAATTTACGCGTTCGATTCGTGCAAGATTCACCATAAGCGAAACGAATGGAACACTATGTACATATTTTTACACATTTGGAATCTGCAGATTATTACGAATCAGAATATGTATCATTTGGTAATTTTGGTTCCCATGACAACGAAAAAAGACTCTTTTGGGTAGTATCAGTTTCTACCAACTTCAAAATACAATATCCTCAAAATCACGATTTTTAAATTTTTTTAAACGCATATTGTATTTTTATGAATTCGGGATTTGCAGAACCATAGATGGCGTTACTAATATCAAAATCACGGAATTTGAGCTTTGCGTCATCAATCGCCCAAGTTACAACCGGCAATTATTTCAGTATTATTACACCACAAAAACAAATACATTTATCGGCGTCGCGGTTGTAACAGTACATAGTAAATGTAACTGTTGGTCCAGTCAGTGAAAAGCGAAAATAACAAAATATCATTAACAGAACTATTGTTAATTCGTGAATCCTACCGATGTGTTCAATGTGTCTCAATGTCAAATCCAACTTTACAAAAATACAAAACATAAAATAAAATATATTTTTTTATTTTGTGCTATAGTTATATCTCCTTTTAATTAATTATGAAATGTAAATAATATATACATGCATCATCAATGACAAATGATTTATTTATTTTAAAACTACCGACGGTGGATTAACTGCTGGAGACGGCGAATTGTCCTAGGTACAACACTCTCCCCTAATAACAAACGACGAAAACTAATCGCTTTTCATTTGCCTCTATGTGGCTGACATTGCTACCAACTGTTTAATATGCAATGTTGAAGCTCAGACATAAAAAGTATAACTTCATCCTTTTTTCTTATTCACCGTTGACAAAGAAATAATACTGAAATATTTGTCGGTTGTAAATTCGGCGATTGATGACACAGAGCTCAAGTTCCGTGAATTTGATATTAATAGTAGTTAATAGTAATAATTTGATATTAATAACGGCCGAAAATCTTAAACCCAAAATTATAAAATTAAAATCGGTATTGACTTTAACCGTATTCACAAAGGAATTTCAAAACGAACGCGCGTCTCATAAAAAAAATTGATTGCGGGGAGCGGCTGTATGATTTGTTAAAATTGAAGCAGTGTTGACCTTGTATTAGATCTAGTACGTTTTCTCTAAATTTTGTACGTTTTTAATAAGCAGACTGCGGCGTTTGTTAGGACAGTTCAGAGACGGACTTGTTTTATCTTACGCGCACATTTAAGTTTATAAAATATGAGGTTATGAGTTCTCCGATAAATTAAATAAATATTTAAATAATAGAAATGCAAATTTTTCACAAAATAATTCTTATATAATAATATTAATTAAGGGATACTAATATTAATTAATTTCCTTAATTTAAAATAAAACAGTAATCATGAATACTACCTAACAGTAAGTAAAAAAAATCAATTAAGGTCACATTCTAACAGTATTATTGAATAAAAAGCACGTCGAACTCGTCATCTCTTAATTTATGATTCTTTATTTCGTTCAGAATATACAAACAAAATTCCGAAAGATCGCGGAGATATTAGGTCTGTTTGTTATCCTGCACTGGTGTACTCTGGTGTCCACTTCCTTTACAATATTTATATGCTTTAACGTAGCCTAAATTCTTTGATAATGTGTCAATACTGTAACGATTTTAATGGTTCTATTAATTTTTATTTTAAAACAAAACACGAAATAGTTAATAAACTAATTTATTTAAAAGCAAACTAATTAACACTAAATTAAACAATAAATAATTTACAAGCTTAAATCTAATTTATTTTAATAGCCGAGCGAAAAATCTAACGCGAAACTTTAATGCGAAACTATCTAATGCCGAATTCTTCCCCGAACTGTGGCCCACTCCGGCCGCGTGCATTTTATATACCGAAGCTGTTGTTCTCGTATTTTTCTGGAAGGCGACAGACCATCTGGTCTAGTTTATTCCGTCCTCGAAATTCTCTAGGCTGTCGCCTAAGGCGCGTCGACTAGACGGCTGTGACACAAGAGACAGTCTGACGCCGGCTGGTGTCGACGAATCATTACAATACGAATCATATTCATACTGACATGCCACACAAACATGTCAGGTTGCATTAAAGCGTACTTTGCGAAAAAGTATGCTTTGGTATACATACACCTGTTCACAGTGCCAGTTGATTACGATAGTTCAAGTGTTGTGTTGAAATTTGCATTTCTACTTATTAAACGCAGTTTAACATTTAACATTCTTAAAGGAAATAGTGATTTATACGTGAATTAAACAATAAACGTTCGCAGTGTTAAACACGAGCGATAAAATCGCACCTTATTGTTTTATTACAGTAAATGATTTAAGAATGTTCATCTCAAAATATAGAGAAAGCAGTCAATGCATTTATATATTTATAATATATAATATATATATATAATATCAGTATATCACTAGAATTGTGAAATGTCAATTTCGTTTATGTCGTTTGGATTCGTTATTTGTTTGTGTGGTTCGTGTTTTTATTGTTATTTGAGATCGTTTTAAAAAATTTAATTTATTATGATACATTACAGTGCTAATATGGAGGTTAGAGAGGAAGCTGGCCCATCGAAAAACCCTCAGGGGAAGCATGTACGACGTGACCAAAGAGTTATGGCTTATAATGCATTTGTTCAATACCACCGTGATAATTCCAAGTCAGCATCAGTAAAATTGGCTTCAAGATTGGTTGGCATTGGAGAGGTAACGATGTGGGCCATCGTAAAAGAAAAGGAAACCACGGGAATTCTACGATCTCCTAGCAAGAAGCGAAACCGTGACACAATTTTCAATAAACTTGATGAGGCTCAGGAAAATTCTATTAGAAGACATGTGCATTCTTTCTATCTTAAGAATGAATTACCTACTTGCTCCAAAGTTTTAACGGTAAATTTTCGATTTATAAATTCACATTGTTGGTTATAATAATACATGATTGGTGCGCCAGCAATTATTAAATTATTATGTGTATTTTGTTATTCTCATTTTTGTTACTCATATTACATGTTACATTTAATTCACAAATAAATTAACAGCTTCATTTGTGTATTCATGCAACAAATTAAATTCACGTTTAGTTATTTTTCTATATATAAAAATTTTGAATTTCCCGCTTTTTTCTTATTGCTCCTGTGTGATACGTACGGCGACATCAGCGCCCACTACTACATTCTTAACGTGAATAGAGTATAGTGTGTTATTTGTTTACAAAGTATGAAATATCATGATCTAATTATTATCGATTATCAAATGAAACAGAAGGAGAAGATTTCGTTATCGAATTATGTTGCGTGCGACACTGACTCAGTGACTGTGACTTTATCGTTTTACGATGTGTTTATAAAAACCGCAGACGCACTGACGAACGAGCAGAGGTTTTCAAACAAAAGGCGATGTGCTCGAGTGCTAGGTCAGTCTTTAATTTTTGAGTATAACCATTGATATTTGCAGAATTAATTCCTTATGTGATGAAGAATTTACAGTATTAATAAGTGAAACTTATTCGATTGCACTCTGTATAACTTTAATTTAATTAGTTATTCATACACACACAAAAAAATCAATAGTGCACTCTTCTCGAGTTCTATATTATCCAATGCCTCTTCTTCGTCTGTGTCCACTGCCATCGTATTATACTATATGGCTCACGGCAACGATGACATCACTAGCGGGTCTGGATCTTAACGTAGTATTAAATTATGAACACATGTCACGAAGTACATAGGTATAACAATTTCCTAGAAGTCGGGAAATATTTTAAAACATTGCCTTTTTATTGTTTTGTAATCTTGTGGGCGTGAGATAAAACAAGTCCGTGAACAACAAACGCCGTAGTCTGGTAATAAGGTTTCCCAGAGTTCACCGCCTCGATAAAATTTTGATGAATTTCAAAACTCACATCAAAATGCGCCCGAAAAATGTATTCGTGCGTGTTATGTAATGGTGGCATTAAAAACATTACATCGGATGTTGAATTTATTTTGTTATTACCTATTATAGGTATTTCAAAATCTACTTTTTACCATTAATTAGTTTCTTTTGTCTTGCATTATGTAACAATAAAAGGCTTTTTATTTATCTCTAGTTAATTTATTTCCACTACCTATATTCAGCGAATTGCAAGAATCTGGTGCGTTTTTAAAGATCACATTTCATATTCGATTGAAACATGCACTAGTTTCGTTTTCTGGAAAAACTTATCGAGTGCATCACATAATACCAGTGTGACCCGAACTTTTTTAGTGCAAGTCAATCTAAAACACTATAATGTTTTGAATGGTACATTGGTCGCATACACCAGATCCAACCGTTAGCAAACTGTTGTCAAATATGCTGAGTAAAAAAAATTCGTTAGCGCCAGATCGACTGCGTCTAGTAGTAACTGTAATTGAAGAGTGGAAATTCAAAAGGGTCTAAGTGCCATTTCCAGAAAGTTTCAGGCAACGCCTGTTTAGGAGTCTATGTGTTCATTTTTTTTTAAATGTGTAACAATGTGTTTTGTTCATTTATTCTTGTTTTCTTTACTTAACAAAACTTTTTCAAGAAAGATTTTATTTATTTTATGTTCTAGACATATTTTATGTAGGATCTCAGCGTCATTTCTTTTGGCACTTAGACCCTTGTGAATTTCCACTCTTCAATTACAAAATCGATTTGCATATACATATGCGTATCGATATCTACTGAAAATCTGAAGTTCTATATAAATTCAGAAAAATTGATATTTTAAAGGAAAATATCGATCTTCGGAAAGTATTGATTTAAATCGTGCATCCCTAGCAAGTCTAGACTCTGGTCATAATACTCCATCTTGTACTACTTCTGACCAACAATAATAAAAAAATGAAAAAATTAAATTAAAAACAGATTTTTTCATTAGATAATTTGTATTGTACTCACCTTGTTGAAAGGACCGGCAAACCTCCATAAACCACCAAAACCGCAACTTTGTAAATAGTGAAGTTGTTGTTGGCTAGTATCTTCACAAGCAATCATATTTTGTATAATACTTCTCACAGCACTTAAAATAACTTGATCATGGCAAGACGTTAATACGTTGTTAATTTTCATATCTAACAAATTATATCTAGGAACACAAGTTTTAAAATAACTGTAACTGCACCAAATTATAACATACTTACATTACAGGAAATACTTTAGGAAAAACAACTGCTCCTTCTGCTAAATACTGATACAAAATTCTAGTCTCGGTTTCATCTGTGCTATACTTAACTAAAGTGGCCAGTACAGTCAAGACTAATGCTTGAGTTGAAAAGTCGGTGAGAACTTCCGGATCCAAGAGAATGTTATTTTCATTACTCACAGAGACTCTAGTGCTCCTAGTCTGAAAAAATTACACATACTATATAGATAGTTGTTTAATTCTCGACGTTTCTATTTCATTATAAACATTTACAATGAAAAAAACATTTTCCAATTTGCTAAACGAAAGGCATGCAAAACGCACATAGCTAAAAAATCATTCAGTATTATGAGTATCATTAGCATCATACAATTAAATGAAAAAGCGAAATTGGTTTCACTTTATAGGAAAAATAATATAGTCTGTTGTAAATTCAAAGTTCACTATTTGGATCTTGCTTATTATAACGATATTATAACGATAGTGGTAAATAGCATATTACACACGGTGGAAAAGTCGCGCATGAGCCGCGTAGCGGCGAATGCAAGTAATTCCACAAGCGCGTAATTGCTTTACAACTCGAGTTTTGTACTATACTTTATCTACGACCACAAAAATTACCTTTTTATTTGAGTTCAAAATAATCAGCAATGACACTTGCAATTTCGACGACTGTCAATCTAATGTGATGCGGCTACGTAGATCTAACTACAAGCGTGCGTAAAATAGGCGCGTTGTGCGTTTTTCTTTCTTTACGCACGACGTTTGTAAAAACTCGCTTGCTTAATTTATATGTTGTACGTAATTCGTCATTTACAGTAGTGGTCGTAGATGAAGTAATTTATTAAACCATGAAAAAGGTATCTAATTTAAAAAATAGAATTCGATGTACAAGTTTTCTTTAAAATATTTTGAATTCTATCTAGAGGTTTTATTTTAAATACAAAAGTCGTATGTGTTGAGATTTAATGATTGATTGTGGACGATTCAAGCGTGTTAACCATAAAAACAAAATGTATAAAAAAGACAGTTGAAGTTGTTGTTAAAAAATACGACTAAAGTGTGTTATATTTTTCTTGCATTCAATATATTATTATCAGTTCTTTGGAAGTTTCCTTGCTGATCGTGCGACATCTTCATCAGTTTTATACACTAAAAAATAGTAAAGGAGACTGTGGTTTAAGAAATAATTGAAATTACTTTCCGCCCACAATAATTTCATATCCGTAGATACCAATTAAAAAAAAAATCGGTAGCGTGTGTACTGAAGATGGCAGCTTAGCTGTCTAAATCACGAAAAACAAAAGCACATCGCAAAGTGGAGAAAAATACAATTCGTGCTTTTTTTTAAATGGAACACCCTAAGTTCTCTAAAATGAAAAATCACTTTTCTATAACTTCAAAAATATATAGGGTGAAATTGAAAGTGGTGTAAGAAAAAGCATATATGTATGTATAGTGCAGTATGATCACGACTGATCAGTTAAGGATAATTAAATTCTTCACAGGGCTGCAGTCAAGAGGGCGGTAATTAATACTCTTTTAAAGTTTAACCGAGCTTTCGGAAAATTTTATTTCCTTTTTCAAGGTTTCTACAAAAACATGGCACTAATTAACAATTCATTAATAATCTAAAATTTTTTTTTTTTTTTTACTTACTCCTTAATGAGTAAGAAAATAAGTTAAATTCAAGTTAGAAATTATTCGAAATTATTTGACAAATTATTTTTGACACTAAATTGAATTGACAGTAAATTTGTTTATTTGAGACAAAGCAATATGATGTTATAAATTATTTTTATATTATTAGATTAAGAATTTTTAGAAGTGATTTTAAAATTTAGTAAATATGTGTAAATGCAACTAAGTTTCTCAATATCTGTTCTTTTATTCATGCTTTTATTATTGCCAAAAATATGACACATTTCAATAAACGTTCTTTGATTCAAATTAGGTTCAATATCAAGTATTTTTGTATCTTGAAAATTGATGTGATGGTCATGTTTATTGGCATGTTCAGATAAAGAGCAAGCAGAAGGTCTGACTCTAATATCACTTTTATGTGAGATTATTCTGGAGTGAAGAGTTCTGGATGTTTGTCCAATATAAACAGAATCACAATCAAGACATGGAATTTCATAAATAGAATTAATTTGTTGGAGTTTGTCAAAAGGATCTTTAACTTTAGTAAATAAGGCCTTAATTGTTAATAAATTTTTTGTTGCAATGTGAATGTTTTTGTTCTTAATTACTTTTATTAGTCGAGATGTATATGCAGTATATGCATATGAAATGCTACCTTGTGCAAATATTTTCAAGTGGCTAACGTATTGTGATATATTAGACACACCATTTATTTGACCATTTATTTGGTCATCAAGATCGATGACTCAACTTTATTCACGAATATTATCAGTACATGTAGGAACCGGATATTTTCATGTCATAATATCAGCGACGTGATATAAATGCAAGAAAACGTCCTCTACGAGTCACATCATATACAGTGGACGCTCGTTAACGTAAACGCCTAATACCGAAAACGTAACCAGTGTTGACACATATCTAGTTACAAGTATCTAGATACCGTATCTAGATACTTTCAGAGTATCTGATTATGTAACTAGTTACATTATCTATTTGTATAGTATTCATATTTGAATTCCTTGTTTACAAATTTGTGGCCCTAGAATAAAGGGTCATTTTACAATGAGTGGGCAGAAAATACAATTAAAGAAGTCGATGAAAACGGTTACCTTCAGTTTATAAGCATAAATTTACAAGGCGTTAGAGTAATAATAAAAGTAAAAGTATTAATAAGCAGGGTCCGGATTAGATAGTTCCGTCGCAGCGACGTCCGTTTGGAAGGAGCGGCGCATGATACGCTTAAACCGAACTTGTGTTAGGGTAATTATAAAACCATTAAAAAATTTGATAGTTATTAATTTTATCGTAAATATCGCGAACCGCACAGAAAATATTCTGAGCATTTACCTTGGCTTTGTTTGGTACTTTGTCTCTGTCACGTCTGGTTCAGAATAAATAAATGCTTTTTAAATATGAAGATTTTTATCAAATATTAAAATTAAATTTGAATGTAAAAAACATTAGCAACGTGTACAACGTGCCTATGTTACTTTAGTTTTAAAGTTTGAAAGTTGTAACAATATTATTTGTATTTATGAGTTTGATGTATTAATTGAAATTTAGTTCGTGTTTTATCATATATCAATTACGTTTGGCATATTAAAGGAAAATTATGATCTCAAGGTATTTCAACACAAATGTTGCTATTTACTTAAACACAAATTTTTGTTAAGAAAAACAGATGAGGGGGACGATTAAAAGATGCAATCGTCATCACCAGACTGACACACACACACCAGTCTAAAAGCAGTTCCGAAGAATGTAACTATCGTGGAAAATTTAGTTCTTGAAGGACCTCCGAAGTCAAACTTGCTAGACCAGGACTTTCAAGTCCAATTTAGCCGATTTAATAACATGTATGGTTTCATTTGTTTGACAACTAGAATCAGAATTACATGGCGATTCATTTAAGATCAAGTGCGAATATGTGGGATAAATAATTAGAATAGTATATTATTTTACAAGAAGGTTTATTGTGACACGAGTACCCCAACAGAACGAGCACATATGGATTCCAGTTAGATTTAAAACGTGGTGTCATGACAGTCAACCATGAAGAGCTGGTGTTACATCAAGGAGAAGATGTAGCTGCAGATGTAGCTTCTGAAAATACTGTGCTACCGAGTCGAAGTAATTGTAAATTGTAAATGGAAATTTAGATGGCGCCTTCCAGGAAGGAGAAGTAGTGCTGATGGCACCAAACAACGATAACCAAAATGTTGGACGGGGAATTCTAGTTGGAAAGATTTTGTTAATGGCAAGGGAGACACTGCCAATTCGCATAATGAATCTGAATTCTTATCCCATCAACGTCAAGAAAGGTTCAATCTTGGGGAGCTGTGCGATGGTATCTTTTATCTCCCACATATCCGAAGCGGATACAAAAAGATTCAAGTTACCTAAGAAAGTCGCGATGTCACCGGCTCAAAACTTGACGCAGGAACAGGAGACAGTAGCGAAGAATCTTATCTGAAATAAAGAATGAATCTAAAGGGAGAACTGATGTGATCCAACATAAAATAGACACAGGCAACGAAAAATCGATACGTCAAAACCCTAGGAGGTTACCGTTGGCAAAACGCGATGAAGCCGAACGAATCATGCGAGATATGGAAAAGACCGCGTGATAGAACTGTCGAATAGCCCATGGACATCGCCGGTAGTATTGGTGAAAAAGAAAGATGGTTCCACTCGGTTCTGTGTGGATTATCGACAACTTAATAATGTCACTAAGAAGGACGGCAATCCTTGGTGCAATATTGGTGATACTTTGGATACCTTGTCCGGGTCTAAGATTTTCTCAATATTAGATTTGAAGAGTGGATACTGGCAAGTGGAATTAGCACCTGAAGACCGAGAAAAGACTGCATTTTCTATTGGTATAGGTCTTTGGCAGTTTACACTCAAGCCATTTGGATTGTGTAATGCCCCAGCAACATTCAAGAAGCTAATGGAAACGGTTTTGAGGGGGTTATCTTGGAGAACTTGCATGGTATACCTTGATGACATAATAGCGGCTGGGAAGATGTTTGAAGACCGCTTGAAGGACCTGAAAGAAGTGTTCCAGCGATTACGTTGAGCTGGTTTAAAGCTCAACCCCAAGAAATGCCATCTCTTTCGGAAGGAGGTCAATTATCTAGGTCTATCTATCGTCAGTGGTGACGGCATTGTCGTAGACTCGACGAAAATCTAAATAGTAAACTGGTCCCCCAAAACAAACGTCACATAAGAAGCTTTTTGGGGCTTTGCACCTATTATTGGCGGTACGTTTCGAGATTTGCAAATGTAGCCAAATTGCTAACGAAACTAACAGAAGAGGACACCCATTTGAATGGGACCAAGACTGCCAGATTGCTTTTCAGCAACTGAAACAATATCTGATAAGTGCTCCGATTATGAACTACCCTCTTCCACAAGGAAAGTTTATCCTAGACACAGATATTAGCGATGTTGGTATAGGCGGAGTGCTCTCTCAAATCCAAGGTGGGCAAGAAAAAGTGACTGATTACTTTAGTAAAGTGCTCTCAAAATCCGAGCGAAACTATTGTGTCACCCGACGAGGACTCTTGGCCATGATGAAGTCGATCGAGCCCTTTTATAAATATCTGTATGGGAGACATGTGGCACGTTGGATCGAGCGACTCCAGGAGTATCTACGACTTTGAAATTCAACATCGGGCAGGTGTGGGCCCCCGAAATGCTGATACCCTGTCAAGAAGACCTTGCTCAGACGGTTATAGGCGCTGTAGTCGTTTGGAACAAAAGCTGGCTCCGATTGCACGGACGGCCGTAGTAGACGAGCGTTGGCAGTGAGAAGATCAGGAAAATGACCCGGATTTGAAACTTATGCTGGAATGGAAAAGGAAATAATTATGACCTACTTGGGAAGAGGTATCATCTTACGCGCCGAACGTAAAGTCCTACTGGGCGCAGTGGGACTTTCTAGTAGTGGACAACAGCCTCCTGAAACGTATGGAGGATCACGAGGGCAAGGAATGGAAAACGCAGTTGTTAGTTCCCAAGAACACAATTCCAGGAATTTTGAAAAGACTTCATGATGAAATTTCGGGAAGATATTTGGGCATGAAGAAAACCACTGAGAAGGTACACGAGCGAGGGTGAATTGCAGAGAAGATGCAAAGGACTGGTGTAGAAAGTGTGTAATATGTGCTGCGAGTAATGAACCGTATAAAAACGGCAAAGCACAGATGAAGCAGTACAACGTCGGAATTCCTTTCGAAAGAATCGCCATAGACGCTACCGAGCCATTCCTAGAAAGCAACGACGGGAATAAGTACCTCGTGGTGGTGATGGATTATCAGTAAATGGGCCGAAGCATACGCCCTACCAAATCAAGATACTGCAACTATCGCAGAAAGACTGGTTAGGGAATAGATAAGTCGATTTGGTGTACCCATGGAATTGCATTCAGACCAAGGAAGAAAATTTGAGTCTGCTTTATTCCAAAAGATGTGCACCTTACTCGACATTAGGAAAACCAGAATTACTGCGCTACACCCACAGTCGGATGGAATGGTGGAAAGGATGAACAGGACCATTAATCGATACCTGTTCAAGGTTGTCTCCGACCATCAGAGGGATTGGGACAGTTATTTACATCTGTTCCTTTTAGTTTACCGATCATCCATCCACGAAAATACAGCAAAAACACCCGTTGTTTGTGAATATTTCACTAATCTGTGATTGTTTAAAGTGAAAAAAAGAACGGACTTATACTCCGGATTTGGTGATATGCTCGAGTATTAAAAGGCTTTCATTCAAGCCTACCCAAGCTTGATCTTTGGATTTTAGACAGGTCAGTTCCGTAACGCAACCGTAGTACACCGAGCAGTTCGTAATACGTGATTTTCCGTTTTGATCTAGGCTTATTTTTTGTTTGTTTCTTCTTCCCCCATTTATTCCTGGCGTTTCACCGGAGTTCTTTTAACCGGGAGCTGCCTGGTGGTTTTCTTTGTGGTGTTTTTGCTGAAAAATTTGATGGCGTTGTGGTAAACTGACCTTAGCCGTCCATTTTGGTGTTTGGTAACACGACGATTCATCACGAGGCGCGTCGCAAGAGGGCGCCGCGCCCCTCGGAACGAAAGTGGCCACTTAGAAGTTGACGCAAGTAATTGAAATTAATCTCCGCCCACAATAATTTTATATCCGTAGATACGTATTTCGGCAGCTAAGCTGCCATCTTCAGTACACACGCTACCAATTTAAAAACACTACATTATCTAATAGCTATCTAATCATACTAACAGTGACAAAAAATTAAATGAATAAAAAATACCAGAAAGAAACTAATATGTAATTATCTAAAATTAACCATCAAAACCTACAAAAAAGAGCAAATCAAATAACACGGAAATAAGTATATTGTTTTTGTAGGTATTGACGGTTAATTTTAGATCCAAGTCCAAAAAGTCATCGTAGGTGGCCTGATTATATTTGAGATCTCATAACAATTTTGAATAACTTTTCTAAATAATATTATCGCGTATCTTGAAAAATAAAAGTATTTTACACTTATGTCGATTTTAAATATTTTGATTTCCTTGGTATATGACAACAGATATCAAATTTTGATATGTGCATTTTGAGTTTGGGAAGTTCTAGGAACTTTATAAAGAATAAATTTTTCTGAGAAATAAATAATAAAAAAAGTCTGACACATAAGTGTCTAACTTTTTGTCGGTCACTGTGAGCTGTGTGAAGTTGGCCCCCGACTTTCTCAAAAAAAAAATTTTTTTAGCTAAAACGACACCAAATTGTTTGTAGAGTTATGTAGTGAAAGAATTTTCGTTTGTAGTAAAAAAATTAAAAAGTTATGGGGGGGGGGCGAAAAATGGCCATCCCCCCAAATTGGGGGGCTGACTTCTAACCGGCACTAACCGATGCCAAATTGTTTGTAGTTGTTTGTAGTGAAGGAATTTTCGTTTGTAGTTATCCAGAAAAAAAGTTACAACCTCTTGAATGTTAAGGGTGGCATTATTTCCACCCCCGTAGGGGGGCTGACTCTATAATCGGTACACTGTCTCTAAATAATACGTAGAGGTTTGTAGTAGAGAAATTTTCGTTTGTAGTTGTCTAGTAAAGAAGTTACAACCCCTTGAATGTTAAGGATGGCTCTATTTCCGCCCCCGCAGGGGGGCTGACTCCATAATCGGTAAACCGTCTCTAAATAATACGTAGAGGTTTGTAGTAGAGAAATTTTCGTTTGTAGTTGTCTAGTAAAGAAGTTACAACCCCCTTGAATGTTAAGGATGGCACTATTTCCGCCCCCGCAGGGGGGCTGACTCCATAATGGGTAAACCGTCTCTAAATAATACGTAGAGGTTTGTAGTAGAGAAATTTTCGTTTGTAGTTATCCAGAAAAAAAGTTACACCCTCTTGAATGTTAAGGGTGGCATTATTTCCACCCCCGTAGGGGGGCTGACTCTATAATCGGTACACCGTCTCTAAATAATACGTAGAGGTTTGTAGTAGAGAAATTTTCGTTTGTAGTTGTCTAGTAAAGAAGTTACAACCCCCCTTGAGTGTTAAGGATGGCACTATTTCCGCCCCCGCAGGGGGGCTGACTCCATAATGGGTAAACCGTCTCTAAATAATACGTAGAGGTTTGTAGTAGAGAAATTTTCGTTTGTAGTTATCCAGAAAAAAAGTTACAACCTCTTGAATGTTAAGGGTGGCATTATTTCCACCCCCGCAGGGGGGCTGACTCTATAATCGGTACACCGTCTCTAAATAATACGTAGAGGTTTGTAGTAGAGAAATTTTCGTTTGTAGTTGTCTAGTAAAGAAGTTACAACCCCCCTTGAGTGTTAAGGATGGCATTATTTCCGCCCCCGCAGGGGGGCTGACTCCATAATGGGTAAACCGTCTCTAAATAATACGTAGAGGTTTGTAGTAGAGAAATTTTCGTTTGTAGTTATCCAGAAAAAAAGTTACAACCTCTTGAATGTTAAGGGTGGCATTATTTCCACCCCCGCAGGGGGGCTGACTCTATAATCGGTAAACCGTCTCTAAATAATACGTAGAGGTTTGTAGTAGAGAAATTTTCGTTTGTAGTTGTCTAGTAAAGAAGTTACAACCCCCTTGAATGTTAAGGATGGCACTATTTCCGCCCCCGCAGGGGGGCTGACACCATAATGGGTAAACCGTCTCTAAATAATACGTAGAGGTTTGTAGTAGAGAAATTTTCGTTTGTAGTTATCCAGAAAAAAAGTTACAACCTCTTGAATGTTAAGGGTGGCATTATTTCCACCCCCGTAGGGGGGCTGACTCTATAATCGGTACACCGTCTCTAAATAATACGTAGAGGTTTGTAGTAGAGAAATTTTCGTTTGTAGTTGTCTAGTAAAGAAGTTACAACCCCCCTTGAGTGTTAAGGATGGCATTATTTCCGCCCCCGCAGGGGGGCTGACTCCATAATGGGTAAACCGTCTCTAAATAATACGTAGAGGTTTGTAGTAGAGAAATTTTCGTTTGTAGTTATCCAGAAAAAAAGTTACAACCTCTTGAATGTTAAGGGTGGCATTATTTCCACCCCCGTAGGGGGGCTGACTCTATAATCGGTACACCGTCTCTAAATAATACGTAGAGGTTTGTAGTAGAGAAATTTTCGTTTGTAGTTGTCTAGTAAAGAAGTTACAACCCCCTTGAATGTTAAGGATGGCACTATTTCCGCCCCCGCAGGGGGGCTGACACCATAATGGGTAAACCGTCTCTAAATAATACGTAGAGGTTTGTAGTAGAGAAATTTTCGTTTGTAGTTATCCAGAAAAAAAGTTACAACCTCTTGAATGTTAAGGGTGGCATTATTTCCACCCCCGTAGGGGGGCTGACTCTATAATCGGTACACCGTCTCTAAATAATACGTAGAGGTTTGTAGTAGAGAAATTTTCGTTTGTAGTTGTCTAGTAAAGAAGTTACAACCCCCCTTGAGTGTTAAGGATGGCATTATTTCCGCCCCCGCAGGGGGGCTGACTCCATAATGGGTAAACCGTCTCTAAATAATACGTAGAGGTTTGTAGTAGAGAAATTTTCGTTTGTAGTTATCCAGAAAAAAAGTTACAACCTCTTGAATGTTAAGGGTGGCATTATTTCCACCCCCGCAGGGGGGCTGACTCTATAATCGGTACACCGTCTCTAAATAATACGTAGAGGTTTGTAGTAGAGAAATTTTCGTTTGTAGTTGTCTAGTAAAGAAGTTACAACCCCCCTTGAGTGTTAAGGATGGCATTATTTCCGCCCCCGCAGGGGGGCTGACTCCATAATGGGTAAACCGTCTCTAAATAATACGTAGAGGTTTGTAGTAGAGAAATTTTCGTTTGTAGTTGTCTAGTAAAGAAGTTACAACCCCTTGAATGTTAAGGATGGGATTATTTCCGCCCCAGTAGGGGGGCTGACTCCATAATCGGTAAACCGTCTCTAAATAATACGTAGAGGTTTGTAGTAGAGAAATTTTCGTTTGTAGTTGTCAAGTAAAGAAGTTACAACCCCTTGAATGTTAAGGATGGCATTATTTCCACCCCCGTAGGGGGGCTGACTCTATAATCGGTACACCGTCTCTAAATAATGCGCAGAGGTTTGTAGTAGAGAACTTTTCGTTTGTAGTTTCTAGTAAAGAAGTTACAACCCCTTTAATGTTAAGGATGCCAAATAATGCCAAATTGGGGGGCCGACTTCTAACCGGCACTAATAGATGCCAAATTGTTTGTAGTTGTTTGTAGTGAAGGAATTTTCGTTTGTAGTTATCCAGAAAAGAAGTTACAACCTCTTGAATGTTAAGGGTGGCATTATTTCCGAAATAGTACCATCCTTAACATTCAAGGGGTTGTAACTTCTTTACAGGACAACTACAAACGAAAATTTCTTTACTACAAACCTCTACGTATTATTTAGAGACGGTTTACCAATTATAGAATAAGCCCCCCTGCGGGGGTGGTAATAGTACCATCCTTAACATTCAAGGGGGTTGTAACTTCTTTACTAGACAACTACAAACGAAAATTTCTCCACTACAAACCTATATGTATTATTTAGAGACGGTTTACCCATTATGGAGTCAGCCCCCCTGCGGGGGTGGAAATAATGCCACCCTTAACATTCAAGTGGTTGTAACTTCTTTACTAGACAACTACAAACGAAAATTTCTCTACTACAAACCTCTATGTATTATTTAGAGACGGTTTACCCATTATGGAGTCAGCCCCCCTTCGGGGGTGGAAATAATGCCACCCTTAACATTCAAGGGGTTGTAACTTCTTTACTAGACAACTACAAACGAAAATTTCTCTACTACAAACCTCTACGTATTATTTAGAGACGGTGTACCGATTATAGAGTCAGCCCCCCTACGGGGGTGGAAATAATGCCACCCTTAACATTCAAGAGGTTGTAACTTTTTTTCTGGATAACTACAAACGAAAATTCCTTCACTACAAACAACTACAAACAATTTGGCATCGGTTAGTGCCGGTTAGAAGTCAGCCTCCCAATTTGGGGGATGGCCATTTTTCGCCCCCCCATAACTTTTTAATTTTTTTACTACAAACGAAAATTCTTTCACTACATAACTCTACAAACAATTTGGCGTCGCTTTAGCTAAAAAAAAGAATTTTTTGAGAAAGTCGGGGGCCAACTTCACACAGCTACAATTCGCCGACAAAAAATGCATAACATTGCATTGATTTCTGCTTGAAAGAATCCCCTTAAGAATCTTGAACAAATCATGACAGGGTTGCGAATGTTCAGGGATCCGTCACCAGCAGGAATACCAGAAAATAATGAGGCCCAAACTGTGGTAGGACCAGCGGAAATTTCTAAATTGAAAATAAAACTACCGACGTTCGATGGGAAGTCATCTTGGCCCAACTATTTCAAACAGTTCGAAGCGGTAGCAAAGGCGAACGGATGAACGGCCAGTGAAAAAGCCACTTCGTTAATTGTGGCCTTGAGAGGGGACGCTAGCGATGTGCTACAAATGATGCCGGCAGAGGAACAAGAAGACTTCCACAAGCTAGTGAACAGGCTGGAGATGCGTTATGGCCAGGCGCATCTGACCGACGTGTACCATGCGCAGCTGAGAAACCGTTGCCAGAAATCCGGAGAGTCTTTAAGAATTCGAGGCTGATGTAGCGCGCCTAGCCCGATTGGCATATCCTACAGCGCCTGATGAATTCCTGCAATGTTTGACGATGCAGACCTTCATAGATGGAATCCGTGACCCGGACAACCAGCAGGCATTGAGAATGGCCCACCCTAACACATCCAAGAACACATTGGCCTACGTCTTGGAATACGAGGCGGCGAAGCGAGTTTCGAGAGGACATGTTAAGGTACGAGCTGCCATGGACTCCCAAGAAGAGGAACCCGCCAGCGTCAAGGCGCGATCTGCTGCAGAGGAGCGGCCCAAGGATTATACCACAGAGGAGGATATTCGCCGCATTGTGGAACAAGTCCTTGAGGCAGAAGAATCCGCTGGTGTGTTGGAATTGCCAAGAAGAGGGACATGTTCGCAGGCGGTGTTCCAAGGCCAGGCAAGATCCTTCACGAAGGAAGCCACAGGGAAATTAAGCCGGGTCGGTGCAACGGGGCAAACGTCGACACGTATTCAAAGGCCCCCAAAGACAAAAGCCACAAAAGTAATAGCCCTGCGGCGATTAACCAGCAGTGTCTTCGTGGATGCCATCATTGATGACATCCCTCACACCATGTTATTGGATACGGGTGCGACGAAGACTATCTTAAGGCCCGACGTTATCACATCATCAAAACGCACCGACTAAGTGGAGACTGAGGACAGCAACCGGAACATCAGCCACTGTCCATGATGAAGTTGAGGTGACCATTACCATTGGATCGACTCCCATCAAACACCGAGCGCTGGTAGCAGATATAGAGGATGAGGCGATTCTGGACATGGACATCATGTGTGCCCATGGGTTCCAATTGGATCTGAAGCATGGTGTGATGGCGGTTAACAACGAGGAGTTGGTTCTACATCAACGAGAGGACGTGGCCGCTCGAGTTGTTCTCGCAGAAGATGTCATATTGCCTAGCAGAACAGAGGTTATAATCGATGCAAACCTGAATGGCGCTTTCCAAGATGGGCAAGTCATTATGGTCGAACCTAACACTGACGATCAGAAGATTGGAAAAGAAGTTCTCGTTGGAAAAATGTTGTTGACAGCAAAGAAGGAAAAACCAGTCCACCTAATGAATGTGAACTGTTTCCCTGTCAACATCAAGAAAGGTACGATCTTGGGAAGCTGTGCCATGGTGTTCTCCATCTCCGACACAAAACTTCTAGCCCGCTCATCTGATATCTTCAATCGTAAAATCCGTGAATCCATAGAAATCCTCAAACATCCCAATAATCTGAACCGTGATACTGGCTTTTACCTCCACAATGCCTGGAAACATCTCATCAACGATCCGTCACGCCCCAACAGACCAATCCCCGGTCACCGTTCCGACTCACTACCCCCACCGATCAATATAAATACCACGACAACAGACATACCCACTCAGTCTCAACGACTAACTAAAAGCAGCAGCAACACCACCAGCAGCAGCAGCCCTGAAGAAGTTCTTCTGCAATGAAGAACGAAACGTCGGCAGTAGAAGTCAACGTGACGCGGTTCCAACCGGAAGCCAATTCAAACGTTGTATCTTGTAAAATTTCAATTTCAAACGTGAATTCTACTTACAAATTTACCAGTGGCGGCTCGTACTTTATTTTACAGGAGGGCACATATTTAAAATGTTTCTTGTATATATCATTATTATCAAACAAATGCAGTGAATTTACTAAATTGTGAAAACAAAGTGTGTAAGATATTCTTCTCTTGATGGAACTCTATAAAATATTAAGTGAGGGTCCATCTTTTGCAGAGAAAACGACAAGAATAAAATTAAAACGAAGTCCAAACTGCGATGATTTATTAATATTCCACCAAAACATATGAAAATAATATGTACGGTGCGGTGGCTTGCAAAAAAATCGCGTACACCTAATTTCTGTTGTAATTTAGTCGGTCTTAATTTATAATCTGTCGGTGTCAAACAATAAAAATGCCCAACCTTACATTTTCTTTATTCATAAATTCTGCACCTCTGTTATGTTTGTTTCCTGATACCTACTTTAATAACAAATTTATGCTTAAATAAATCGTTGCTTAAAAGACAAATGAAGCAAAATAATTTCTCCACACACCCGCACATTCACGAAAACTTATCATAGGCATTTTCCTTTTTAAAATATCGATCAAACTCCCTAGTTTTTAACTACCATTGTTTTTTTAGTATTTAATTTTGGGGTGGGCCTGCCAAGTTTTTCATGTAGAGCTTGTCTTCATAATTGAGAGGCCTATTTAATAAAATGTACGTTACCGCATTCATTTTTGCAGTATTGCAACACAGTGCACAGTGAATCTTCGAGTACACGAAGTAGATTGTGCTCCGCTGTGGACGTTCCTGAGTTTCGTTGTCATGACAACCTGACAAACACACTGTCTAATTGTAATGGCAATGACATGACGCGTTCTCGGGACACGTGAACTTGTAGAAGTAAATATTGGTCAGAAATTGCGAAATGAGACTTAACAAGCTAATTTCTTACAGTTTGGTCTTATTATTTGTTATTAAAAGAAATAAAATAGTGATAAACGAATAAATATATGAAAGCTTGATTAACTTGGGGGGCACGTGCTCCTGTGCCTCCTTGAATCAGCCGCCACTGAAATTTACATTTCTAATGTTAATCCGATTGATCTTACGAATAAAGATGAATTGTTTTCAAATTTTTCAGGAATGCCGTCAAAGTCTGATGAGAATCGATGTTTTCGAAAATAATAATCTCGGATCAGTTTGATTTCGAAAACATCGTTTCTCACAAGATTTTCGCGGCATTTTGACATAGTGAACTAAGGTATTTTCTTCAGACATTATGAACTATCTCTGAAATATCTGAAAATGCTAGTAACAGCAACATTTTAGTTTCACATTTATTCTGAAACGTAACAGATAAAACCTGTTTGAGTGCGGACATTAGCAGTGTCTGAGATGTTTGAGCAACAGAGCAAGAGATCTAAAAGCAACTTAACACAAAGGTTCAGAAATGTTTCAAACATGAAATTTTGCTTAGTGGGCAGGCTCTGTACAGCTGCTTCAGGCTTAGTTGGGCCTACTTAAATGTCCATTAAATATTAAATGATGTTAAAGAATTTCGAATTGGACCCAAACCACGTGGTATCAGTATTGTGTAATCTTTGTCACTCTTATAGCGTTTTCGATTCACTTGCACCGATCGCACTCATTGTATTTGCATCTTCTTTTAACCTCATGCAATAACACGAGATGGAGATATTCTGAGTGCACACTAGTGCAGTCAATCGAAAACGCTATTAGAGCATGCTCGTTTTACCTTTCTCTTTATGCGGCTGCAGCTGTCAAAATATTTAAACAGGAGTTGATATTTGATAAAAACAAACAAAAAATTGTCGGCTTTTGTTGAAACCAGCCTACTAAGAATAGAATGCACCCAAGAATAATAAAAAAGGCGTTTTTATTCTATTAATTGTAAGAAATAAGCCCAACAAAGTATATATTTTTGAAAACAGAAAAAAATCTCTATTTAATGATGACATTTCCTACTATGATTTCCATTTAAAAAAATATAACTTTATATTATAACTCGAAAATTTAACTAAATATCAAAAAACCAACTGGATTACTGAATTGTATTCGAAAAAGTGTCCTAATAATCTCAAAACACTTTTTAATATCTGTAAAAATAACTGAGATATAGGCGATTGACGAAAAGTCGAAAATGTCAATTTTTGCTTATAACTCGAAAACAAAAGAAGATACCCAATTTTTGTTTACACTGATGTAGATCGGCCGTCGTGATTTTAGCGATTGCACTGTCTGACATAGTAGTAGGCGTTTTTGTTGTCGATATAAAAAAAATACTGTGTTTTTTTTTAAAATGCCATAAGGGGTGGCTGTGGAAAAGAAAATTCATGTCTTAGCTTTTTTACTTTAGTAAACTTTAAAGTTTACTTTAAATTTTCTGATTTGGCATGTGTTAGATGCCAAGCTACAACTTGAGTTATAATTTTCATGGCTAACCTTTATGGCATTTAAAAAAAATACATTGTAGAATATAATGTTTGATTTTCTGATGAGAATAAAATCCTTTCTCACCTTAATTTAAAAGTTTAAATTAAGAATCTACATCAATTGGCGCCCAACATGGGGCTTGTGCTCTTTAATGGAAATTGAAGGACCCAAAAGAAGAACTCGTGCAAGATCTCATAGTCAAGATATCTCTTCTGGGAGAGACAATAAAAACCCAGTGACGCCCAAGACACAAAGCGACAACAGAATGTTATCGGAGAGCGGAGATCAGTCGCAACCCAGTCTCCCATCACTCCCTTTGCCTGTAAATTCTGGAGCCGACGAAGAGGATCCAAAAGATTTCATTGCCCAGATGGAGGACTGTCTCACCTCTTTGAAGCTACCGAATAGATACTGGATCCAGAAAGTCGAGAAACAACTAGAAGGAGAAGCCAAACATTGGTGGTCCAAATATAAAGGTTGCAATCTTGATTTTACGCAATTTCGTGATCGATTGATTTCTCATTTTGACAAGTGAAAAATAGTTTAGTTTCGGTCAAATGTCAAACGTCAGTGCCCAATTCGCGAAAGACACCCCTCAAAGTGCCGCGACCAAATACTTTTGTTCCAAGTGCGTCCGTGTCAATTTTCCAGACAATATCTCCAGAGTTATCTCCCGATTTAGGTCAGAATAAGAGCTTCTTAAGTTCGAAATGTTCCAACTTCGACTTACGCACGATTGCGGGAATATCTCTACCTCGTATTCGTCTGCAGATTGGCGACAAATTAATTGAAGCGCTTCTAGATACCACAGCAACTCACAAATTTGCCCGTGCTTCCCTTGCAAGTAAAATCTATTCAGAGCAATCAACTCGTGTTAATCTAGCTGCAAAGGATACATACCTTACTCTGTTAGGGCAAGCCGAAATTTCCTATCAAATAGGATAGTGTGAATTGTCGGATACATTCATGATTACAGAAGAACTACGTGACGACTTGATCCTTGGATATCCATGGTTTGAAAAATATGAAGCTATGCTTGATTTCGCCAGAAAAACTGTATATTTTGGAATTGAGAGACGACAAACAGTATTTTGGCAGGCAAGAATATCGCCGATTACTCGGCCAACCATTTCTGTCAATGAAGTACAGCATCAAGTACCAGCTGACCTCATCGAAGGATTCAGTCAAATGTTGACAGACTTTCAGCAAGTATTTAATCCCGGATCGTCCCAAGAAACGACCAAGACCATCTCTCATGAAATTCGGCTGCAGGAGACTGCTCCTATCCGGCAGAGGCCATATCGATACAGTGACGAAAAGAAACGCATTATAAGGAGAACAGGTAGATCAAATGTTAGCTGCAGGAATCATCGAGCCGTCCGTAATTCATGATGCTCTGAGAGATCTTGGAGCCGCCTGCATTTTTACATCTCTCGATTTAAAGGCAGGATACTGGCAGATTCCAGTATCTCCAGAATCGAAACCATATACCACATTTACGACATCTGATGGAGCCTCATTGGTTGCGCGTTAACAGATGTCGCCAGCCGTCAGTTATCATATTTCATGTTAGTGTAAAGCTTGTCATGCGCAACCTGTATTACCGACTGAAGGAGAACATGCGCAAAAAAGGGGGTTTCCAACAAGGCAAGAATGAACTTGTGTGTTAGCGTACCGACATCATTACAGTTTCTTTGTGTGCAATAACCTTGCAATAAAATATCAAAAATGGTCCTTCGGCTTTTACTTTCGCAATAAAAAACAAACACTCATACCAGTTTCGAGTTATGCTTTTGACTTTTCAGAGACTGATGTCTCAGGAAGTACTCGCCGGTTTATTTCGTAGATGCTGTATTGCATATTTGGATGACATTATAATTTATAGCAGCTCTTGGAAAGAACACATGAAACATTTACGGATGGTGTTAGAAAGATTACAAGCCCACGGCCTAACTTGAACAGTCGAAAAATGCACATTTGGAGCTTCTTCGTTAGTTTATCTTGGTCATCGCATTGAAAACGACTGTATTATTCCTAAAGATGAACATGTAACTACAACAAATTAAGAGTATCCAAGTTCCAAGGAATCGCAAGCAGCTACGACGGTTCATTGGATTGTGCAACTGGTTGCGCGAGTACGTACCACGATTTGCTGAGATAGCCGCACCTATGACAGACATGCTCTCATTCAAGAGGAGGTGGAGTTGGACAGACTATGAAAAGCAAGCTTTCCAACAAGTTCAGGAAGCATTGACTTGTCCCTTGAAATTACATCGACCTTTGGCTGGACATCGAAAGATTTTACAAACCGATGCTAGTGGCATCAGAATTGCAGCGGTACTGTACCAAGAAGTAGAAAATAACAAGGGCATCATAGCGTATGCCAGTGCCAGACTAACACCTGTAGAACGTAATTATCATGTTAACGAACAGGAGTGCCTGGCTGTTGTTTGGGCCATTCGCCGCTATAGACCGTACCTAGAAGGTACTCCATTTCTACTTTGTACGGACAGCAAAGCACTGACGTGGTTAAATGCGACGCGGGATCAACGAGCTAAACTTACACGTTGGGCACTGTTGTTGCAAGAATATCAATTTGAAATTCAACACTGTTCTGGATCCTGGATCACAGAATGCTCGATGCTCTTTCCCGGAATCCAAGTCAAGAAGATTCTGAAGAAGATCCGCCGTCGTGGGAACGTATGTTGCCACCAGAAGGAATAATCAACCACTGGAAACTGAAATTCCTGCACTCATGGCTATACACTCTTTAGCCGACGAAATCATGACAGTCCAGAGAGATCCTTCGATACAACAGTTAATACGAATTTGGTATGAGCTTGAAACTAGCGACAATCCTCAATACAAGCCCGGTCAACAAAAATTCCATCAACATTACCTAGTACATGATGGTTTACTTTGGTGGACACATGATTTTCAACGGAAGCTGGTAGTTCCCAGAAATCTTCGAGTCAAGGTGTTAGAAGAATTTCACGACAGCTCAACAGCAGGACATCCAGGACGTGATGAAACCTTGCGTGCCATTCGGATGCGATACTACTGGCCTCGAATGTGCGCAGCTGTAGCAAAGCATGTTGCGGCATGTTTGCTTTGTATGACATGCAAGAAGGGAACTCGTCAGGCAGCAGCTCCCCAGAGACCTCGCGTTCCTCATCATCCCTGGGAAACAGTTGCCGTAGATATTATGGGACCATACCCGGAAACCAGAACAGGGTTACATTCTTGTGGTGACGGACATCTTCACGAGATGGGTAGAAGCATTTCCTCTACGTAATGCCACTGCATTAATTCCCATGCTAGAAAATGAAGTTTTCTTCCGATATGGTTTTCCTGGAAAAATAATAACTGACAATGGACGTCAATTTATAGCAGGAAGGTGGGTTCAAGCCTGTCGTGCATGAGGAACCGAACCCTACACGCCACCTTACCACCCTCGCGCTAATCCTGTGGAGAGACGTAACCAAGAAATAAAGAAGGGTCTCCGTCTCAGTCTGCAGGGTGATCGCCATAGGAATTGGGACAGGAAATTATTTAAAGTTTTATTTCAAATAAGATGAGGACGCAACGCTGCCACTGATATGATTGAAACAGATTGCTTCCAAGTGCCGATGAATTTGGAAGACTGGCTTGAAATGTACGAAATTTTGGATCTTTCAAAAAACAAAAAACCCAAAAGAATCACACGCGAAATTCAAGATCAAGATTTAGAACTAAAAGTTTTGCAGCAATGGGCGTCAATAGAGATGTCGAATGTGTCTGGGAGAGAATGGGGGCAATTTCGAACAGTTGCTTTAGTTAAAATACGATTACTTGATTTTTGTAAATTTCGATTTTTTTTTTCATTTGAAATAAATTTTTGACTTATTTTAATGTAACTATATTCAGAAACAAAATCTCTATTAGGATAAGCACAAAAAATATATAGTGCAATTTAAAAAAACAAAGTTAGCTACGTTTCTGTCAAAAAATAGTTGTCAAAAAAAATTCACAGTAGATCAGGTTAGAATGTTTTTAAACCCATTTTGTCCGACGTACCATTTATTAAAATCGGATAAAAAATAAGGACGTTACAGCACCAAAGGTTTTTTATGTTCCACCCGGTATATGTACTCAGGTAGATAATATAAAGCAATTTCTGTTTTCCCATGTTAAATTCCTATGTCTCATTGTCAGACGGTATAAATAAGAGTTGAGACATGAGGGGTCACATTTTGATTGGTTGGATCCAGTTTTCATGGATAATTAGATTTTATCTGTAATTTGACATTCAAAATTTTAAATTGTCGTTATAAGTTTTTGATATTAGCTGTCATTACGCCCTGATTGTTCAGCAAAAATTGCAAAAATTTGTCGAAGCAAGGCTTTTTACTCCACCGGTTTCCCAAAAACTTGAAATTGAGGCACAGCTGGATATTAGATAGCCAAATTCAGAAGTGCAGTAACGAAGACTGTTTATTTTTTTACAAACTGAGTTCAGTTATTCATGAGGTCTGGAATGAAGTGGAAGTAGAGTGAGAACAAACCAGTTTGCTTGTAAAAGTGAGACTAATAATAATTGAAAAGTGCAAAAAGAGAGTGTACGGAATTGAATAAAATACAGTTGCAAAAGATTAGTGGGTACAATGTGGTTGTTCTCGAAGGAAAACATTGAAATACTTGAACGCTTCTATAGGCTAGAAGAGCCCTATCAATATCTTTGGCTTTCTTAATCAAATTCTTCGCTACTTTAACCGCCGCTTCTGCACAACCGTTACCTTGGGGGTAGTATGGGGAGCTAGTTATATGCTTAAAGTAATATTCTTTTGCAAAAGCTTCAAATTCGGATCTAAATTGAGGACCGTTGTCGGACCTTGCGATATCCGGGATGCCGTAACGCGCAAAGAGCTTTTTGCAATGACCGATAATTTCGCGTTCAGTTAAACTTTTCAACGCTTCTATCTCAAAAAATCTGGAATAATAGTCCGTGACAATGAGATACCACCCATTGTACTTAAAAAGATCTAGACCTAGCTTTTGCCAAGGTCGTGTTGGAAATTTCCTCGATTAGGAAATTTTCGCGTGGATTTACACGTTCTCGTATACATGTAGGACATTTTTCAACAATTTCTTTTAGTTGGGTAGAAAGACCGATCCACCACACAGCCTGTCTTGCTCTATTTCTACATTTATTAACTCCTAAGTGTCCTTCATGAATTCTTGAAGTAATTTCTGCTTGTAACACAGGAGGAATTATTAACCGAGAGTTATATAACGCATAACCGTCTACATACGAAATGTTTTCTTTGAATGGATAATATGGCCATAATTCTTTTGGTGCAATGCTCTTTTTTGGCCAAAAACCAATGCAATATTGTTTTAATTTCTGACAAACAATGTCCGTTTCTTGAATTGTACGAATTCTTTCTAACATTTTGTTAGACGCGGGCATTTGGTTTACGATAAATCTAACGTAACGTGCTGTTTCTAATTGTAAATCTGTATCGTTATTTTGTGCTTTAGGATTCGGGTTTCTTGATAACGCGTCTGCTAAAATAAGTTGATTTCCCGGCACGTAAACTACCGAATAGGAAAATCTCATTAAACGTAACCGGATTCTTTGCAACCGTGGCGTTATGTCTTCTAAAGCTTTACACTGTAATATTTGCACGAGAGGTTTATGGTCGGTTTCAACTATTTCAGTACCGGTTATATAGTCTTTAAATCTTTCCGTCGCGAAAGCTAGACTTAGCGCCTCTCTTTCTATCTGGCTGTACCGCCGTTCAGCCTCGTTTAACGTTCTGGACGCATACGCTACAACTTCTCGATCCCCGTTTGATTCTTGAAGTAATACTCCGCCTGACCCAAAACTTGACGCATCTGCTTGTATGATGATTTTTTTCGAATGATCAAATTGGGCTAAAGTAGGGGCTGATTTAAGTAAACATCTGATTTCATCGAATGCTTTTTGCTGAGGACTATCCCAACAAAAAGTCACGTTATCTTTCAACAGTATGTTCAAAGGTTCTAATATCTGAGCCCGTCGCAGTATATATTTTCCAGCAAATTTTACAGTACCTAAAAACTACAAACGGGATTTTTTATCCTTTGCGATTGGAAAATTGTTTATCGCATCTACTCTTTCTGGCAAAATATCGATCCCATCTCGCGACACAACATGACCTAAAAATTCTATTTTATCAACCCCAAAAACACATTTCTTTACATTTAAAGTGATGCCCTCTCTCGTAAGTTTTGCCAAAACTTTATGTAGTGTTTTATTATGGTCTTCAAGGTTATTCGCGAAGACTAAGACGTCATCGACACGAACCAATACATTCTCTAAATCCGAAAAAATGTCTGAGAACATTTTTGAAAAATAGTCTGATGCACAATTAATGCCGAACGTTTGTACAGTCGCGGACAGAAAATTTCGGATGTCAGTGTCATTCCACTGACGTAAAAGTTAAGAAATTCCTATAGTATACGTCAGATGAGCGACACCGACATCCGAAATTTTTTTGTCCGCGACCGTACATAAAACGACCGAAAGGCGTTATAAACGTCGTGAAAGGTTGGTTCTTTCGTCAGTTTTATTTGATGGTACCCCGATTTAGCGTCTATTCGCGAAAAGTATTTTGCGTCCTTTAAACGCGCAAGAGTCACATCGACTTTAGGGATTGGAACGACAGGTCGAACTATATTTTTGTTTAGATTTGTGAAATCTTCGCATAAGCGAATCCCAGAATCGCCAGTCTCTTTTGGAACGCAAACTACAGGGCTGCACCGCTCTGTTGGGGCCTCAATTCTAACAATAACATCTTGTTTTACTAGTGAATCTAATTCGCATTTCATTTTGTCTAATAGAGGGACTGGAACCGTTCTAGGAGCTGATTGTGAAAATGGTATTGCATCGTCTTTAACTTGTAACTTTAATTCGCGCGAAAAAATTTGACGAGTTGTTACCTTCCTTTTCATTTGAGATCTTATAAACCACTTCCAACTAATTAAATTTTTCAATGAATTCACGTCCTAGCAAACACGTTTCTAAATTTTCAATTACATATACGTTCGCTTTTCTCGTCTGCGATTTTATTTCTAACGTTAACGTTAAGCGTCCTAAAACATTTAACTTTTCCCCGCTCGGACCTCTAACGGGTATTTCTGACTTACGCAATGTCGGATGTGTACCTTTTACTATCTAGCGAGCCTAAAAAGTACGCGGATTCCCCTTCTGTTGTTTCTTTGGGTGTTGTGGCGCCTTCTATCGTCGAACCATCTTTGTTTTCGATCTGCAGACTTTCTCCCAGTGACCTTGCTTTTTGCAGCGGCGACACGACGAATTTCTCGCAGGACATTTTTCTTAGTGCGTATGGCGTCGTAGACCGCATCTTGAACAGCTTTCCGTCTGCTTCTGTTGCATATTCTGCTTCGATGATGGTCTCCCGGTCTTGAGCCAGCTGCGCCTCGTATCCACTTTGCAAACCTCGGCGACGCTCGTCTCGTTTCCCCTGATTTTTTGCTTGCTTTGAATCTCCGCCTGACGTGCCATTGTCATTGCATCTTCCAGTGTCAGCTTTTAATTGCATGCGTTCCGATGTTCGTACGTCTTGGACACCGATCACAATTCGGTCACGAATTAGTTCGTCTTTTATCGCACCGTACTCACAATATTCAGCGAGTGAATGTAGCGCCGCGCCGTGATAAACGTATCGACGCTCTCTCCATGTTTCTGAATTCGTGCGTTAAACTTGACACGCTCAAAAATAACGTTTTTCTTGGGTGAAAAATACTCTTTAACAGCTTCAAAAGTCACTGCGCTCAGGTCTGGCACAATTTGCGATAAGATATCTTCAGATTGTTCACCCATTACGTAGCACAACAAATCTATGTTAATAATAACAGATATGATACCGTTCGAAGCGTTTCCTCCAGGTGAGCCATGTATCCGGTCTATTGAAGTCGAATGCGTCTGGTGCTTTTACGTTCACTGCCGGAATCATTGCCGCCATTTCTCCGTCAGTCATCTTTTGGATACATAATTTTTATCAATTTTCGGTATTCTTTCACTCACGTCGCATTTCTTAATATGCGTGCGAAAGCAACACACCTGACACCATGTTGTGGGAGTCGGGTCAACAAATAATAATAACGATATGTGCTTAAATGGAGGAACTTGTGTAACCTCTGGCTCGTCTCCTTCGGTACTCCCCTCACCTTCGCGATCCCTAAACAGTGTTGCCAATCTTAGATTATGCACTCTCACACAACAATTTTCTTGACGTTTGAAATGTCAAACATAGAAAAAATTGAATGCGACACTTGTGGTTTTGATTTGACACAAGTGGTTTTGATTTCTGGATCCACCATGTCCTAACTTTTATCTAATATAGGAACTCTAATGCCCGGTTGCACCAAATTTTTACGAAGACCTTAAATTTAAGTTATATTTAGAATGTGACATTTACGTATGGTCAGTGTAATGTCAAATACATTCTGATTGACATTTAAACTTCAACTTAAGTATCAATTAGAATGTAACTAACATTTTGTTAAATCTATCAAAAATGTCATAATCTAAACACCACTTAAATTTAAGCTCTGCTTAAAAAGTGGGTGCAACCGGGCATAAGTCTACCTATCAGAGCTGTGCGAGTATTTACTGTTACAAATACAAGTCAATTACAAGCACTTTTGGACTCGTACTTGTGCTTAAGCACAATTAATTACAATTGTGCTTAGTACTTGTACTTGTATTTATACTTGTGCTTATTACCGCAAGTACACTTCACAGCTGTGCGTATACTTATACGTACAGTCGTACAAGTATTAAAATGTTAATGTTAACATTTACAAAATAACGCAAGATAAATAAAAATGAGATTGTCCAAAGTGAGGTACTTGCAATTAGTTTTAGAATATAATGAGATTGTTTTTCCATAGTTAGGTACTTGCAATTAGTTTTAGAATCAACAAATGCACATAATATATCTATCGCTGAGTTATTTTTATTTTCCGCATATTCCTTGATGATGCGATACGTATATGTACATATCTAGAGAGACGCGGCCTATCTGCGCGACAAAATATTGATGCTTCATAGTCTGGCCGGCAGCGAGTCGTTCCCCCACTAATAAGTATTTATAAGTACGAGTCCAAATACAAATATTTTTGGATTTGTGCTTGTATTTAAGTGCAATTAAGCACTATTGTACTTGTTGTATTTATAAGTAGTACTTGGCACAGCACTGCTACCTATGCAGGCCCGGAACAATTACCGCGCTATAGTGTTGGAGATTTAGTCATGGTGCGAACACATTCGATAGCCCAAGGTAATTCTGGAATTACTCCTGCATTTTTGTCAAAGTGGGCTGGTCCATGTACTATCCGTGAACTGTTGGGAAGTTCAATGTATCTTGTAGATCGAGAAGGAAGAATGACGAGGGTCCATCAGGATCAGTTGCGTCTAGCTCCTCAGCAGCATCGACCCGATCAAGAAAATGATGAAAGTTCCAGGAAATGACAAGACCAGGCCACTGTGAATGATGAAGTTATAAAGAATCGGAGGATAATTGATAATCCTGTTATTTTATTAATTACCGGTGTCGGTGGTGCAATCGCTTCGAAAGCGGGACGGAATGATCGGCCGTCGTGATTTTAGCGATTGCACCGTCTGACATAGTAGTAGGCGTTTTTGTTGTTGATAAAATAGAAATATAAAATAGAATATAATGTTTGATTTTCTGATGAGGATAAAATCCTTTTTCACCTTAATTTAAAAGTTTAAATTAAATTGACTTTATCTCTAAAAAAGAGATCGAGACTTGGCCACTAGTTTTTTCTATCTCTTATAACACGTGATCAATATCTTTTGTAATCAAGTGACCTGTGGAAAAAATTATACCTTTGTTTGGTTCATTATTTCAAATGCCATTTGAATTATTTTTATTGCATTCCTATCGTTTTGTATAGGAATGCAATATAAATATAGGGATATCCACATAAACCGTTCGTTAAAAGTTTTCAAGGTTGCAGTTCACGTAGATATTTGAAATTTAAGGAGCAAGGGTTTTCCGTAGAGATCTCTTTAAATAAAATAAAACTGTCTTTGTATCACTTCCGGTTGTACCGGAAGTCGCTATCAACTCGCTTATTTTAAATGGAATGCTACAATTTTTATCACGTTTTTGAATTCTACATGTAAAAATATGTTAAATTGCAATACATTTCCCTATCTCTAAAATGCATCATTTTTGAGATATTTTGAATTTTCTTAGAAATTTGGATTCTGCAATCTGATTTTCAAAAAATTATAACACAGCTGTTATTGATGCAATTTTATTTGTAATAGCTAATATTGTAGTTGAAGCTTTAAGGTTCTTAAAAATTCCATCAGCAGAATCTATTAAGCTACGTGTCTAAAACGCACCGCTCCACTCGAAGTATTCAAACACAGAAAAATACTTTTTTTCAAATGAAATGACCGATATTTTAATGCACCATTGTATGTGCAATCAAATGCTGCGTCGAACTGTACTAGCATTCCCTATACCTAACTTTAACAGTTTTTGAGTTATAAAACATTTTCGATTTAATTCAAAGAAAATTACATTTTAATAGGTCAAATATTTTTAATTTTGTTAAGATAGCATAGAAATTATAACAATGACTACTGTTACTACAAATTTTGTAGTCAACCAAAGAAAATAGAATTTGGCAAGTGGAAATTCACAAATTTTAATAGTTCTTTAATCATCCTTCTCTTAGGACGCTTGTGATCTTATAAAACGAAAAAACATGAATTTCATTACTTTAAATTGAAGTATAAAATAGCTGCTAGTTTGCAATTCTCTGGATTAGCGTGAAAGTATTTTAAAACCATTGTCTAATTATCTTCGTTATTTGTTACTGATTTTCGTACATTTTATTTTTCCAAATTGTATAAAGTTAGGTTCAAACTTTCCAAACTGTGTTTTATTCATAGGAGACAAGAGGGGTACATTTGATTGAACACACATTCTCTGCTCTGAACAATTTTAGATCATTCTTCATGAATTTAAAAAATAGATTTAAAATATCAGCGTTTGAATAATTTTGATTTTGATTCTCAACTTTTTTTTGCTTTTGCTTAAAATTTGTAGTAACAGGAAACGTTAAATGCAATTGTTTGTTGTTTTTATAACTATATCAACAAAATTAGAAATATTTAACCTAATAAATGTAAATTTTTATGTATTAAACCAAAAATATCTTATAACTGAAAAACTGTTAAAGTTAGGTATAGGAAATGCTAGTATAGTTCGACACAGAATTTAATTCCACATACGATGGTGTATTCAAATATTGGTCGTTCCATTTGAAAAAGAGTATTTTTCTGTGTTTGAATATCTTCGAGGGGAGCGGTGCGTTTTAGACACCCTGTAGCTTAATAGATTATGCTTTTGGAATTTCTAAGAACCTTAAAGCTTCAACTACAATATCAGCTATTACAAATAAAATTGCTTCAATCATAGCTGTGTTATAATTTTTTGAAAATCAGATTGCAGAATCCAAATTTTTAAGAAATTTCAAAATATCTCAAAAATGATGCATTTTAGAGATAGGGAAATGTATTGCAACTTAACATATTTTTACATGTAGAATTCAAAAACGTGATAAAAAATATAGCATTCCATTTAAAATAAGCGAGTTGATAGCGACTTCCGGTACAATCGGAAGTGGTACAAAGACAATTTTATTTTATTTAAAGAGATCTCTACGGAAAACCCTTGCTCCTTAAATTTCAAATATCTATGTGAACTGCAACCTTGAAAACTTTTAACGAACGGTTTATGTGAATATCCCTGTATACTATAACCTAATATGAAATTAAAAATTAAAAATTGTTCAGTTTTCAAACTTGTACTCTAAAAAGTCGGCGACAGTATAAAAGGCGTATGTTACCAAATGCTTTTTCAGCTCTTTCTTAAACATATAGTTTGGAAGTGTTTTCCAGGTCTTTGGAATATGATTATAAATGTTAATCATTTGAGTCACTGCGTTTTTCTGCACACGCGAAAAGGATGTCTGCGGTACAAATAGCTGTAGATTTTTTTCACCCCTGGTGTTGTGGATGTGTCGGAGTTCATAAAAAATATAGCATTCCATTTAAAATAAGCGAGTTGATAGCGACTTCCGGTACAACCGGAAGTGATACAAAGACAATTTTATTTTATTTAAAGAGATCTCTACGGAAAACCCTTGCTCCTTAAATATCTACGTGAACTGCAACTTTGAAAACTTTTAACGAGCGGTTTATGTCGATATCCCTGTATGTAATACAAGTGGTATTTGAAATAATAAACTAATTAAAGACACAAGATTTTATTTCCATAGGTCACTTGATTAGAAAAGATATAGATCACCTGTTAGTTACAGAGATGCCCATAAGAGACATCGAAATTGCTCCACCCATATCGTGTACCATAAACGATGTCGTATTTGTGCGAACTGATTAGCATTTATTGGATGAATAAAAAGGAATAAATAATATGAACGGTTCCTCATCAAGGCATTTCTTTAATACTAACCGAGCTAGTGGTGGTTTAATGAGTAACTACCCCCAGGGTACATAATGGCACCCTACCCAGCGTTCTCATCGTAAAATTACTTTTATTGATATGCCTTTAAAACAACATTTTCGCCCATTCTTAACTGCAGCACATCTGCAAGGTCAGGGTTAAGTATTTTACTATGCCACTTTCCCTATTTTGTCAGAGGCAAAGTATTGGTTTATAGAGCGTCATCGACCCACTGGTATATGGTATGGACGTATGGTCCCTTATACCTGATACACTCTGTATAGGACAGGTCATATTTTCAAAATGGCTTTTTATCGACAACTTTAGACACTGAATACCTATATGTAAGTTATAGTAACACTAATAAATCATACTGGCATAAAATTTTCTTAATTTTTAATTAAAAAAATAAGTTGGTACTTAATGGGTTAAATTGATTTCATTTATTTAAACCTAGAGCTCATCACAATTTCTTGAATGTAAACAGCCTTGTTTAAAAAGTAATTAAATACAATTTATAATTGTTTAAGAAACAGATAGAGTTTATATGTGATAATAATTTAAAAGTATAAACTAATAATCTTCATCATCTGAATCTGGACCTAAATCAGTGTTGCGAGCTAACATGTAATTATCCATGTCAATCGATCGACAGTTATTTATTGAATAACGCAGTCTCTCGGCCATTATTTCCTGAGTTGTATATGGTGGTAAACGTAATTGGAAGAAACAGGTTTGTGCTGTGGGCAGTCCGTTTGGTACGCGGTCCACTTTCATAACCTGAAATTTTTAACATAGATTACTTAAATAATTTAAGCCCGATTTCATAATTAGTATATTAAAAAACAAGTTATGCAGGGTGATGTAAATGCCGCACCCGCACCACGCTACAATGTTTGGTGATGAAAATTAATAACAAAATTGTTTTCTAAGCCTTTCTATAGGTATTTAGTTACAGAAGTACAGAATTTCCTAAAGTGAAATTGAAGTTAGCTTTACGGCGTCATTACAGATGCTGTAAAGCGATTTTATTAAAAAAAAGTGCACTGCACCATTCTGTCATTCATATCGAATCAAAGTACCCAATTGTTCAAAAGTCAATAAAAGGAATATTCGTCCATTCTGGCAACATCTAGCTTTTAAACCCACTGTACAACGTTGGCAAATTGAATTTTTTAGGGATTTTTGTAGTTCTGTAACTACATAAGATAGGAAGTTTCGGACCTTCTAAGATAGGAAGATTGTGATAACGGTTTTATGATTCATTGTAAGCATCAAATATTGTAGTGTGGTCGCATGCTCCATTTTTCCATCACCCTACATAAAGGTCACTTTACTTTACATGGAGCGATTTATCGCAGCAAATTGCCCGCGGCGAGTAATTGACTCGTGTAAATGGTAAATCACTCGTGCAATTTCTCGCAAATAAGTAGTAGCGGCATATGCGATTTTTTAAAATAAGAATATGTTCTCTCTATCTATGAGGGGTGTTCAAAGTGTATTGCAATTCGGGCATTGAAACAACTAACAGCAATTAAATTCCTTTATTATTTCTCAATGTAGTCCTCCCTAAGTTAAATGCATTTGCTCCACTTCTCCTTCAGCGACGCAATCCCCCGAAGAAAAAATGTTTCCTCTTGTCCTGCAAATCACCCTTCCGTCTCCTCTTTAAGACTTTCGTCATCCGAAAACCGGCCACGGGCGCGGCGCCCCCGAGGTTATTTCTTGAAGTATCAGAATAAGTAAAAGTCGCTAGGAGCCAGGTCCGGGCTGTCAGGTGGATGGTTAAGTTGTTCGAATCCGCAAACCTTCAGGGCAGCCTGTGCAACTCTGGCCTAGTGGACTGGAGCATTGTCATGCAGTAAAAAAATCGCCTTAGACAGTTTTCCAGGTCTCTTTTCTTTAATTACGTTGCTAATAGGGGAAACCCAGACAAAGTGAATACCCTGGGCAAAGCGAATATTTTCTGCCATTTGTAAAATATTTGCTTGACATCAACTGTATATGACACGGAACATTCGTCCATCATTGCTCAGTCAACGAAGAATTACGATACAAGAGGGTCGCGCTGCGTGCTATACGGGCAATGCAGTAGCAAATTAATTTTCACCCAAAAGAGATAAATTTTTCGAGGTAAGTGTTTTGTGAATTATTCTTACATAAGATATATTAGGGTGGTGATAAAGCAACAAGCTCATAATTTGTTTATTTAATGTTTCTTGCAAAATCATGAAACAGGTAAATTTTTAATTTTAAGAAGACACTTTTTAGTGGAAAAATCTTTTCTCGATCAGATTTTGAAAGTCTTTCACGGTTCGCCTGAATACAACTTTACTTTGAAAAAAATGTCCACGTTTAATTTATGTTTTTATCAACTTTTGACAGTCTTCTTTACTAAAAAATATTAACCTTTAAATCTTTTTACGACGAGTTTTTTTTTAATTAAGATTTATTTCAAAAATACCTAGCTCTTCTATGTATTTCACAAATTGTATATAAAGAAATTAAAAGTCAAACAACAATCATTTTGTATTTGTATGCTAACTGTACAACATTTCAGCATACAAATGAATACTATTGTAGAATCTTACGGGGTTCAAAAATTTTGATGGAAAATGAGGATGAGTTTTTGGGACTTCATATCTCTCTCACACTTTCTTAAAATCTCCGTCACATATCAATCAAAATGAGACTAAAAGATTGTTCATTGTCAAAGTGACAGACCGACATTAACATGCCGCATTTAAGTTTACCCGAAAAACGCAAATAACTTTATACATTATTGAAGAAGGGTGGTAAGTAAGAAGTTTATCCGAAAGATTTGGGGTTAATAAAACACCATACAGTTTTTTTTCTTGACTCCTAAAAATGAAAGTGACCTGATTTAATTTTATCAATGTTTATGTTAATCAGACAGAGATCGATTTACTATTCTAATATTGCAAAATAAAGCCTAAAGACTTGTATGCTTTTTTAAATTGCGCAACTGTACATTATTTACACTTGTATTAAAAAAAAAATTCTAAATAGAACTGTGACTAGAGATTTAGATTTTTTTGACATTTCGTCGAAATTTCAAAGGAATTTCATTCTTTTTTTTTGTGAAATTTCATGTCATGTCCTGCTGAAAAGTTTCATATTAAAAATAATGAAATTTCCGCACTTCTTTCAAAAAAAAAAAAAAATCTTGTCTGAAATTTCCGCATCCCTACACGGAACTCTTAGCGGCAATATGAGTGGAGGGACGATAGGCGTACGATAGCCCTTGTTTCCACTGCAGGTCAATAAGGGCGAGGATTGCATGCAGAGGTCACGATTTTAATGGTCATCACTGTACAACGGGAAGCCCTTCATGGAGATTCTTTTAATGGTAATTCCTGTCGCTAATTGCTTTCGAAAATTGACATTCCATTTCTTCAATTAACTGTTTAAAATATGTCAAGTGTTTATCAAGTTTAGAATTGGTTGTTAAGTTATATTTTGGTAATAACTTGGCATTTGATTTTGAAAGAGCAATTGATCAATTCCGGCAGAATTTCATTGAATTAGATAATAATATGTTAACACCCTGCCATATTTCACCATGTTCAAGAATTCTGCATTTCGAAATGAGAACAAGAGTTAGAACAATTCAGTGAACAAGCTTAGAAGCAGCACATGCAGATTTTAAGAAAGTATGGCAGAAGTCATCCTGATTTTTCGTCAAAATTTTTGAACTCCGTTGGATACAATAGCATTCATTTGTAAGCTGAAATGTCTAGTTAACATACAAATATAAAAAGGTTGTTGTTTACTTATTAATTTCTTTTCTTTTGTATATACAATTTGTGAAATACCAAAAAGAGCTAGGTATTCAAAATAACTCTTAATTAAAAGAAAACCCGTCGTACGATGATTTAATAGTTAATATTTTTTAATAAAGAAAACTGTTGATAAAAACAAAAATTAAAGATGGACATTTTTTTTAAGTAAAGTTGTATTCAGACGAACCGTGCTTTCTTGTCAATTAAATGCTGATAAAAAAAAATTAGTACTTTACATAACAATTTTTTTGAGAAAATAATAATTACATTTTAAAAATACAATTTATTTTTAATGATGTCTGTTAACATAAACATGCGATTTTGGATGCCCCCCAAAGGAAGAAATTCACCCTGATGATCGCTCTGGGCTTTAAATTTAAATTTTAAATAAAAAATTTACAGCGATAATGTAAAATTCTTTTTTCTAATATACATAAAATGGTTTATTTAACTGAACGAAAAAGAATAGAAATTCCGAGAAATTCTAATGATTGTTGGTTACGGTGATAGAACCGTAGATAGAACAAGAACCCACGAGGAAGTTTGTACGTTGTTTAATCAGGAACATCCAAATAGAGCCCCTATTGCAAAATCTACAGTGAGCAGAATCGTTATAAAATTTGCAGAAACAGGGAGTGTAAAAGATTTACCTCGACAAGTACAAGAAAATCCTCACAAGTCGCAAGGCAAATTGCTGCAAACATTGACACTGATCATTCATTGATAACAAAAATATTAAAAAGTACCACCCATATAAATTTATGCTACGGTGCGTGTGGTGAAAATCCAAACTTTTTAAATAACATAGTATTTTCTGACGAAGCCACTTTTTGCCTAGATGGCTCAGTAAATCGCCATAATAGTAGGTATTGGGCAGAAGTAAATCCTCATTGGACTCAAGAGCCTCATGGTCAACGAAAAGGAAAACTCAATGTATGGGCGGGAATGGTAGGGCGTCGTATGTTAGGTCCTTTCTTCTTTGAAAATAATTTAACTGCAGAGCGATATTTAAATTTTTTGCATTTTGAATTAGTTCCAAATCTTGCGGTTTTATTTCCAAATGACGAAGATCCTGACGTGCTTCATCAAACCATTTGGTATCAACAAGATGGAGCTCCTCCCCACTTTGGTGTACAAGTTCGACAGTTTCTCCACGAAACGTTCCCTAATAGATGGATAGGACGACGGGGAGCAATTGAATGACCAGCACGATCGCCGGATTTAACACCGCTGGATTTCTGCCTTTGAGGTAATCTAAAATCGCTTGTTTATGTTAACAGACCGGGCAATTTAGAGGATTTAAAGCATCGAATTCGTGCAGAAATGCAAAAAAGAAATTGTTGAACGTGCAGTACAAAGTGTTTACAGACGTCAAGTGGTTCATGGGGAACAATTTGAATATTTTCGTTAATTATTAATTATTAGTTTTTGTTTTTAATTTCAAAATTAACACAAACATTCATTTTTTTTAATAAAATGCTTATTTTTTCCAAAAAATTATTATGTAAAGTACTAATTTTTTTATATTAGTATTTAATTGACCTGACGGACCATCCAAATCTCGATAAAAAAGTTTGGGTTGCCATTAAAAAAAATTCATTATGACGTCACAGCGAAAAGACAAATGACGATCAAGAAAAGATTTTCATGCTAACATGTGCCTTTTTAAAATTAAAAATTTACAAAAATTTTGCAAAAAATCTTCGGATAAACAAATTATAACCTTGTTACGGGACTTTATCACCATTCTGTATATTACCGTAATGTATTTATAGTTACGCTGTACATACATTTGCCCTTTTATATTGTGGATATTTCGAGGTTTGTTAAAACCGTTTTGGTTTAAAATATTATACTCTTCAAAATGGTCGCACCGGGCAAAACGAATCGGGCAAAGTGGATACTGTATAAGCTTTGCATTTTATTAATAACTGTGTTTTAATTTTGTTTATTGTTCGCGCACTCGGTGTTTCCATTGTTTAAAAAATTTCATACTTTGTTACAGATGGTACATAAATACAACAAAAAAGACAAATCAGGGCAACTGGTCAGAGAACGTTATGCAAATAGGTTCTTTTATTTGTGATATCTGTTCTGAATAAATACTGATTATTAAAAAAAAACAGATTGCCTACGATTATAATTTGGTAAATAACTTGTGCTCCTCAGTACATAATTAGATTTTGTTAACGATTATAGTCTTTTATTATTTGATAATCACTTTACCCGAATCATGTATTCCACTTTACCCGAGTACTTAGGGCAAAGTGGATACTTTTCCATTTTTTAATTTTTTATTTATAGAGGCAAGAGGCTTTAAAGATAAGGTAAATTGTTAATTCCAATTCAAAGTTTAATATATGAAGACTGATTGATAATATTTATTGCATTTTTACCTTTATTATTTTTCCTGGAATAACCATCTAAATATTAAGGGACATATTCACATTGCCCGGGTTTCCCCTAGTTATGCATAATATTCTGCATTAATTGTAGTTTTGTGTGGCATATAATCAATTAATAACAACCATTGACAATCCCAAAAAACAGACGCCATGATCTTCCCAGCAGAGGTCTGCGTCTTGAATTTTTTCGGAGCAGGAGATCCATTGCATCGACTCTTGCTTCATTTCGGGGTCCCAATGATGAAGCCATGTTTCAACTCCAGTCACAAGTTGAGCCATAAAGTCACCTGGATTAGAATTAAAAAGGTCGAGGAGCTTGCGTGATGCTTCCATTCTGAAGTACTTATCCTGAATAGAAAGATTTCTGGGCATTCACCTGGCTGACACTTTCGACATGTGCAGAACGGTATGGGATGATGAAAACACTTCCTTATGAAACACCAATCTCTTGGCCAATTTGCCAATTTTTGATACCTTTAACCTGAGCCACATGTTCATCATCGGTTGCAGTTTTTGGTCCTCCGCACTTTGGATCATCTTCATTGCTCTGACGGCCTTGCTTGAATTCTTTAAACTACCTAGTGACCGTAGCATATGAACGCGCGTCCGACTTGTACACTTTCGACAAGCGATCAAAAATTTCCTTTGCACGCTCTTTGCACAAAACTTGATGATGCTTCGATATTCGAACTTCTTCAAACTACACTCAGTCCACACTCAGCCATATTTCACAACTGACAGAAGGAAAACAAAAGCAGATGGGACAACCAATTTTTGAAATCAAGGGTAACTAGAGATGGACAGTTTGAGAACGAACTAGCTCAATTGAGCTACTCATTTAGCTGAGCTACAAGAGTTAGATCGCAATAAATCACATTTTTAGCTCCTAGCTCGCGATGGCGTGTGTATGATACGTCAAAATAAATAAGTTCAACAATCGTTAATCGTTACCTACTTTTTTCGCTTGCTGACTCAAACTTTAAAGGTACCTTCAGGAATGTGTACGGTTTGCAAAATGTTCGTATGCGGACAAGATCTAGCTTTTAATCGTTAATTTCGGTTGTTCGACGACACATATTCGTTGCCGAAAATAGCCAACGCAAAAAGATGTTTTAACAGTAATATTTTCGTTTTGAAAGAATATATTAAAATAAATTGTCTGAATTCAGTCCCTTCGCGTAACCTAAATTTTATTTCTGACAGTACTTGCGATAATCACCTGTATAGTTCAATCTATGATATGTACTTTTGTATTGTTAGTATCAAAATTTGAAAAAAAAATCATGATTTTGGATATTTTTTTAAAGTTGAGTAACACGAAAATGGTTTACTTTAGGTATGGTTTAGGTTTACATGTGGTAGATAAAGTCATGTTAAAATAATTCGGAATTTGAAAATGTAGAAATATGTAGGGATACAACAAACTATTTTTAAAATATGCTCCACGTGATATAGTGAAGCAGTCGTTTGAATACTGTAATACTAAATCAAAAATTAATTTGGTTTGCTGAGAAGGTTTATAAATGCTTCAAATAACAAGTCTTAGCAACAGATTTGCTTACAAGTTTAAAGCTGAAATTGTCACATGAATTATGAAATTTTTAAGTTGAAATTGATAGTTTGTGTAAAACCGGCTGCCAAATAACCAATAACTTTGCGAGTTTTTGGCGGGAAAAATTCAAACTATTCCTAGTTTAAACATAAACTATAGAGAGGTATTAAAGAAACAGTCTGAAGTGAAACACGCTGTATATTTGCTTTTTATTTCTCTATAGCTTCCGCTACCTCCTATTTATTTCAAGCAGGGTTGAGGTAGTTTTAATCATTTGAATAAATCACGATTAAAATCATACAACAAACATTAAGGTTTAAGGTGATGGCAAACCAGGAAATAAAACAGATTTAAATCATTTAATAACTCACGATTAAAATCATATAAGAAATATTTAAGGTGATGATAAACCAGGAAATAAAACTTTTGATTTAAATTTAAAAAAATCGCGATTTTTATCCACACCCTGATTTCAAGTACATAATTATTTACTCCTCCTAAAAGATGCATTTGGGGTGAGACTTATTAATTGAAATAGAATGACATACTTGGAAACGCTGTGACAAATCAGCTATATTAGCAGGTAAACGTGAACGGCCAGAAACAAATCTCATGAAGAGGACTCTTTCTGAATTGGTAAAATTTTCCAATATATTCCATAGCCACTGAACGAGTTGATGGTTCTCATCAAGTTCTCGATATCTAAAAAATATTTACGGTTAACTTTTAATTCTTTAGTATCCAATTTTACAGACCTAACAACTTTTTTAAGCAACGCAATAGATATATGAGGCATCCCACACACTAATTGTTCCATGTGTTCAGCCGTCACCAATGATAAAAGCGGGACAGGAATAATACCTGCCATTCCTTCTCGCACAGCCGCTACTTGTAAATCGAATTCTTGCAATCTGAATTTGACTGCTTGCTCAAAGTACTGAGATCGATTATTGAAAGTCAAGCTTATGCTACGACCACCTGGAACTATGGGAACAACCTGAAAAAAAATTATAAATTTTATTTGTTAAAATATAAGCACTTCCTAATTTGAATTTGGTTTATTTAAATCTGCCACGGAAAAAAATATTTTGTTAAGTTACCAACAATTGTGAAACATCTAACAAGAATTTGGTGTCATATATACGACACAAATTTTATATTGGTACATCAACTTTATTTTTGTGAACAACTAAAATTGTAGTTTTTATCAGTGTCATAAAGATATTTAACACACAAAGTTTTTTGTTCATATTAATCACGTCTTGGCGTCAACCCAACATCAATATTATAGCTTTTAACTACGAATTGGTGGTGATGCATCCACAAATGACATGTCAGTGTTAAAATAATGTAGTAGTATAGTATGATGCATTCACAATGACATGTCGGCGTTAAAATAATGAATTAGTATAATAAACACAAAGTAATAAATATTAATTTGTTGTTGTTCTAACAATAAACACTTGTTTGTCCAACTATTTCTTAAAAGTAATATTCAAACAAAAGTTTACTATAAAATAGTTGTACCCGCATTTACAACATGTGGTTCTCTCAAGTCAATATTTGTACGAAGATAAGCAACAATATTTCAACAAGTTTGGTTGTGGTAAAATTAACAATACGATTTTTCTCCGTGTGAGCGACCGGTTTCGGTATGATTTCCTTCTTCAGGCGGCTGACGTCAAAAATTAGAATTTAAAACAAATAGTTGCAAAAGAAAAGAAACAAACTGAATGTAACATTTTAGTTGCAAAGGTTGAGGAAAAACCTTTGCAACCTTGGCTACCTTCTCCGTCTTCTGAAGCTTGATTTTTTTTTGCGAATAATGTTTAGAGCCAATTTCCACGTAGCGCACTTGAACATCCGTTCACTATCGGCTAATTTTACTTCACTCAAGGAAGATCTTAATGTAGAACAATACGATGGTTTGTCTGAGACGTGGCTAAATTCTTATACTGAATCTGATATTTTTTGTATTAAAGGTGTTTGATTTAATTCGCAGGGACCGTTCGCACGTGGTGGCGGTGTTGCCTTTTATATTAACAAATCTATCCGATATGATTAATTGGAACTAAACTCTATTCGAGATAAGAAGGTAGCAGACGTCGCTAGGTTCGAAAGAAAATACACACAGCTAACAATATAAAACGCGTCAAATTTTAAAAAGGAAATAAATGAACGTTCATTTAATTCCTTTTTAAAATTGGGCGCGTTTTATATTGTTAACTGTTAGCGTTTTCATTTCATTTGCACCAGAAGAGTTCGGGTTACACTGATATTACGTCACGCACTCAGTCAGTTTTGCCAGAAAACGAAACTAGTGCGTGTTTCAATCGAATACAAACGTGATCTGGGAGCAAAATTATTGAGCGGGAAATATACTGAATCGTAACCTCAAAATTATCATTTGTGGCCAGAAATATAAAAATGCAATATTTATTGTTATAATAAATTTAAAATCCTAAATACACTAATTATTCATATTCGCTTCTTAAGGAATTCACCGCGGACGAAGATTCTATGCACTAGAGAAACTGTGTTTAGCAAACACGAAGAAAGTTTGAACTGAAATCACCAATCGAACACGAAATCTAAACTCAGTGCGCACTGAGTGCAATCAGTGCAGTTCAATCGAAAACGCTATGTGTGTATTTTCTTTCGAACGCAGCGACGCGACGTCTACTGCCTTCTTATCTTGAATAGAGTATAGTAACGTAATTGAACAGTTTTGGCTGGAAATAACCTTCCATCGAAGTAAGTATGCTTTAGGAGTAATCTATAGACCACCCAATGGTGATTTTTCTACATTTATGAAATGTTTCGAAGCTACCTTTCGAAGCTATTTTTCCTGTAGTTGATGAAGTATTTTGTGTCGGTGACTTTAACATTGATCTTTTTAAAATTGATCAGTCCATTACTGTTAATTTTAACTCTATGATTTCATCATTTGGTCTTAAACAGGTTATAGATACTCCAACAAGATTAAATAATCTAAGCTATTCTGTTATTGACTTGATCCTAGTACCTAACACTGAACTTCTTGTAAATGTAGGTACTATTAATTTGCATTTTTCAGACCATGCCTTAATTGTTTCTGAGATTTACAGTAACCAGTTTGGGAGGAATCCCATATATCGGACATATAGAGACTTTAACAATTTCGATGGAAACCTATTATTAATTCCATTAATTCCATTTCATTATATTTACCGCTTAAATAATATTGATGACAAATTACAGTTTTTTAATGATCAAATCACTTCATTATTCGACTTACATGCTCCTTTTAAGACTAGCAGATTTACTAAGCCAAAAGCTCCCTGGCTTACTGATAATATAAAATTTATGATGCATTTGAGGGACAAGGCGTTCAATAAATTTAAAAGTACAAGAAATTTGGAGCACTGGAATTATTATAAGTCTCTTCGCAATACGACAACTAATGCTACTCGTCAAGAAAAAAAAGCTTTTTACAAGAATCTGCTTGAAAATTGTACTTCTAAAGAACTCTGGAAGAACTTGAATCAATTTAGTTTGGGGCGTAAGACAACTTCAGATTTACCGTTATCTCTACAGGATCCTAACGAATTTAATGATTACTTTATGAATTTTAAACCCTCATAATATTACATCTAATTTAACTTGAAGGCTTCCGCGGCCGTCGTCCATGTTTGAATTGGCTTCCGGTTGGAACCGCGTCACGTTGACTTCTTCTACTGCCGACGTTTCTTTCTTCATTGCAGAAGAAGTTCCTTAGGACTGCTGCTGCTGCTGATGGTGTTGCTGCTGCTTCTCGTTAGTCGTTGAGACTGAGTGGGTATGTCTGTTGTCGTGGTATTTATAGTGATCGGTGGGGGTAGTGAGTCGGAACGGTGACCGGGGATTGGTCTGTTGGGGCGTGACGGATCGTTAATGAGATGTTTCCAGGTATTGTGGAGGTCAAAGCCAGTATCATGGTTCAGGTTATTGGGATGCTTGAGAATTTCTATGGATTGACGGATTTTACGATTGAAAAAATGATATGAGCGGGCTAGAAGTTTTGTGTCGGAGAATAGGATTTGGTGACCGCTTTCTAGTTTATGTTCAGCTAGGGCCGAGCCAGTTGTTTGTAGTAGTCTAGTACAGCGTTCATGTTCATGTTCACCGATGTATACACGTTCACAGGAACAAGGAATTCGGTACACACATTGTGTGTACCGCGCCTCTGCAGCTAATTTTATTAATGGTGATTTAGAGTCTTTGATTGCCGCGTCCAAAAAACATGCACTCGACATTAATGCAAGTAAAACTGTTGCCATCCTATTTAGCAAGACCTTGTCTCCTAACGACTTGCCACTTCATATTGACAAGACACCATTACAATTCGTAGATGAAGCTAAAGATCTGGGATTAATCCTCGATCATAAATTAAGGTTCACTAGACACATCGACGAATATGCTACTTGATAAATCTGTGCAATAATCCTGCCCAAGTGAGTATTTTGTAGAATTAGTTGATTTTTATTAGAGATGCATTCTCGATGACGTAAAAATTTCCAGAATAATCCTGCACCTGTTAAAAGGTCTATTGGTCCTGGTACGTCGAATTCGGGATCGGCTAATTCAATTCCGCTTGGTATGCGTTATGTTTTCGTTTGGGCTTCAAACACTGGAGCGCGAATAGCGGATACACCCCGCACCCCTCATGCACTTGTTAAAGGTAGGTGCACGAAGCTTCAAAATATTGTTTGAGGTTATGTGACATGCCAAAAATTGTTTACGTTGTTTGTGAGTTTGATTTTTCGCCGGTAAAGTAATCTAAACTCACAAGGTAAGTGCATTATGTCTGTTAAAAGTGTTACTAACGGTACACAATTAAATTTAACGGATCCTAAAACTCAAACTCAAAAACTTGATTCGTTTTGTTCTTTGTCTTAGTTGATGTTTCGTTATTGTGCAATAAAGTGTTTCAAATTACATTTTCTGCATAATGATGATCGACATTCTTTGTAAAAATGACCAGTTTTCAAGCAATTTGTACATAATTTTAGTTTTCTTGCTTCGATCAGTCGTTCTCTTGGAGATAATTTCAAGAATCTTTCACATTTGAAGAGAAAGTGCGATACACTGCAGAAATAACACATTGACGATGTCGTGATAAGGGCAATTTTTTTTCTGGTTTCGTAAATTGATTTGAGTAAGAATATATAGTCATCTCTAGTATCAGACAACGTTTTTCCAGAAATTCTTCGACCGTTAGTAAGTTTTGTTCTGGCCTGTTAATTGCCTTCTCCCATTCTTCTCAAAGATTCAAATGATCTTATGTGGGAACGTACTTCATCAATAAATTGTCGAAGAAATACATGATTGGACTTAACGCCGGAGAAAGATCAAACAAGGCCCTTACGTCAGTATTGATTATCAGTCTAGTATTCTCGTATCTTTTTTCTAGTAAATTCCAGGCAGCTCTATAATTTGCTTCAGTTGCTTCAAGCGCTGAGATAATTTTAAGCGCATCGCCTTTCAATAACCGTCGAAGAATTTGAAATTTTTGGACATCCGGAAGATCTTGCTGATTGTGGACAGCCGTACGAAATGTGTCTTTGAAGGATAACCATTAATCATAATCTCCTGTGAAGGATTGAATAGTCAGCGGTGGTAATTTAACCTTTAACGTATTGCTTCTGTTTCCTTGTATCAACCTTGCAGTTCTCCTTTTTCTTGTAGCATATTTTCGGTTTGTAAACTTATTTCTTGAAACTTCTGCCATACATTTGAGATCAAAATATTTGAAATCGACGTAAGAGTAAAGTACCTTTATTTTTCAAGGTACGTAAAAATATTATTTGGAAAAGTTATTAAGAATTGTTCTGAGATCCTAAATATGAAATCTCGGCTGTCTAGGATGAAAAAAAAAATGTGGACAAAAAAGTTAAAGATTATGAATGATATTAATCATAATTTCTAGTTGATAGAAGAGCGAAAAACAAATTCCAGAGTATATTCATATCACATCTGAAGAAACGTCCAGCTTTACACTTTCAAAGTTCTACGATACACATGTTTTCAAAAAACATGTTAGTACAGCGTTCATATTGAAACTTCAAATTCAATGGAAAAATATAACTTATTGAATTTTTACGAGATTTGTTTCGTTTTTATCGTAGCGTGTTTCGGAAACGGTGTATTTATGCTGTTAGTGTGACCACGGATCGTAGAATTTAAAAAATGTAGGACGAATATGCTAGGTAAGTCGATGCATGAAAAATTAAGTTACATGTTTACGCCGCTTTCGATTATACGCATTTGAGCACTTCAGGCTTTTCGCAGTGTGTTCTTTATAGATTTTCATTGTCTGAGTAGTCTGGAATTACTTTAGTATAACCCAGCATGCATTCGCGAAAGCAGCTATAATTTAAAACAGGTTTCAGGTTTGATCCTGGTTCTACAACTTACGTAAAGATGCAAGGAGTTCATGTTAAATGTGCAGTTTTGAACTGCCAATCTGACAAATAGGAAAAAAGTTTTTTCGTTTTCCAAATCCCAAAAAACGTGGCGGTATTCACACAGAGTAGGTTAAAAGCACATGCAATATTGAATTGCAAACTTTGTCCCAGATGGATGTGTACAAATGGTTTAAAATATGCCAAAACCATTGTCAAAGACAAAACTTTTTACAAAACAAATTGAAATTTAATGCTACAACAAGTATTAATTTGCCAGGTAAGCAAATAGAGTTTAAAATATTATTAAAAGTAATAAATTTTTAAATTTTGGTAAAGGTTTGCCAGAAGGTCACTAAAAAACTTTAGCACGTGGCCATTTTCCTGAAATTTAAGTAAAATGTCAATGTGCTAAAGTTCCGACAGATTTGAAGTGGTATTAAAACCGAAACATGTCATCTAATACATAGAATTTGTATCGATAAGCTAAATATAAGCCAAAAACTTTTCAACGTTTTTTAGTGATCTTCTGGCAATATCTTTACCAAAATTTATTTATCAGTCACTAACATGGATAACCCATTATTTTTTTTAATAAAAAGTAATGTTTGCTTTAATTAAACAAACTGAGTGCATTATTTTATTTTTATAGAACCCTCGCAGTAAAGGAAAAGAACGATGCTAGAGGTGGATTGTTATCTTCAAGAACGGGAAAAGAGTATGCAAGGTATAAAGAACTAATGAAGGAGGGTATAATGGCGATGGGAGTCAAATGTATTAGTCCGATTAGCAATAAACCTGTTCGAAATTGAACCTTATTGATACGTTCGTTGAGACTACTCCACCATCTTGGTGTGTGAATACCTTTGGCTCCCATTGTATAAGATTACTAAAAAGAAAGAAAATGGATTGAAGATATAATGGACACACTTGAAAAGGATAATAATAAGGATAGAGACCTTGAACTTTGAACTGGAGGAAGTGGAGAACTTTAAATTCTTAGGGTCAATAATAATTATTAAGAAGAACATTAGGAACCTAGAAATACAAGCCGGCCATAAAGCTCCTTCAAATATAAAGAACAAAAGAATTAGCAGAAGTACAAAGATGAGAATACATATATAAAGTGTATATAAAGACTAAAAAAGGAGAAGAGAACCTTCGAGGGGAAGATAGTGAGGAAAATATTTGGACTCAAGAGAACCGGGAAAAACGAACACGAAATACTAATAATTATTGAAAGAAGAAGATATAAGATCTATAAGAACCTCTAGACTGCATTGGTATGGACACATAAAAAGAAGAGAAGATAATAACGAACTGAAAAAGATAACTCAATGGAAACCAAGAGATAGCAGACCAAAAAGGAAGACTAAAGAGCCAATGGGAAGATGAAGTGGAGAGAGGTATAACGAATTTGGGAATTCTTCAGTGAAAGCTGAAAATACAAGATAGGAAGGAAATTACTGAAGAGGCAAAAACAAACCCTCTGCTATAAGGAACTGGAATGTGGAGGAACTCACCACAAGGAAGTGAGTCAGTAAAGCTCTAATTAGAGCAGCTATTATTATAATTTAACATTTCAATTAATTGATTAATGTTTAATTGCAATTAAATTTAATCACAATTAACATCAATTGCATTTAATAGTTAAATTTAATTGCAACTACTTTAATTGTTAATTATAATTTCATATTTTTAATAAAATATCTAATAACGTCATTATTGCTCCATTTCAATGTGATTAGGTATACCTACTAATCAAACAGAAATTACATTTAGGAAATGATTCATAATCAAACAGAAACTAGATTTAAGAATTAACTAACTAAGAATTAATTAATTGTAGATTAATTAATTGTAATTGTGTAGAAAATCACAATTAATGATTCATTAACTGTAAGAACCAAACAATTAACAATTGATTAATTGTAATAAATAAATAATAAACAATTATTACAATTGATTAATTGTAATTGTAAAGACTCGACAATTACAATAATTAATTAATTGTTAGTTGCCAAAATAATTTAATAATTGTGCCCAACACTGATCCACAGATATAAAATTAATGGAGACAATTATTTTAAACATAATGTTAATCAAGATTGATTGGCGTTGCTGATATGCTCGGATAAAATTATAAAGTAATTAAAATTCCATTAAAACACTTGGTTTTGTTTTACGCTTACTTTAATTCATTCAATGTACATTTCACCTTAACTTAAGGCATCATCAGGTAGCAGTACATCATGTTTTACACAAAGAGTTGACAGAGTATTCTATTAATTATACCATAAAGTAATTCCTCAAGTTTTCAATGTAACAAGTTGTATGTAAATTAAAGGAGAATTTCAGTTATAAAGCTAACTTACTGATGAACTCTTCAGTTAACATACAAAAGCGTATTCTTTCGAGCTGAATGAACTGAATGTAATAAACTTTACTTGTTCTATGCACAAGGGTCATTACATTCAATTAGTTCACTTAGATCAGTTCGTAAAAATACGTTTTAATAATGGTATTTGTGACCAATACACATTTTGAATTTCGCGGCATTTTTATATATAAATAGTTGCGCTTCTCAAACTAGATGGCGTCCTTAGAATTTACGAGAAAAATTGAAAAATATGGAAAATTTCTTTTTTCACCGTAGGCTGCCATGATTTCATATTTGAGAACTCATAACATTTCTGAATAACTTTTCCAAATATTTTCGCGTATTTTGAAAAATAAAGGTACTTTACTCTTTTGCCAATTTCAAATATTTTGATCTCCTCGGTACATGATAAGAGGTATTTAAATTTTGGTAAATGCATTTTAAGTTTGGGAGTATGCAGGGGCTTTCATAAAGAATAAATTTTTCTGACAAATCAATAATAAAACAAATTCCCATATGACCCGACTTATCTGGCGATCACACATCCCTAATTAATAAAATAAAATAGCAATAAACGCAAAAAGTTGTTGAAAATAACAAGGTAAATTTATGCGTCAGTAATTTACCGTCAAAATTTAAAATATCATATTAACACTTAATTTGTCCTCGCGAAAACGCGGAAATCTTTTAAATTGTGCAGTTAAAATTTTCTTCCCCCTAAGTTTATCACTAGCAGGCAGATGTGGCAGCGTAGCAATTGTCTGTCTCAAAATTAAAAAAAACCACCACCTGTTGAATTGTGTTGCCAAAAATGAAAATTCCCAGAGATATAGTATTGGGTGGTACTTCATATTATCGCTGTAAGTTATGCATGTCATGCCTTCTAAATGAATAACAAGTTCTATCTGGCCTGGGCAAGCAGTTCAAACGTGCTCCGCTAAGCACTGGTTACCGGATGCTTCGCTTTCTTAACCTAACATTTTGACAGTTCTATCATATGTGAATGGTGGATGAGTTCGTGTAAGAACAATTAATGTTATTGTCGTAACAATTTGAGCGTACTGAATATTATTTACATTGGAATCAGGTGGAGTATTTATGTCCAATGTCGACAACTTAATTTAGCATTAAACTTTTAGGGTTTTAGATTAAAATCTTACCTGCACTCAGGATTTCTGTGGTAAGTTAACAATATGACATGTATAATAAAACTTCTCTTTTCATTGTGCGTAGAAATTATCGACGCCCTTTTTAACACGCATTTTAACATATCGTACTTCTCACATTTTGCATTGATTTTTAGGAAATAAATTAAGAAATCTCACAATCGTTTTAAAGTATGCGTTGAACGTTCACAGTAGTCTACTGTGATAATGCAAAAGAACGTCATTTGTTGCAGTAATAAGTCATAGCCTACTGAAATATTGCAAAAATCTTGAAAAGCTTATATTTCGCAAATGCTTTGATTAACATATCAAGTATATTATATTTTTGTAAAGGTAATTTTATGCTCTTTTCAAAAATGCAAAAATATACAGGGTGTTCCGTATAAAAATTGGGAAGTCATGCATATATCTCGAAAACTATGCGCTTCAAAAAATAGTAATTAAGAGCAATGAATTTTACGTTAAAAAGTTCCTTAAGAATGTTTTTATAGAAATCAGAAATTTTCATAAACAAAAGAGCTGCGATGGTTTATAGAAATTGCAAAATTTCGAAAAACTCCTTGTAGCTCTGAAACGGTGCAAGATATCAAAATGCGCTCTTCACCATTGAGTTTCTAATAAAAATCAAGCTCCAGGCACCGAGGTCAGTTTTTGTCTAACTCTTCTAAAAACAGGTGTTTCCTATTAAAAGTGTCAAATTTGGCCCACCCTGTACAGTAATTATTTGAAACAACTCGTATTTTCAAACATTAATGCACAATATTCCCATTGGTGGCGCTATCCTCGTATGTGTACGGTTCCTATATTAACATGACTTTATTTAAAATGCTTGATGCTATTGACCGTTAAATATATCTTATTTTAACCTTATATGATAACAAAGGATGGAGACACTGCAAGTAGAGCAGTGAATCGAAAACGCTACTTTCAACTCAAATATGTCACAAACTGTATTCTTTCTCCACTGTGTGAAACGCATCTGGTTTTTTGTAATAACTATAAAAGCTAATATTTAATGTAAAAAATCCTACAACTTTTATATTTAAAGTTTTTGTGTAGCTCCTAAAATAAAGCTTCTATCAAGGGCGCAAAATATTTTAAAAAAAGTACGTTTCTTATTAAATAATGCAGTTAATAGTAGTTTTTCGCATTTCATACAGTAACGTATCATATTAATATCCTCAAAATCGCACAGTAATGGGTTACTTTTCACAAGGCGGAGCTACTCCGAGCTACTCGGTGCATCAACGCGTTACTTTCTTTTAGAGATGGGCCAGGCAATGCACCCGGTGCAATGAAAGCACCCATGTGGGTGCATTCAGCAGGGTGCATATATGAAAACACCGGGTGCATTCAAAAATTTAAATTTCCCGCTGGCTATGGCCACCTATGGCGGTCGAGAATTTGACACTGACCCACTGACGTTTCACCACAGTTTCACTACCTGAGCCTGACCGCCTAACCTGAGCTGAGTACTAACCTGTAGCTAAGTAATAACCTGTGGGTAAAATCTAAAACCTGAACAAAACATTGCGTAAGTTTGCTTTCCTGAATAAAAATCCTTTTTTACTCTCTTATATTTATCAGGTTGAATTTAGAATGCCTAGATTAAAGGATAATGTTTGGAACAACTTTAACCAAATACAAAAAGGCGACAGTAAAAGGTCATATGCTAAATGCAAGTTTTGTTCGAAAATATATTTTGGAAATCCTTCAAAATTGTCGAAGTTGTCCTGTCGATGTAAAAGGAAAATATTTCAAACGACCATCACGAAGCTCACAGGCTACATTGGACTCAGAATTATCATCCAAATCAATTTGCAGTTCAACAACTAGTTTATCCACTGGTGTCAGAAGAAACTTAGCTCATTTAGCTCAATTTTTTGATTCCGTTACATCGTCAGAACAAAATATGCTATCTGTGTTATTTGCCAGAGCAATATATACCTCTAATATGCCATTTTCCATAGTTGAAAATCATAATTACATTGAGTTTTTTAAACGTGCAAGACCTACTTTTGTTTTGCCAACTAGGAAGCAATTATCCAGCAATCTTCTAGATAAAGAATACAATAAAATTCATTTCTTTGTAAATGAGAAAGTTAAAAGTGCTGAATCCATGACATTACTTACAGATGGATGGACAGACATTAACGGACTCGCAATAATTAATGTGATACTGTCAACTCCAGAGCCTGTCTTTTATAAATCACTTAATTTGGGAACTAAAAGTCACACTGCTCAAAATGTAAGTGATTCTTTAAAAGATGTCATCAAAGAAATTGGTGCAAATAAAATAGTAGCAGTCGTAACTGACAATGCACCTGTGATGAAGGCTACATGGGCTCTATTAAAAAATGAATTTCCTCATTTAATGGCATATGGTTGTGTTGCACATGCTCTAAACTTATTAGCAAAGGACTTTGTAAAAATTCACACTGTTTCAAATATTATTTCTAGTGGAAAAGATATTGTACAGTTCTTTAATAATAAACATGTACCAAAACAAGTATTCTTAGAAATTCAGAAAGAAAGAACATGACAAACGGATGCACCCTCAAAGTTCCTGTTGATACTAGGTGGGGAACATATGCAACCACTTTAGGAAGTTTATTAAAAAACAAAGAAGGTCTTAAAGCAGCCTGCTTTCATAAAAAAATATATGATATTATTTCACTTGCCTTAAAGCAGCTCATATTATCTGAAGATATGTTTTGGAAAAAAGCTGAACAATGTTATAAGCTTTTAGGACCAATTTCCGAAATTATCTCAACACTAGAAGGTGACAAACCCTCTCTAAGCCATGTAAGAGACCATTTACAGTTTCTACAAAATAAGATATCAATGTCCTCAAAAGAGTTTTCAAAACAAGATGAAGAACAGATTTTGATATACTTTTCTGAAAGAACGCGTTTCATTGAAAATGATATTCAATTGGTTGCAAGATTTCTAAATCCTAAATTACACTGTGAAAACAATGATTTGACACACCAGGAATTTGTAAAAATCATGAGCTTTTTAGAAAAACTTGCTGATGAAGCGAGTCTAAGCGAAACGGAGAAAATACAGCTTTTTGTTGAAATAGCTGAATATAAACTAAAAATTAACTGGGCCACAGAAACAGTTTGGGCTTCTACTAAAAATTTGGATGGCTTGTCTTGGTGGAAAGCCTTTTTTCCTGAAAAAATCCTAACCAGGTTTGCATTAAAGTTCTTGTCTCTCCCTGCAACAACGGCTAGTTGTGAAAGGAATTTCAAAACCTTTGCAAACATAAAAACAAAGAAAAGAAACCGATTACTAGAGAAACGAACAGAGAAACTTGTTTTCATAAAATTCAATTTGAAATATGCACAGGATAAAATAAAAACTTTAGATGACCAGGAAATGGAGGATATTAAAAAAAACAGAAAGAAATAATAGTACAATTGTTGAAGAAAGTGTAGAGGAAATTACAGATGAAGAAACTTTCGAGGAAACAGACAATGAGTTTGACGTTAATGAACTTATATGTACAGATGAAGGTGAAGATAGTGAAAATGTAGAATCTAAAGAAAATGATGAAGAAATGTATCAAGAGAAGATAGACAATTTGGAGTGCTTTGAGGATAGTACAATGAGAGGTACTTTCGAAGAAGCCAATTTCAAAAACCCAGCAGGAAACGCGAACACATTAGGTGGAGAGATTGATGAAATTTGCAATGAAGAGATACATGGGATGATAATAAGTGACAGTCAAAAACAGAATGGCCAAGAATTATTGAATAATCCTGAAAATAAGAAAATCTTATATCTTAGCAATGGTAAAAAAATAATGGTTGTACAAAATTTTAAATTAGAACAATTCGTTATGAAAAAGAGATATTAATTTATTATTTTTTTGGTTTATCAGCTTTGATGTGCTTTAGTGTTCTTGTGTTTTATTTAGAATTCTATGTGTAATGAGAAATAGAGTATTATTTTTGTTACTTACCTGTCTTTGTTGAATATTAAATACCTAGATAATCAAAGAAAGTTAATATTAAGTTTGTTTTTGTTATAAAAAGAATATTATTATTTTTATTCATATGTTATTTATTTTTATAATAAAAAAATACAATAAAAAATAATTATTTTTTTATTCAAATTACCCTCAGCAAATGTTATTTCTAGTTTATAGTTATTAAAAATCAGTGTATACGTTAGTTTTGCAAAGTATTCGTGTTAGAGAACATAATATTAAAAAATTATTGATTATAACTTATCTATTGAAAATATTACTCCTATCAAATTTTTGGTACAAAATTAACTTTGTGGTATCTATTAAAAGCAACATAACGTATTTAATAAAATTTTATTTTTTATCGTAATCACAAACTATGACTGTGACCACGCAGGACATGTAGACAGTGATGCCAGATCTACCGCTTTTATGGTACAAAATACCGTTCTTGTTAATTGTTCTATATCGTTTTATCATAATTTATTTGTTTATTCAATTATATGAACCGTCGCCGTAAGTAAAACGATATAGAACAATTAGGTATCATACAAGCGGTATCTGGCATCACTGCCCGTAAATCAGCCACCATGATTTGTATTCACATAACCTCGCTTTTAAAACTAACGTTAGGTAACCTGTGAGCAAATAAAAATCAGATTAGAGCAGGCGGTGTAAAGAAAATGTATGTCTGTGATTAAATAAAAAGTCAATAAATTTGACAGTCCATGAATGTATTACATTAATTAATTCAGTTAATCACAGACATACATTTTCTTTGCACCGCCTACTCTAATCTGATTTTTATTTGCTCACTTTTTATATACAGAATAATACTATAGCGATAATCCACGCAAAATATGTTATATTTGGTATCATATTGAAGCATTTTTTATTTCCTATATGAATCTAGACAAATTGGCAATGCACCGGGTGCATTGAGGGTGCATTCCATGATTGCACCGGTGGAAACGATTGCACCGGGTGGAAACCCATCACTACTTTCTATTCATTTGGGCTTCGAACACTGGAGCGCGAATAGCGGGTACTCCCCGCACCCCGCAAGAAGCTTCAGAATATTGTTTGAGGTTATGTGACATGTCAAAGATTGTTTACGTTGTTTGTAAGTTTGATTTTTTCGCCGGTAAAGTAATCTGAACTCACAAGGTAGGTGTATATGATTGCTGAAGGTGTTACTAACTGTACACAATTAAATTTAACCGATCCTGAAAGTCAAAGAATATGTAAAATAAGTAGTGTTGTCGGCCTTGAACGCCGCCATTTGGTAGTCAAGCTACTCAAGCTCATATTTACTGTTCTTGGTGTGTTCTTTTCGGAACAGCTCGGAGCTGCTCCGCGTTTCGAGCCCGAAGGGCTTGACGCTCATGAAAAGAAAACAGCTCTTACAACATAGCAACTATTATTGTGTAGCAACGTACTAACTACTATGATTTCTCGTCCATCAATTGTGACAGTTATTAATGTGACAGTGATTAATGTCACTTCTATTAAACATTAATAAAACACGTTACTGTATGAAATGCGAAAAAATAGTATACGCAACTCGTTAGAAAAGTGTTTTACTAAACTCACTTGGCTTTTAATTTACTCGTTTGCTGCGCCCACTCGTAATTAAACAAGTCAAACTCGTTTAGTAAAACTTCACTTTTCTTAACTTGATACGTAATATACTATTATGTATCAAGTACGCAAAATAAGGTTTTAGGGGATGAATCGTAATTAAGGAGAAGGCGACGAAGGAGCCGAGTCCTTAATGAGATGAGTGCTCTAAAACCATTTTGCGACGTGGTACATACAATATTTTTTGGTACACGCTCGCCAAATTACCAACAGTAATGTTAAATTGCTCTAATTTCGAATTAGCAAGTCTAAATTGTCCCTCTCATTAGACATGTCAATGATCCGTAATCATAGCAAGGAGTTGAATTTTATACTTAATTCCTTGATTTATTTCAGTGAAACTTGCTCAAAAAAAATCCGCTAAAGTGTTGCCATGGCAGTTTTAAGTACTAGGCGCTAAAAATTTTTAGCGGATTCTAAGTTGCTATGACCTAAAGATACGTTTTTCGTTCTGAAAATAGTCCCCTAAGCGACCATTTTGCGGAGCGTGTACCAAAAAAATTTATTCCCATCTTTAAAACTCACAAATTATTGTATATGTTTCCACGTTGCTAAGTGATCTTTTAAATACACATTGACAAGCTGTGACTTTATGCGTTTAATCACGGCGTCAAGGCACAATTTCCAAATTTTAGTATTTTTGTGTTGGTCGTAGAAAAAGTATAGTATGCAATTCGATAAACTTCTCGACACTCGTTTATTAAACACTCGCTCCGCTACGCTTCGCTCGTGCCTAATAATTGAAACTCGTGACTAAAATGCCGTTTATAGAACTTGTTGCATAATATTCTATTAAAAAGGAAGAAATTCAATCCAAAACATATTATCACAATCTTACTGATCAAACACAGAAAATTTCTTATTATTTCAATTTCAATTAAAATAAAATGTTAAGGCGCTTAATCATTTTGAAAACGAAACCATGAGACCAGAATCAAGTCTGGTAATACTTGCTTATTCAAAAAGTTATTCATTTTTTACAAATATTAAATCATTAGTTCATGTTAAATAATTGGAATACTGTTACTAACCTTTCCATTGCAACTAGTGCCCTCGAAAGTTTCAAGTGGAATAATTTCGTGAAAATTTTGTTCGGTAACTCCAGACAAATGTATGTCTCTAATGCTGCGTAAACTTTGCACATACATACTATCAGCTTCTTCCAAGTCCTCGATGGTCACTGGCTCACCAACAATCAGCTTCCAAATAATCGGTGCAAGCGGTAACGCCAACGGTTTTTTTGTTCTCATTGCAACCCCAAACAAAATGCCTATAATATATAAAATTGACGCAGTAGTTGTAAAAGTTAACGAATGCATAATATACCTAGGAATTTAAACCAAAGTATCTGCTGTGGACTACTCATTTGCGGATTGAATAGATATCTGTCTCTGTTGAATCCCTCATCGTTAACAGCATTGGGTGTAGGAATAAGAAGTGGAACGACACCGGAAATAATCTCCTGACACATTTCTGTGATGGTGTCATCAAAAACGCCACCTGCATCATCAGCTCCTTCCCCAACTAATTTAACTTTCCATGCCCTGGAGGGTAGGCACAATTCATAAGGGCGCATTTCAACCACTTGTTTGGCAATCTGAATAAAAATAGGTTTTGATTTCTTTCCTGGAACACGATCATTTTCATTTAACTTAAAATGATGGTAACGCGCGTTTACCTTTTGCCAAAATTCTTCTAACTACGACTTGCGGTCCGTAATTTCTACCTTGCACCATTGTTTTTCCGATGCACCTCACTAGAGGCAGTGTGTACACTCTCGGTGCCAATAAAGGTCTTAATTTCGGTGACACTAAACCTTCTAATGGTGGAACGTGCACATCATTTTGCTGAGCACTTAGCGGAATTAAAGGCCAACAGGAATATAGTTTGTCAGAGAAGCTGTATAAAAATTTCAAACGTGCTTGGATAGCTTTAATGGAAACACCTTGAAGATGTCCGTAATGTATGGGAATTTCTGTTGGTAAACCGAATGTTAAGGAGCGGGTCATGCCAGGAATCCTTTGTAATAACGGTATTGCAGTCCATGCAGCGCTATGTGTTCGGCCTGTAGATATCTGCTCGATTCCTTTATTAGATAATTGTGGAATTACTTCAGCTTCCCTTATCAATGTAAGATGAGAGAGTGCCAGCTGGTCGTCGGAATTAATGCCCCAACCCAAGACCTTGTCACATGAACTCAAAAATAGAACGTGCTCGGTTCCAATAGCGAAGTCTTCTACGAAATAAGCAGCCAAACCCGTTAGTAACTGTGGCTTGTAATCGGAGCGATCTCTAGGATGGAGTTGCCAAGGGACTCTGTCAATTCCACAAACATAAATCTTGCCTTCTTTGGTCAGAAATACGGTTAAGTTGGTACCGCATTGTACTTTTTTAACGCCGACATTGCGCAAGCTCTCCACTAACTGTGGCGTAGATTTCGTCGAAGTATGACCAAGTCCTAATTTTCCAAAATCGCCTTCTCCAAATGTCCATACATTCAAACCATCCACTGAGACGCAAGCTGTGTGATTCAAACCGCATGAAACGTGTCCAATTTTATAATTTTCCAAAGCAATCACTCGCTCAGGGAGTTTCTTGTTTGAAGTTGAACCCAATCCGAGTCTGCCATAATCCCCATTACCGAAAGTAAACAATTTACCGTCGCTAGTTACAATGGCACTGTGTTTGAATCCGCAAGAAACTTGAACGACTTCTTCATTTTGTAAAGCTTCTATCTGCCTAGGTCTTCTCTGTCTATCGCTGTTTCCATGCCCGAGCTTTCCGTAGTCACCGTCGCCCCAAGAAAAGACTTCGCCGCTTTCTGCTAAAGCGAGACTGTGACCATCTGAACCAACGGATGTTGCCAAATCGGTTATGACGAAACCTTGCAAACTAGATATTATGCTTAATGAATGTAGGTCATCAGAGTTTCCTTGCCCCAGACGACCGTAACTACCCTCACCACATGCTAGGACGGTACCGTTTGCTTGTATGACGAAAGTGCAGTTATGACCGCAAATGATTTTTTTTGCGATTGAAAACGACTCAACCGGTAGAGGAACGGATGTACTGCAACCTAATTCAGCTAGTTGGCCATGCCTGTTAGAACCCCACATGTACACTTTACATTTGCCCCCGATTTGCCAATCTTGAGGTCGATTAGTAACCCACTGCATTATTTGCTCATCTTGTTTGATACTCCAGTGAGTATTTTGTATGTCACACGATTTCTCATCCTCATCTGACTCATCAATAAAGAAATTTTTACGTATATCCGTTCTTTTAACTAAATTATCTGCTAAACGTGCACCCAAACTAAATGTCTCTAGCCAATGGAAATCGGTGATAATTTCTTTACTTTTGTTATTATATGGCTCGAAGGGACGACACACGATCGAATCTAAGTCAATGAGTAAGGCCAAAGATGCGAGACTCTTCAAATAAATACTGTGCATTAATTGATGGCCAGTTTGAACAGGTAATTTTTCAAAGTTATATTGTTCATGTAAGACCTTCGGAAGCGATAAGATGAGCGCTTTGAAAAAAGGGGCAGTTTTTAAACCTCTCACGCCATTTCTCATCAAAAAGCAACGTGCAGTGCTTAAAGCGGCAAAATCATAAAAATCTTTAACACCATATTCCAAAATTTCGACCAGTTTAGACCTGGTAAATGCTAGTGCTAAAGAATTTTCATTAAGCCATTTTAGACCATTTTCATCTATCCCTCCGTTGCCTGTTAGAGTATAAACAAGCGAACCATTATGCAGAGACCATACATTCAAAACACCACTAGGTCTTTTAACACTTCCACTGGCCATTAGTAAACCACTGGCATGTATTGATATGCACGTCACTGGATCATAAGAATGTCCTTGAACGTTCATCACTAATTCTGGTGTTTTATCACTGTGCTCGGCAAATCTCCAAGTGCAAATGCTACCAAACGACGTACCAACGGCAAGAAGAAACGGAAAACTACCGCTGCCAATTAAGGGCGACCATTCTAAACACGTTGGCTCATGCGTGTGATTCAGCACATGGAGTAAACTTAATTTCTCATCTTTCTTCTGCCAAATTTTACAGGTCAAATCAATAGATGCCGTGGCGAGAAGGTGTCCTCTCGGATCCCATTTTAACGACGTAATTTCATTTTCGTGGGCCTTAACGGTCACTATGTTTGAGTCTTGGCAGATTTTGCCTAGTTTGATAGTGCCGTCCATGTATCCAATTGCAAATAGATGTCTTTCATGAAACCAATCGATATGATCTACAGCTGTAAAAAGTAAAATATCATTAATTGCAAATAAGAGGTTTTGTGCATTACAATGGCAGTGCAACAAACACATGAAGATTTTAATGTTTTTGGGAAATGATGTAATGAAACGGTAAAAAGAAAGGGAACCTTATTTATATTTAAATTGTTTAAGTATTTCAAGGATTAAAAGACAGAAAATTAGTAAAAATTAGAACATGAGGAACTAGGGTTGCCAGATTTCATACATTTTCATAATAATAATAATAATAACTTGTGTCTAAATAAAAACCTGGTCAAGTAGGCTACATTTAGTAATTCTGCTATGTAAATGCAATGGATAAATTCTCGATCACAACCCACTTGACCAGGTTTTTATTTAGACGCTTGCTATATAAAGTATTTTTTAAAAAATGCCTTAAAGGTTGGGTATGAAAATTAAAACTCATGTCATAGCTTGGCATCTAACACATGCCAAAATTGACAATTTAAACTACAGGGTGTCCCAACAGTGTGTTTTCGGCCATATCTCCATAACTACCGAAGATACAAACAAATTTTCCAGACAATTTCTTTTTTAATTTAAGAGGTCTACAACACAAAATTATTTTCATCCATACGGAGTGAATCAAAACACTGGTGCCGGACACAACTTTTTTTATTTCAAATGGCATGCCCTATATATGAAACCCAATTTGGATTGCCTATAAAATTCTAAACATTTTCTGTATACCATTGCCTATACCTAAACCTAACCGTTCGTGAGATATTTAACATTTTGTCTAAAAATTTCTAAATTTAAGAAAAAGATTTTTGGTACAGATGTAGTTGATACATAAGTTCATCATAAGCCATTATTAAATGTACTTTTATCGCTACAGGGTGGCCATGGTAATAAACAAAATATCAGAAAATTCAAAATGGCAAAACTCAATTTTCTTAAATAGCATGCCCTATATTTTTCTATCCTAAATTCTTCGTTTAATAAAGTACTTTCATTTTTATTAAGTACCTATGTCTTATACCTATCTGAGATATTTTTTGAGATTTTCAGATCTATTTGAATTATTTCTTTTAAAACGTCTAAGATGGCTGTGGAAAACCGGCAAACAATGGACCGGTTGACAATAATAATTATTTTTCAAAGTGTTAGACTGTTGGGAACTTGTTAAGACATGAATTATTAGATTTATTGAAATATTTCTTTACCAAATGGTTGCATAGTCAAAGTTGGTTGAATCCGCTGGCAACGGGCTTGACGCTTGGTCTGGCAATTATAGGTGTGTGTTCGAATACCCTGCTGGTATATATGGGTCCTATGTGAGAAATGGAACACTTATGTGTCGGATTATGTTCAGGATTCATTTCGGCCCCTTCGAACTAGGTTTTCCGCGTTTTCCCGGTTTGTAAGACGAAGGCCGATGGAAAACACCTAGTAGGTCGGTAGCAGCCGTAGTGAGCAATATTACAATAGACAGCTTAACGCATCCCTGACAAGCTCATAGAGCTTGGGGCATGTATGACGTAAGTACAAAAAAATGTTTAACTGTATAAAGGAGTCACGTACTTGAACTAACTAATACCTGTACATTATTGTCACTTGAAAATTAATTATTAAAGTCAACAGCTTCATTTGTTTGCCGTTTTCCACGGCCACCTTAGACAATAATTCGTTTTAAAAGAAATAATTCAAATACATCTAAAAATCGCAGAAAATATCTCAGATAGATATAAGACATACTTAACAAAAATGAAAGTACTTTATTAAACGAAGAACTTATTCATTTATTCATTTTGAAATTTCTGAGATTTAGTTTATTACCATGACCACCCTATAGTGACAAAAGTATATTTAATAATGGGTTATGATAAGCTTATGTATCAACTACATCTGTACCAAAAATCTTTTTCTTAGAGTTAAAAATAAATAAAATATGAATAAATAAAATAGTGGCTGTAAATGGCAATTTGTAGACAAAATGTTAAATATCTCAAGAACGGTTAGGTTTAGGTATAGGCAATGGTATACAGAAAATGTGTAAAATTTTATGGACAATCCAAATTTGGTTTCAAATATAGGGCATGCCATTTGAAATAAAAAAGTTGTGTCCGGCGCCAGTGTTTTGATTCACTCCTGTATAGATGAAAATAATTTTGTGTTGTAAATCTCTTAAATTAAAAACGAAATTGTGTTGAAATTTTTTTTGTATCTTCAGTAGTTATGGAGATATGGCCCGAAAACACACTGTACATGAATGGAGCTAAGACATGAATTTTCTTTTCCACAGCCACCCCTTATGGCATTTTTAAAAAAACACATAGTATATTTTTTTCACAGAACATACATAAATACCGTATGATTTTTAAAATTTTAGATAAAGGGAGGCCGTGAAGAGGAAAACATACAGCTCATTAACTCATACGTACATACGTTTTGGTTAACATCACTGCGAAAATATGGTTCAATGATGAATGCCTTTTGAAGTCTTGTAAATATTATTTTGAATAAATTGTTGTATTTGCTAATTTAAGCCATATGTTTTGCTTTCACGGCCTCCCTTTATCTGAAATTTTAAAAATCATACGGTATATGATACGGAACGTCAGATTCTACGAGTTTAAAATAGCAGCCTATACAGCTTACGGCTAAAAACAAAGGACCTTAAATAAGCTACTTACAAGTACAAGGTGACTACGTGAGAACTCCTACCCCCTTTAACTCTTTTATTTTTTATTTTAGGAAAAAATGTTTAATACAAAACTTATAGGGACTAATTCAAAGTTTCTCTGTGTGCTCACAGAAAAACGATTGATGGTCGGATAAACGAGATATAAATTAAACTTAGGTTTTTTTTAATGCAACAGTCTCTATATTATTACGTTTTTTGATTCTAAATTAAATTCTAATGGGACTACATATATAATAAAACTAATAATGTAGAAGGTGTCTATAAAATAAATTTAATTTTTTATTTAATTTTTTTATTTGTGAATTTAGAAAGAAAAAAAGATAAAAGAAGTTGTAGAATTTGCTACAGATATTCACAAAAAACAATTGAGCGACGGATATCCAAAAAATAAACAAAAGTTTTGATTTTAAATAAACTTTAAATAAAATTTGGTTTATTTTTTGGGTATGCGTCGCTCAATTGTTTTTTGTGAATATCTATAGCAAATTCTACAACTTCTTTTATCTTTTTTTCTTTCTAAATTCACAAATAAAAAAATTAAATAAAAAATTAAATTTATTTTATAGACACCTTCTACATTATTAGTTTTATTATATATGCAGTCCCATTAGAATTTAATTTAGAATCGAAAAACGCAATAATATACAGGGTGTTGCATTTAAGAAAACCTAAGTTTAGTTTATATCTTATTTATCCGACCATCAACTGTTTTTCTGTGAGCACACAGAGAAACTTTGAATTAGTCCCTATAAGTTTTCTATTAAACATTTTTTCCTAAAATCCAAAATAAAAGAGTTAAAGGGGGTAGGAATTCTCGTGTAGTAACCCTGTACATACATTCACAAATTCTGAAGCTGAGTACAAAATTCTTTTTAAGAAAAATGATTTAAGTTTACACTTGACAATGTTTACAGTTGAATAAGTTCTAATATAGTCCGGTAACAAATTGAAATAATCTATGCCTATGTAATTCGGTGAACTACGGACTACGTTCAACCTGCTGAAGGGCGGCCGAAATCGTTCCCCGTATCTCACGTATTTAGAATGGATATCGCTACTTTTTACAAGATTTGACTGATTTTGAAAGATATAGATGCATAACTCGAATATATAAAGGGAAGTAACAGTCAAAATCTGAAGATTGCTGAAAATTTCCCGACAAGACGTAAATTTAGAGGCACCTGTTAATACTCTAATTTTTTTTTGAGCAAGAAGAACTCCCTGAAATGAGGTTGAGCCACCCCAGAACCGGAGACCGTACCGAAGACGGCTCTCGACCTGAACGAAGTAGAGACATTTGAGTTGTTCAATATTAAGAAAAAGTCTAAGATTTCGGAAAAGAAAAATGAGAGTATTTACTTTAGATATGAGTAGTAGACAGTGTTGCTTCCAGCAAATAAAATCATCTATAACTAGTCCCAAGAACCGTTGTTCATCAGTAGCATTAACAGAATTATTATTAATTGTTAATTTTATAGGAGGAATCCTATGTTGCCGATTGTGGAAAACAATGAATTGAGTCTTTTCAGCATTAAGAAATAGATTGTTATCTGAAAACCAGTTGTGGAGTTCCGTTAAAAAATTGTTACATTTAAGAGTAGTTTGAGACAGAGAATCATCGGATACAATCACAGACGTATTGTCGGCATACAAACTGAAGTGGACGGAATTACTAATAGTAGTGATGTCATTGATATATAGCAATAATAAAGTGGGACTAAGTATTGAGCCCTGCGGTATACCAATGGATATATTTTTGAGCGACGAGCTAGACTCGGATTGAAAGTTATTATGGGTGTGTTTAAGAGTAACAATATACCCATGCGGAATAGTTTCCTTTTCAAAATGTTGTGATCAACACAGTCGAGAGTCCTGCTGAGATCACAAAAGATCCCAACTGGGCTCTCACCTGCGTCGGTACAACGCAAAACTTCCTCATGAAAGGACTGAACTGCAAAGGTCGTAGATTTGCCAAACATGAATCCATGTTGGGAGCAAGAAATTATATTAAAGCGAGCGATGAAGTTTGATAAACGAGTTAAGAATACGTATTCGAAGATTTTTGAAAAAACCGATAATTACCTTTTTTAAACACAGGAGCAACTTATTGATTTTTAAGTTACAGGGAAAATCACCCGATAATAAAGATATATTTATGATATGTTGTAGTGAGTTACAAATATAATGAGCAACGATACGCACCAGAAACGGAGGGATATCATCAGGACCATGAGATTTATTCGCTTTGATTTTAGTTTTCATGATATTTAAGACTTCAGCAGTGGTACACGGCATTAAAAACATTGACGATTGACTAGGCTGAAAATTAAAATTATTGATGGTAGATGAGCAAGTTTTAGAAATTTGACTAGCAATTTCTAAGGGGGCTTGAATGAAGAAGTTATTGAAAGATTCAGCCAGAACATGTGGATCGTCAGTGTTGTGATCGTCTACAGTATGTCCCAGATTGAGTAGGCTACCATGGGTAACTTGCTTATTAGTGAAGATAGAGATCTGAAGATAGGGAAAGAAAAATGCTATTTAATCGTACAAAAATCCAATATGGCGTCCATTTAAAATAAGAAAGTTGCTATCAATATCTTGACAGCCGCCATTTTAAATTTTATTTTGACTGTATTTTCAGCTGTATTTTATCAAACATAATAACTTTTATACGAAACATTTTTTCATATTTTTTATAATGGCGAAGTTATTGGACATTAAAGAAAATAGCGATTTTCAGTTTTTCTGCGATAATATCTGAACTATTCGAAATTTTCAAATTTTCTCAACGGAATCTGAATCAGCACATAAAACTGCAAAATATTGCCCATTTAACCAAATATCTACCTTCACTAATAAGAAAGTTACCCATGGTAGCCTACTCAATCTGGGACACACTGTATATCAATATTGAGGTTATTATTTTGGTTATTACCTGCAGAAGACAATCTTTTAATGACTTGCAAAGACATTTTGGTAGGATTTTCAGAAGTAAAAATCAGTTTTTGGTTACTACCAAAAACTGATTTTTTAGCATTCGAGACGAGATGAAGGTGGTTCCCAGGTATTTCAACGTTAAATCCCAGTGCACACATACGTATAAAAATCGTTGTAGAATAACATGTAACAAACGTTGAATTCGTGTGTTATGGTTACGTTGAAACAACGAAAAAATGTCGCGGCAATGTCCACGTGTAACGTTGAATCAGACAATTACGACGTGTATTAAACATAAGATCATAATTTGTTTATTTAATGTTTTTCGCAAAATCCTGAAACAGGTAAATTAGTGCAAAAATCTTTTCTCGATCAGCATTTGTTTTCCAGCTGTGATGTCATCGTTAATTTTTTTAAATGGCAACCCTAACTTTTATGCAGATTTTGATAGGTAATCCTTCTCGTCAGAAAAATGGTGATATAAAAAAATATAGTACTTTACGCAACAGCTTTTTCGAAAAAAAAAAAAAAAACGACGTGGCTAAACGTCCGCCGGCGGAATCCATGCATTGTATTTCGAAATTCCGCCGTCCGGCGGATTTAAATAATCTTAGCCCATAATTCCGCCGAAAATTCAACTGACTTGCACATGTACGGCGGAACACTACTCTAAAAAGTAATAATACCGCCGAACAGCGGACTTTATCGAATAGAATGCTAATCCGTTCTATTGCTGTGATGTTAAAGTAGTTTACTATTCTAACAATTACAGATATGTTAACGATATTTTTTTAAATTTTACCTCATGATACAGTAAATTATACGTTCAAAAGAATTTTATGTTCAAAAGAAATTAACAATTCCATCAATTATTTAGACATAACTATTACCAAACTCTATAATTCACTTAAGTATAAAATATGTATATCGTAAATCAACTCAAACATAATTGCATTAATTATAATTCATTTCACCTTTTTGAACATAAAATGACTGCATTTCAATTTTTCTTTCATCGTTCCTTTTCAATCCCAATGAAAGAATTAGACTTCATAGAAGAAATTAATATGTATTATTATTCAAATTGCCTATCTTAATGACTTCCCAATTAAAACCATTTTCAATATTTTTAACAGAGTAAAAAATAAATTATCAAATAACATTACATACCCAACAATAATAGACAACTTAAATTCAAAAAATATTAACTACTTCTTTTGATAAATTGATAATTTTTCAAATAATGATGTTTACTCTCTAAATTATGGTATTTGTAAAGCAACATATATTGGACAAACTGGTAGGAACCCAAAAATTCGTATTAACGAACATCTAAGATCATTGAGATGAAATGGATTCGAGTTTTGCTAATCATTTACTAAACACATCCCACACATTTGATTATTCTTCTAATATCAAATTATTACATGATCTTCCAAAATGAAACAAACTTAATATAGCCGAGAATGTAGAAATATTTCCACATTGTAATTTTTTTTCTTAATACTGTTCTCAATGAACAAACATTTTTTTTATAATAATATAATTTCTTTAATTCTATAAATTAAAAATTGTGTATCTGATTTCTTGACATTTATTCAATTTGCAATACAGTATAGGTTTGTTCTAGTAAACAATTTCTGATAGTTTGTGTACTTTTCTTATGCGCATGAGTAATCCATAATTAGCTTTGTTTTGGTTATTATTTCAGAACGATTCACGAACTGTGCAGAACTGGTTGCGCTTGAGCGTTCAATTCTAGAACAGTTCTGTGATAGTTCTGGTACTGCATAAACCAAAACAGAAGTTAGAGTACATTTTACCTACTTGTAAGAAACTACCTTGTAAATAAAGGATCGCAGTTTGTGGGTGTTGCACCGCATTTTCGCAATACAGCGTCCAATTTCGAAAACCAACTCCTTCCAGCTTGCCTCAAACCATAAATCGATTTATTCAACAAACATACCTTATCTCCTCTACGAAGATCGCGTAGCATAGATTTTGCTTTACTTCTAACTATATCGTTACTAGACGTGTCGACTATGTCCTGTAAGATGTCATTGGAAGATTTCGGCATTTCCATATAAACTTCTTCCTCTAAAGCTAAGTTCACATGCATTGCGGATACGCAAAATTATTATTGCGGATCGTTTCTAATTGGTTCATTTTGAATTTTGAACCAATTAGAAACGATCCGCAATAAAAATTTTGCGTATCCGCAATACATGTGAACTTAGCTTAAGTCTCCATTTAGGTATGCCGCTGTGACGTCGAACTGTTTAATCTTTAACTTGTATCGCGATGCAAGTGAAGCCATGAGTCGAATTGATCCAACTGGCCACTGGTACAAACGTTTCAGAGAAGTCTCTACCGGACTGTTGATTGCGCCCTGCGCTACTAGGCGAGCCTTCCTCCTCTCAATGGTTCCATCCGGCTTCGTTTTGTGGTTTCGCAAAACCATGCGGCTACCAATGATCCTTCGATCTTCAGGTCGATCGACAAGAGACCAGGTATTATTCAGGATGATTGATTCCATTTCTGCCTTGATGGCACGACGCCATTCTTCTGCGTCGAGGCCGGAGTAGGTTGAAATTGTTTCCTTGGTCTACCTCTCGCGCCGGTCTTTACTATTTTGGGTCTGCCCCGCCCCCTGGTTGGACTGGATTCGTGAACGTCCTTGATACGTCTGTCATCACCGCCGATCTCGGGCTCGTACCCACGAACGGTGCTTAGTACACGTGCTTTAGAAAGGTTGTCGAAACCTGCGAAATCTTCCCCTTCATCCGAGTCGTTTGGACCTGGAAGTTGAACCTCTTTGTGTGGCAACGATGACGATTCGACGTATACGTAACGACGATTTGACTCATTTTCGTTGTCCTTCGGTCGATCTTCTGTACCACCATCACTCTTTGTTTTCGGTTGGATTTTTTCGTCTTCGAGAAACTTCATGTCCCGACTAATTAGAACCTTCTTTCTCTTCGGCGACCAGACGCGATATGCCTTAGCGTCCTCAGCAAAACCGAGAAAAATGCCTCTTTCGCCTCGAGCATCCCATTTTCCTTTACCAGGGTTCCGATTCAAGAAAAACACACGGCTGCCAAACACTCTGATATCAGACAGATTGGGTTTGTTACCTGTCCACGCCTCGAATGGCGTCCGACCGTTCAAGCACTTTGTAGGCACGCGATTCCGTATACAGTGTGGCCATAGGGATTTACGTGCTAAAAATTTGACCTCATGTTAATGTATGTTATGGGACAAATTTCAAGTAAATTTTTGTATTAAGTCGTAAATTAAACGATTTATTACAAGATGAACTTTGCTAGAATATCCTAACACGTTTTCCTTAATGTTATTTTACTGTGAAAAGTTGAAGAAAATAGATACAAATTATTGAACGAATATAATCCTTGTAGGCTGACATTATTAATAACTAATAACACTAGCCTGCGAAGGTTTGGCGGATGACATAAAACTAAGTTTATGTAGTAGATTTGGTGTTCCTGGATTCGAAAAAAATGTAATAATTTTTTCATCACGTCCCATTTTTTTTAATACAATATTTCAAAGTACGTTTTTCAAACAAAATTTTCGAGAAACTGACTTTCCCTTTTATCGGCAAGGTATCGGCTTGCGGAATACTCCTTGTAACTTAAGTTCTAACTACTAAGGTCATATGGCCAACCATACTAGAATTTAGCCGAATCACTGTGTATTTCGTGACTCCAATTTGAGTATGGTTTCTGAGATTTGCCGAGAAAATGAATTTTTTTATACAGAATATATATGTATATGTGGTCAAAAAACTTAAATTTATGTGTGGTTTCTGAAGGTGCTCGAACAGTAAAATTTTTTGTGAAGAATACATTTTTTGCGTAAAGTCAATAATAAAAACGTTACTTTGATATGTGCAATATGAAACTAAGAAATTTGAATTTTATAGACAGACTGTAGTTAAAAATTTAAATTTAACCATTGTTTCTGAAGTTTCTTGAAAAGCAGAACTTTTTGTAAAGAATAACGTTTTTACGTAAAATTGATATTAAAAAAGTTTTTCCTCTTGTCAACTCGATCCGGCGACAATTGTTTACAGTAAAGTCTGGTTATATTATAACGAATCCAAAAAATGCACAAAAACAGGTTCCTTATATCCAAAGTTTGCTATAATCGGTAAATAAACACGAAGCATATATTTAATAGGTTTTTTAATTGCTCGAAATATAGTACGTTATAACCAAGAGTTCATTTCAAATGGGTTCAATGTAGCCGACCTTCACAGTAATTTCATTTTTTTTTTAAACCTGACGTGATAGAAAAAACTAATAACAGATTCTTCTTTACAATGCCAAAATCATTAAAAAACACCCAATTTTATCTCATCCGCAAAAAAAAAATTTTTTTCGCAGGCTAGTGTAATTTGTCACTGTGATTACTGATAAACCAATTATTGCAACATTAATTTATTACCACTTGTAAAAACTACTTCTTCATACAATTCAAAAATGAGTGGAACTTGTTATAACGTACATAATTAATATTTTTAATGCTTGCTTAATAATAAGGGACATTTTCTTTATAAATTTGCAGTAGACAGACATTAACGGAACTTTTCTCTTAATGACATTTCAGCTACCTTGATTTTTGACTTCGGTTAATTCTATGCTTATTAATTTCAACTTCTAACTGGAAAATAATTAAATAGAACATGTTCATGTTATTCTAGCAATGTGCATTTCGTAGAAAAATGTTTGATTTATTAATAAAAATAAAAATTTGCTTCAAATTTGTGCCATAACATACATTAACATGAGGTCAAATTTTTAACATGTAAATCCCTATGGCCACACTTAAAAAAAATTCACTGTGTTTAATGCCTCGGCCCAGGATGCATTAAACATCGGACTGTGTACAGAAGGGTGCAATTTTTTCTCTCAGCTATGCCGTTCTGTTCGGGATTGCATGGGACGGTTAATCTTCTGACAATCCCTCGCTTCTTCAAGTAAGCGTCGAACTCTTGGCTGGTATATTCACGTCCGTTGTCGGACTGCAGGGCCTTGACACTCTTCGCCTTCTGCTTCTCGATTAAGGCGACGTATTCTGTGGTGGCCTTGAACACCTCTGCCTTCGATTTCAGGAACCTGACCTCACACCATCGAGTGGCGTTGTCGATGAATTCCACGAAGTATTTGGCACCTCCCAATGAAGTCGATCTCATCGGCCCACACACGTCCGTATAAATAAGATCCAAAATCTCATTTGTCCGGCTTGTTTTCTTTGGAAACGCGCTCTCGACATCTTTCCTTCCAGGCAGATATCACAGTCGAATCTGGTAGTCGAATCAACAATTTGAATACCTCTCATGAAATTGTTTTGCATTGCATCGACGATGTCCTTAGTGTTCACATGACCTAATCGTCTGTGGAGCAGCTCAAGCGACAATTTTTGCGATTTCGAATCAACAGATGCGACACACGCGTCTTCTCCGAGTTCGCGCACGAAATAATACAAGTCCCCGACCCTTTCGGCATACAATGTCACTCTCCCGTTCGTATCCAATATTTCAGCGCCATTCTTCTTGAACTTTGCCTCAAAACCACGGTCAGTTATTTTGCTGACAGAAAGTAGGTTCGTTCTCAAATCTGGAACGTGCAGGGCACTGTTAAGCAAAATGTTTCTTTCTGCACCTCGAACGTCAACCGTGAATTTGACTTTTCCTTCGCCTGCAGTTTTGGTTGTAGCACTACTCGCGAGATTTATGAGCAATGTTTCGAGTCATTCACGTCACAAAAACGTTTTAAAGAAAAATAGTAACGAGTAATTTGTATTTATAATTTTACGTTCTTTCATTTGCCAACAAAAAATACAGGGTGGTTCCCTTAAAAAAAACGATACACATGCAATTATTTTGAGAATGTGATGCGCAATTGTTTTCTTCATATCACCATTGTAATCCTGAGTGAAAACAGTTCTTTTTTGCTAATTTGAACCACTTCGTAACTTCATTAATAACGAAGTTAGCAATAGTGCGGCAGTAACTTTGATCACCCTGTACATGTACATACACATGTTTCTGAAAAATTCACAGGCTGGTCACAATATGGTGTCGAAACTCATTATGTTTAACTGTTCAAAACTCAATTGCCGTAAATGGAACACCCTGTATATTTTTACATTATGAGATACAGAATCAAATTCTACATCGATTGATTTTGGCATTCGCTATACCTATTTCTTTTAGTTTATTGTTATCAATAATTACACAGCTATGCAACTAAAAAAATTCTGTAATCGTGATAACGGTTTCTGCTAGTTATTTGTTCACAGATACCAGGAAAAATAATATAAAAAATCCAACACATCAGGTTTTTTTGTAATACATTTATTAGATCTTATCTCTATGGGGTTATTCACGCATAGGATTCATAAAAAGTTTTCAAGGAAGAAATGTAGATAGAAATTTGAAATTTACGGAGCAGAGATATTTCAAAAGGATCTTTTCAAATAAAACAAAATTGACTTCAAGACACTTCCGCTTATACCGGAAGTCGCTATCAACTCGCTTATTTTAAATAGCATGCTACAGTTTTCGATATGTTTTTGAATTGTGGGACTAATGAAGCAATTTGTGAAGGCTTTACCGAAAGAAGGAGATTTTTTCAAGTATTTCAGGTCAAAATTCTCAAAGTTATCTGACGCTAAAGTAAAAGAAGGCATATTTACTGGGCCAGATATACGAAAATTGATAAAAGGTATAAACTTTGTGTCAACGATAACTGACACACAAAAGCAAGCATGGAAAGCTTTTACAAATGTGGTTGAAATTTTTTTGGGAATCAATAAAAGTGACAATTATGTAGAAATTGTTGAAAATATGCTAAGTAAATTTGAAAAACTTGAGTGTCGTATTAGTCTAAAGGTACATTTTTTTACATTCGCACTTCGACTATTTCCCAGACAATTTGGAAACATTTTGTGAAGAGCAAGGTGAAAGATTTTACCAAGATATCAAAGATATGGAAAAGAGGTACCAATGGAGGTGGAATGTTAACATGCTAGCTGATTATTGTTGAATGCTAAAGAAGGATGATAATGGATATGAATGAACATATGAGAAAAAGTTTGAAAAGATCATTATAACACCGGAATTAATTAATCGCGGGCTAGTTAATTGTAATTTAGATTTAAGAGGTATTTCATATTTATATTTAAGGATAGGTTTCAACTTTGTTTTTTATTGCACCAATTTAATATGTATTTTTAAGGTCTAAAAAGTGGCGTTTTTCTTTTAAATATTCAACCTCCTTTTGTGGAAAATCCTGATGTGATAGAGAAAAAAGTACAGCAAATTTGAAACCAGCGTATTAAATTAACAAAATACAGGTAATGTAGTATCAGAAATTTTTCATTACTTTCAATATGCATAGTTGTGTTATTTATAATAATGGCATAATTTGCTAGAATTGTCGCAATTTTTGACAGTAAACGTCAAAATATTTCTTGCGTTACAGTCGTTACACCATTAACAGAGAAGCACAAATAAATAAATAAAGTTCAAAGAATGCTAATACATACAGAAATTTCATTTGTTTCATTGCCAGTTACAGGAGCAGATGAAGTTTTCTGTGGTCGTCACTTTTTAAAAGATTACGTTCAAATCTTCTAAAAAAAATTTTTTATTGGTAACTGGGGATACATTTCATTAATTTTTTTGCACGTTCTTGTTACTATTTTATTGCACTGTCCTTGAATGCAAAATAAATTTAATTCATTTCATTAGAATAAATAAAATTATTCATTATTATTTTTACTACTTTTTACCCAATTGTAAGTTTTGTTTTTGTTGTTTAACAAAAACGTCAAACAGACGAAGAAGATTTTTTTCAAGGAATATTTATTTTTTTAAGACGCTCGATTATGAAAATAGTAAACCTACGGTAGGTATTTAGCTAATAGCTTTATTCCATGATGTATATAGGCAGGGCGGGCGCAAACTTTTGCGGGGCCGGGTTCAAAAATTGCGTGAGGCCAAAAAAACAGTTCTAAATATTATTGTTTATTATAAACAGATTATTATACATATCTATCGCGTAACGCAGTGATGAAAAATCGCCTAGAAATGAATCTAGTTTATAAAAGTGGATTAATAATTGCAACGACAGCACGAAGTTTATGCGCGGGGCCGTTTAAAGCACAGGGCCGAATTCCGGGGAACGCGTTGAACCCGCCTCGCGCCGGCCCTGTATATAGGGTGTCCGTTTTTCGAGCCTAACCATGAGGATTTCGGTTATCTTAAGAGATACGAAATTAGAACAAAGTTGCATATTTTTATCCCAATCAATCATCTTCAAACAAATTTCACCATTTTTTCGATTTTCGCCTTTATTTTTTTCTATAAAAACCATAGAAGATAGGCATTTATATGTCAGAAATTGCTAAGGTACGTTTTTATGAGGAATTTGAATATGCCATGGTCTTTTCATGCCGTCAAAAATTGTGAACAAGCGACATTCAACTTTTTATTTTCTTATGGACACCCTCCTGGATTTTTATACTACTAAATAAAGCGATTTTTCTGATTACAATAATGTATCACACTTGAAGATTTGAATTAGACTCTGAAGAAAATTTCGATATCATCTGTTATGCAAAGAGCTTTGGAAACAGGAAACACTTCTGTTTCGAAAAAAAATTTGACAGTTCAATTCAATTTTAGGTGTAATAGTTGTGTTTATTGTTAATTATTGCAGTAATAAAATGTAGCTTTTGAACTAGAAAAAACGAGAAATGCTTGTAATTTTTATGCCTTTCATCAACACGCAAATAAGTTCAGTGCAGCCAGCCTAAAGAAATCAACCGAACGAGTAGGGGAGGGTGGGCCACAGTTAGACACGGGGCACAGTGAGACAAAGAGAATAAATTCGAACTTTACATGCTTTTTGCAGCTTAGTTCATACATAAAGTTGAGCCCCATCGAGGACTAATTGCCGTCAAAGTTACAGCGTTATTGCAAATTTCTGCCGTCTTTTATGTAAAAAGTGTGATATTCGGGTATGTAATCTTTTTTGCTATGCAGAATTTAATGTGCCATAACTCTGATGTATATGGAATTCCATCAATGTTGTTTTATTTATTGGTTGATACACCTATAACCATTACTATTGCGTGTTAGGTTATGAACTAGTGATGGGACGGAATCGGATGATAATAATCGGAGCTGATTCCGATTCTTAAAATAATCGGAAGGTTCCGATTATAGGTACGGAATCATCCGATTCCATGTTGACTAGCGCTTGCCTTCTATTTACCGACAAGTCGACATCTACAGTCGGTACAATCGGTCAAAAGAGAACAAAAACAATAAAATTGTAAATGCATATGGTATGCATTATTGCTAAGTAAATTTCCGAGCGTGCTCTTTTAACTGTCCCCGACCCTATAAGCTTCTGGGACTGGTAAAAAAATGGTAAACTACCATAAAAAAGTACAAGTAATTGTTTTTTGTTTCAATTTCTGGAATTTAAAGTTTTATAATTTGTTCTACACGTGCTATTTGGAGATTGCTGAGACCATTCTCTTTTAAAAACAAAAAAGTTTAGTCATGATTCCGATTCCGGTACATATTCCGATTATTCCTGTCATCCGATTGCGATGTTCCGATTCTTGAAATAATCCGATTATGCCCAACACTATTATGAACATAGTGGGATGTATTAAAACTTGCACAACTTAAATCATTCTAAGATGCTTCAGGGCCACGTGAGACAATGAGACATATGAAAATTCCTGATGATGCCTCAATAGCCTTATCAGACATTAAAAGCAATTCTTCCCAGCCCACAACCAGTGGGAACTGAAGCGCCAGAACAATTTAATAAATTTTCTATTATACCTGCATCAAAATCTAAACTAAAAAGCGTGCGAAAAAGGGCGATTAAAGCACGCCGTGTTTTAAAGTTGCCTAGGAAACAACATATACAATCTCCATGTTATCGATTAAAATGCGATCCACAGGCAACTTTACAAAATGAATTTAAATTTTAGTGTCTTTCTAATTTTCACATTTTGGGGCAGGTATAATAAAAAATATCGTATAATACACGTGCATAAGAGCCTTTAAAGCACTTGCGCCGTTAAAAGCGCTCCGCTTCGCGTCGAGCTTTTAAACCCGTTGCGCGTGCTTTAAAGGCTTTCTTATGCACTTGTATTATAAGATACTATTTCAATTAGGTTTGATAATATTTATGTTCGTTAGTGACTGAACCTAAAAAAGTGCCTTGTTTTTCTTTTTGTTCTTATGCACTGGAATTGCATTATATTTATGACATTTTTTTAAAGATTTTTATTTACTTTACATTCGTCTTTTAATAAATTTACTACATTAATGTCATCTTTTAATATTGTCTCATTCTACCTCATAACATGGGGCCACAATGAGACAAAAACAGTTCTATATATTTTTTAAATTTTAACTGCCTTCCTCGTCACATCTTAACAATTTTATTAACGTAGTATGTTGCTAAAAGTTAAAATTATTTACCTATGCTATCATTTTGATCAAAAATATAAAATTCAAATTTTTATTCCAAAAATTGTATTTTTTGTCTCATTGTGGCCCAACACATCAGGTTTTTTTGTAATACATTTATTAGATCTTATCTCTATGGGGTTATTCACGCATAGGATTCATAAAAAGTTTTCAAGGAAGAAATGTAGATAGAAATTTGAAATTTACGGAGCAGAGATATTTCAAAAGGATCTTTTCAAATAAAACAAAATTGACTTCAAGACACTTCCGCTTATACCGGAAGTCGCTATCAACTCGCTTATTTTAAATAGCATGCTACAGTTTTCGATATGTTTTTGAATTGTGGGACTAATGAAGCAATTTGTGAAGGCTTTACCGAAAGAAGGAGATTTTTTCAAGTATTTCAGGTCAAAATTCTCAAAGTTATCTGACGCTAAAGTAAAAGAAGGCATATTTACTGGGCCAGATATACGAAAATTGATAAAAGGTATAAACTTTGTGTCAACGATAACTGACACACAAAAGCAAGCATGGAAAGCTTTTACAAATGTGGTTGAAATTTTTTTGGGAATCAATAAAAGTGACAATTATGTAGAAATTGTTGAAAATATGCTAAGTAAATTTGAAAAACTTGAGTGTCGTATTAGTCTAAAGGTACATTTTTTTACATTCGCACTTCGACTATTTCCCAGACAATTTGGAAACATTTTGTGAAGAGCAAGGTGAAAGATTTTACCAAGATATCAAAGATATGGAAAAGAGGTACCAATGGAGGTGGAATGTTAACATGCTAGCTGATTATTGTTGAATGCTAAAGAAGGATGATAATGGATATGAATGAACATATGAGAAAAAGTTTGAAAAGATCATTATAACACCGGAATTAATTAATCGCGGGCTAGTTAATTGTAATTTAGATTTAAGAGGTATTTCATATTTATATTTAAGGATAGGTTTCAACTTTGTTTTTTATTGCACCAATTTAATATGTATTTTTAAGGTCTAAAAAGTGGCGTTTTTCTTTTAAATATTCAACCTCCTTTTGTGGAAAATCCTGATGTGATAGAGAAAAAAGTACAGCAAATTTGAAACCAGCGTATTAAATTAACAAAATACAGGTAATGTAGTATCAGAAATTTTTCATTACTTTCAATATGCATAGTTGTGTTATTTATAATAATGGCATAATTTGCTAGAATTGTCGCAATTTTTGACAGTAAACGTCAAAATATTTCTTGCGTTACAGTCGTTACACCATTAACAGAGAAGCACAAATAAATAAATAAAGTTCAAAGAATGCTAATACATACAGAAATTTCATTTGTTTCATTGCCAGTTACAGGAGCAGATGAAGTTTTCTGTGGTCGTCACTTTTTAAAAGATTACGTTCAAATCTTCTAAAAAAAATTTTTTATTGGTAACTGGGGATACATTTCATTAATTTTTTTGCACGTTCTTGTTACTATTTTATTGCACTGTCCTTGAATGCAAAATAAATTTAATTCATTTCATTAGAATAAATAAAATTATTCATTATTATTTTTACTACTTTTTACCCAATTGTAAGTTTTGTTTTTGTTGTTTAACAAAAACGTCAAACAGACGAAGAAGATTTTTTTCAAGGAATATTTATTTTTTTAAGACGCTCGATTATGAAAATAGTAAACCTACGGTAGGTATTTAGCTAATAGCTTTATTCCATGATGTATATAGGCAGGGCGGGCGCAAACTTTTGCGGGGCCGGGTTCAAAAATTGCGTGAGGCCAAAAAAACAGTTCTAAATATTATTGTTTATTATAAACAGATTATTATACATATCTATCGCGTAACGCAGTGATGAAAAATCGCCTAGAAATGAATCTAGTTTATAAAAGTGGATTAATAATTGCAACGACAGCACGAAGTTTATGCGCGGGGCCGTTTAAAGCACAGGGCCGAATTCCGGGGAACGCGTTGAACCCGCCTCGCGCCGGCCCTGTATATAGGGTGTCCGTTTTTCGAGCCTAACCATGAGGATTTCGGTTATCTTAAGAGATACGAAATTAGAACAAAGTTGCATATTTTTATCCCAATCAATCATCTTCAAACAAATTTCACCATTTTTTCGATTTTCGCCTTTATTTTTTTCTATAAAAACCATAGAAGATAGGCATTTATATGTCAGAAATTGCTAAGGTACGTTTTTATGAGGAATTTGAATATGCCATGGTCTTTTCATGCCGTCAAAAATTGTGAACAAGCGACATTCAACTTTTTATTTTCTTATGGACACCCTCCTGGATTTTTATACTACTAAATAAAGCGATTTTTCTGATTACAATAATGTATCACACTTGAAGATTTGAATTAGACTCTGAAGAAAATTTCGATATCATCTGTTATGCAAAGAGCTTTGGAAACAGGAAACACTTCTGTTTCGAAAAAAAATTTGACAGTTCAATTCAATTTTAGGTGTAATAGTTGTGTTTATTGTTAATTATTGCAGTAATAAAATGTAGCTTTTGAACTAGAAAAAACGAGAAATGCTTGTAATTTTTATGCCTTTCATCAACACGCAAATAAGTTCAGTGCAGCCAGCCTAAAGAAATCAACCGAACGAGTAGGGGAGGGTGGGCCACAGTTAGACACGGGGCACAGTGAGACAAAGAGAATAAATTCGAACTTTACATGCTTTTTGCAGCTTAGTTCATACATAAAGTTGAGCCCCATCGAGGACTAATTGCCGTCAAAGTTACAGCGTTATTGCAAATTTCTGCCGTCTTTTATGTAAAAAGTGTGATATTCGGGTATGTAATCTTTTTTGCTATGCAGAATTTAATGTGCCATAACTCTGATGTATATGGAATTCCATCAATGTTGTTTTATTTATTGGTTGATACACCTATAACCATTACTATTGCGTGTTAGGTTATGAACTAGTGATGGGACGGAATCGGATGATAATAATCGGAGCTGATTCCGATTCTTAAAATAATCGGAAGGTTCCGATTATAGGTACGGAATCATCCGATTCCATGTTGACTAGCGCTTGCCTTCTATTTACCGACAAGTCGACATCTACAGTCGGTACAATCGGTCAAAAGAGAACAAAAACAATAAAATTGTAAATGCATATGGTATGCATTATTGCTAAGTAAATTTCCGAGCGTGCTCTTTTAACTGTCCCCGACCCTATAAGCTTCTGGGACTGGTAAAAAAATGGTAAACTACCATAAAAAAGTACAAGTAATTGTTTTTTGTTTCAATTTCTGGAATTTAAAGTTTTATAATTTGTTCTACACGTGCTATTTGGAGATTGCTGAGACCATTCTCTTTTAAAAACAAAAAAGTTTAGTCATGATTCCGATTCCGGTACATATTCCGATTATTCCTGTCATCCGATTGCGATGTTCCGATTCTTGAAATAATCCGATTATGCCCAACACTATTATGAACATAGTGGGATGTATTAAAACTTGCACAACTTAAATCATTCTAAGATGCTTCAGGGCCACGTGAGACAATGAGACATATGAAAATTCCTGATGATGCCTCAATAGCCTTATCAGACATTAAAAGCAATTCTTCCCAGCCCACAACCAGTGGGAACTGAAGCGCCAGAACAATTTAATAAATTTTCTATTATACCTGCATCAAAATCTAAACTAAAAAGCGTGCGAAAAAGGGCGATTAAAGCACGCCGTGTTTTAAAGTTGCCTAGGAAACAACATATACAATCTCCATGTTATCGATTAAAATGCGATCCACAGGCAACTTTACAAAATGAATTTAAATTTTAGTGTCTTTCTAATTTTCACATTTTGGGGCAGGTATAATAAAAAATATCGTATAATACACGTGCATAAGAGCCTTTAAAGCACTTGCGCCGTTAAAAGCGCTCCGCTTCGCGTCGAGCTTTTAAACCCGTTGCGCGTGCTTTAAAGGCTTTCTTATGCACTTGTATTATAAGATACTATTTCAATTAGGTTTGATAATATTTATGTTCGTTAGTGACTGAACCTAAAAAAGTGCCTTGTTTTTCTTTTTGTTCTTATGCACTGGAATTGCATTATATTTATGACATTTTTTTAAAGATTTTTATTTACTTTACATTCGTCTTTTAATAAATTTACTACATTAATGTCATCTTTTAATATTGTCTCATTCTACCTCATAACATGGGGCCACAATGAGACAAAAACAGTTCTATATATTTTTTAAATTTTAACTGCCTTCCTCGTCACATCTTAACAATTTTATTAACGTAGTATGTTGCTAAAAGTTAAAATTATTTACCTATGCTATCATTTTGATCAAAAATATAAAATTCAAATTTTTATTCCAAAAATTGTATTTTTTGTCTCATTGTGGCCCACCCTCCCCTACGTTGAACTAAATGAACCACCAGAATTGAACCCTTTAAATTATATTTTGTGGGGTACTATAAAAAACAAAATTTACAAAATTGTACCTGTCGATGATGATTTGCTTAGAGGTATTGTTACAAATTTGAAATACATATGAAGAAGGTAACCTGTGAGCAACTAAATATCAGATTAGAGTCGGTGCACAGTGGAACGATCATATGTGACTGGTCGGATATCGTTGATTTTTCAAATAATTTAGCGTTTTATTTTTACAAAATCATTACGTTTAAGTAATTTACAAAATTACAACTTAGTAAAATTTATTTATATGATGTCAAAAAACTGTCACGTGATGATGAAATGAGGACAGAATTAAGGCATACTGTGAAATTATTGTTAATCAGTAAATTATTTTGTTTAATGAAAATTGAAAAGTGTTTTAAATGAAATATAAATATATTAAAGAAGTTACAATTTAAGAGAAACTATATTATTATAAAAGAACAGAGATTTAAATGACAATTGTAGGTAATCATTATAGGCTACGAATGTAGTCATACTGAAACGTTGATAAGATGATACAGATAAAAGTATGTGTAAAGGCTGTTTTACATTATAACATTTTTTGATACAAAGTGAGAGATAAGCTACCACAGTGAATTCTGATTGGTTGAATTGCCACTTCTCACTCACTTTGTTTCAAATTTTAGATTAAAAATGTCATAGTGTAAAACGGCCATAAAATTTAAAAAAATGAATTAGTAATTTTACATGAAAATTAATATCATTTTTTAAAGGGGAAATGTAGTACATACAATATAGGATATTTAAAATACCTTCATTAATTTATAAGGTAAATTCCTAAGTTTTTATTAAATTTTACGAAAAAAAATTCTTAATATACAGTTATAAATATGTATACTTGCGCATTAATGTAAATTTACTGTAATTATCGGCGGTCACTAGCAACGATCGATAATCGCAATAAATTTATACAAAAACTTACATCAATGTAGAATATTTATTTAAAATGGCTATACATATGCATCAGCAGTTGTTAATGTAACTGACTATGTTCTGAATGATTAAATACACTTAGAAATCTATGAATTTTTTTTCTTAAATTAAGCTGTTACATTAAATTTATGTTAGTATTAAAGCTGCCAATATTTATTATTAAATGCGTATGTACAAATCAAATGCTAATAAAACCCAAAGTTGCAGAAAGTAGCAGCTAATTTATGTATCAAAATCATCCCTATAGAGTCTACTTTTAGAGAGTATTATTGGTACAGCGGGGAACTGCAAGGCTTTTAAGTAAAGCATGTTTTTTTATCCAAATGAAAATAAAAAAGCTTCTTTGCAATTGAGCGCCAATAAAAATATTAAATATAGGACCCGAATGTCAGAAATCGATTTAATTGGACAGGAAACTATCTGACAAAGAATATATAACTAAAAAAGAACACATAAATATATTTCAACTTTGAAAGAAAAAATTTAGAAAATGTCCATTTCAAATAAGCCATTTTGTGAATTAGCAGGGTCACTTTGCAAGCGTGTTCTTAATTGTACGATTATCGCCTTGCTACAAAATTTATACATAGCATGTAAAATATATTCAGGAATGATAATAAGTTATTACATTTACAATTTACATTTACATTACAATGTACAGTGGGACCAATTACGAAATTTTTGGACAAAATTCTAAAAGTAATGAATTTGATCCAAAATAAGTTCGTGATTACAGGAAAAATAATGACAAAAATTCCATTGATAAATTGGGGTGTTTTTCAGGGGTGGATCTTAAAATAACTAAATAAATTCTGAAGTATCGAATTCGTACAGAATTCGATAATTTGTTAACGAAAATATGATTAACGGTAGAATCTTTTGTAAAGAATACATTTTTTGCCTAAAATCAATAATGAAAACGCTACTTTGATATGTGTAATAATTAAGAAATTTGAATTTTATAGACAGACTGTAGTTAAAAATTTAAATTTACCCATTGTTTCTGAAATTTCTTGAGAAGCAGAACTTTTTGTAAAGAATAACTTTTTTACGTACAATTGATATTAAAAAAGTTTTTCCTCGTCAAGTCGATTCGTGGACACATTGTATATTGTGATATGTATTTATTGTAAGTTGCGCGTTAATGCGCGTTATGAAATTTGTTTCATTCATTTAAGAAAGAAGGTGACTATTTATTTATGAAAACCGCACGTTGAGGACTTGCGAGGAAAATTTTATAACTAAATAACTAATAAAGTAGTAAAATATATCAAGATTGGTCAATCTAACGAGTCCTTATAAAACATGTCCTATAAGATGTATAAAATTAATCATTTTAACCAATAGTAAAGCAGTTCCATTAAGGAACCTCCTTGCAAGATTGCAATTTAATTGTTCAATATTTACTACTATAAAACCTTACAGGAAAACTGATACAAGTAACACTGACGCTCTTTCAAAAACAAATAATGAGGTGCAGAGTGGATTAATCGGATTACTGCAGGTAAAATATTGTAATGGAATTTGTACCAATTGCTAGCCGATACATTTTTTAGAAAGGTGAACAAATGCCCATGATATTAGAGCACATTTATAAAATCGATTTTTGGCCACCTTTTTGGAGTTTGGTCCCACTATGCAATGACATATTTAAATTCCTCATGAAAATGTGCCTTAAAAATGTCTGACCTAAAAATGCCTAGCTTCATTGGTTTTTATAGAGAAAAACAAGAACGAAAATCGTTACTTTTACTTTTTTTCGAATATCTTGAAAATCGTAAAAAATAGATGAAATTTGTTTAAAGATTATCGATTGGGATAAAAATACGCAAGTTTGTTCTAGTTTAACCAACTTCGTAATTCTTAAGATAACAGAGATCCCCATGGTTAGACTCGAAAAATGGACACCCTGTATGTCAAAAGAATGTTATGGTTATTTCTTTAAAAATAACAGTTCAATATCTTCTTCTTTTTCAAAGCTTGCTATGAATAACTGTATTAATTTCATTAATTAACAGAATAAAATAAACGATTAATGATAACAAGAAAACTAAACGAATGTTAATACCAATCGATGTAGAATTTGATTCTATATCCAGGGTGTTCCATTTACGAAAATTGAGTTTTGGGTAGTTAAACGTAATGAGGTTCGTCACCATATTGTGACCAGCCTGAGAAATTTTCAGCAATATTTAGGATATGATTTGAAAGTCTGAAAATCATGCTTTTAAACGGTATGCTACTTGACTCTTGAAATTTAAAAATGTCGTAAATACATTCTCTTAAATGAAAGGTCACCAAAACAAATTTTTAATTAAATTTGGAGAAATCTCAAAATCGGTTACATTTAGGTGTAGGAAAGCCTTAACATTTTTTATTTAGAATAATGTGAAGAAATATGACGCATTTTCATAAATTTCTTCCAATTTCATAAGTTTTTTTTTGGTCTGGAACTTGACTATTTGGAAATCGTTTACCGTACTCACGCAGCTCCATAGGTAGCTTTTTTCTGGCATTTAAAATAAATTTGAAGCACATTAGTTAATTTGTTGTTGACCACATTTTCAGTTTTATAAACTACAAGAAACAGACTGACGACGGAAAAAATGTTGACAGTTATCGTCATTTGTTTGTGGGAATACTTCTAGACAATACATTATTTACCATCAAACTGTACCATTCATTGTCCATCAACTGTTTAGTAGGTCATTTCATATTAATAATTAATTAATTTCTTTCAATAATTTTCTATTCATTTGAAAAATATTTATTCTAGCACATTACTGAACGCAGCAAAAAAATCTTTAAAATTGTATTATAATAATTATACCATGACATTAAAAAAACTAAAGTTCATAGCTGTCATGCTGCCGCCATAAATGTATTGGAGACGCAAGAAAGGCTATATTGTGGTACTTTTTATGCCATTTCATTTGATTTTTTGCGTTCCAATCCGACAATAAACACAGACATTCGTTTAGGCGCTTTCTTGGACTCAGCCTGTATATGAAGAAAGTAAAGAGAAAAAAGTCAGTGGTTAATATTAAAGAGGAGAATTGGAACAAACTCTGAAGAATTATATGTATAAAAATGAAGAAGGAAACGTGGACCGTAACTATAGAAGAATTCACATACGAAGAAGTAGAGAAAGCAATAAAATAATTAAAATACAAGAATTGCACAAAAAAACTAAATTTTAAGACATAAAATAGAATCTGAAAGAAGTTAAATAATTATAGATAGCAGCGTGTTTTCGCATTAACCTTAGAGGCAAAAAGTGTAGGATTAAGATAAAACTGTAAAATAAATACTTACTATGCTGAATAGAAAAGTTTGCTAAGGTATCGACCTCTTTAATCCCTTTATACAAGGAAATCAAAGCCACAGTTCCATCAATTTTTCCAACGAGTAGATACTCTTTTATATTGGGATCTTCAGCCTTACATTTAGGCCAAGTCAGACACGTAATAAAATCATGTTGATCATCAATAAACCAATCCTTGTAACCTTCTTTTTCGTCACCACACTTCGGAAGAGGCCATATGTTTATAACATTTTCCATGGCAGCAGCTATATATTTGCCGGTAGGTGACCATTTTAAATGTCCTATGAATTTGTCTTGTAATTCAGAGCCGTACACATCCATTGAAATGTGAAACACTAAAGTGTGTTCCAGATATGGTTGACGTTTATTATCGAAAGACCAAATTCGAACAGTGCCGTCGTAACCACAAGATGCAAGCAAATTATCTCTTTCGTTCCAGGCTAGTATGGTTACTCGGTTATCATGTGCTTCCAGTGAAATTATATTTTTTTGTGGAAGTGTATTTGATAAATCTGCGTAATTTACTTGCTCAGTGTTTGGACCGGAAAACGTCTGAATTTTAGTGGCAACACACTTAAAAAGTTGTTGTGCAGCCCATTGACGGTTTTCATGAGTAACTTTAGTGGATAGGACATACGCGGAGAGGGCATTTATCAGCGTCAAGGGGCCATTGTTACTTAAGATATTATTTGGGTCTAACAACACTTCCTCCTTGGGTAAATCTAATAATGAGCAACCTCCATGAGTTGATAATATACTGACCAAAGCTTGCGTGACTGCAAATCCACATTTCGGTATGAATACACGAGCAGCTGCCATAATTAAGTCCTTAGTGCACATGTCTACCACCATTTTTGACGATTCAACGTCATTTTGAGCTAAAGCTGCAATGCTAATACTCAAGTTATTAAGGCAAGAAGTTACGGCTGGTGAAATTTGGCCGGCTATCTGCGAGAAACATTTCGTGAGTGATAAAGGTGAACTTGTTAATTCATTTTGATTAAGAATGTTGTTGATTTCAATGCGATTCATTGCTGTGAGCGTCATCAAACGGACTACTTTACGAATGTCAGATAATCCAATCATTTCTAAACTTTTCACTAAATTAACAGAACTTGAACCAACAGACAGCAGGGACAGGACGTTTAAAACTATTGATCTCGATAGTAAAATATGCACTGATATAGTTAAGTGTTGGAGTGCTAATATTCGGTCTTGAGGCAGAACTAATAACGAAGCTTGACTGCCAAGGTGTCGCATTTGGTATTCACTCTTAGCTTCTGATTCTTGAATTACAGTCGGAACTACAGATGTACCCAGCGGATCATTATCCTTAAATGGAACTGTGTCTGGAACAAATTGTGCATCTGATAGGCCTAAATATGATTTTACTTTTTCTAAGTCGTCGAAATCAGGCATGGAAAATTTAATAGTTTGAGCGTCTGCTTCGGTTGTGTCTGCAAATGAGAAGCATTAGAGTGTGTATGTTTAAATGCATGCACAATTTGAGTACCGTTCTCATCTAAAATTATATCAGGAGCCTGATTCTGTAAATGGTTATTCAGATCTTGAGTTTTGCGGCTGTACTTATTTCTACAATCTTGACATAAAATATAGTTTGCGTCTGAAAATTAAAAAGTTTTGGTTTCGATAATAACGAATTAAAGAGCATAAATATAAAGTGCAGTAGAATAAATGCGCAATAATAAAATGGGGCTGTTATACATATATGAATAATAATAATAATAATAATAACTTTAACTTTCAGTTTATTTCCATAGTGACAATTATGATAACAGTTGTTCTTATAGTAATAAACAGAAGTTTATAGTTGACTTCTGATTAAAAAACCGGGCCTAAGTGGATTTTTTATGGATTCAAATATGTTTAAAATTCCATTTAGTTAATTCATGAAAGCTAACCGTGTACATTTTTTAAGGGAATTTACCAGTAATGACAAATTTGAAATACATATTTCAAACATATACATATATTTAAAATCTCTTATCGTTTTATACGTTTATTGATATTTAAAATAATTGAATTATCTGTATATTGAGTGATCAACTAAATTTCAGGTTAGAACAGACCTTAGAATTTGATTAATTCAGAACTTAAAGTTTGAATTGCACATCAGATTTTCATTTAAAAGTAAAATCTGAAAGCATCACACGCAAAAGCAGTAAATAAAGGTGCTTCAGACCAGGGCTTCCCAACCTTTTTTAGACATCGATCCCTCACAAGAAAATAACATGGATCCCTTTGAAACTTAATTCGGTAAAACAGAATTGTTACGTTTTTAGGGTTTGTTTAATTTTATTTTAAAAACAAACACAATATTCTGAATAAACTAAGTTATTTTAACGCATTAATAATAAAATATTAATTTATTTACAAAGTTACTAATTTATTTTAATAGCTAAGCGAACAGTTTTAAACTCTAATGCGAACTATCTTCATTCATTTATACACCGGGCTAATTTACGCCAAGCTCGTGGAAGCCGACAGAATGTCTGGGGTTTATTCTAATATTTCTCGGGAAATTTCGCAGCCTAAGGCGCGCCGGCTGTGACGCATGTAGCTGAAGGGGCGTCAAGGGTGTCGAATCATCACAATATCATATAAATATTGATTATAAAGGAAAGTATCTTGTATAAAAGTTATCGAGTATAATGAATTCTATATTAGTAAATTATTTTCACACACAGTATGTTCCATCCACCAAACTTATACTTTTTTAAATGGAAAGCACACATTTTTATTTCTCATTTCGATAGATCTCTTAAAAGTAAACATTTTTTTAAGCAACTATAAATCAAAGCATTCGCAATCTACATCTATTCAATTAGATGAAGAGCTGAAATTAGTAAATTATTTTTGCTATGCAAATAATAGTAATAGTAACACTTTCCATTTGCATTTGCACAGAAACAATTGAAATTTAGAAGTTCAATATTCTTAAAAAATTTAAATGGGAGGCCCATTTACATTTGAATACTCGTCAAATTTTGTTTCTAACATACGCAAAATGTATTGGTCTAAAGCCTATGGTTTTCGAAATATCTCCACTCACAGTTACAACTTCTATTAAAAACCACAACCATAAATTCAAGCAGGTTCTTATCCGATGAAAATTGTATCACAAATTCTTTGAAATGGACACTGAATATGCGCACTAACACTTAACGTAACTCGACAGCTTCGTCAGAAGTGAAAAAATATAAGTTGTCAAAACAAACAAGGTTGTTAATGGAAACTGAAAAAGTAAATTGGTCTTTTATTTTTAATAAATCTAAAAATTAATTTTAAAACATAATATAATAAATATTTTATTTTAATAAATTTTAAAATTTACAGATCTACAGTGCTCGCCATCAAATGGAAAAAAAAATTATTTCTGATGTTTCGAAAAAACTTTTTACGGCAATAATTTGTGCTTGTCTGAAAACCTGTTTAGCCCCTATTTGATAACCGAGTGATTTTTACTTAGTTAGAAAATAGCGTTTTTCGAAATAGCAAAAATCCTAAATTGTTATTTCTTGGAAATTAATAGAGATTTCAATGAGACTTTTTTACTGTGTATTGGTTTTAGATTACTGAAGAATCTCAAGCCCAGAAAGTAACGTATTTTCTTTAACTTCGGCAAAAACTGAATTTTTCAATTTTTGAACTTTTCGCAAAATTTCACATATCAAAACTTAATTCCAGATTTCAAATCATTTTAGATGAAAACTTCAAAGATTTGTAATTGGAAAAAAAATAGAGAAAGGTATTTATTGGTTTAGTTATTTAGTTTGTTTATTTACCGAAAAGTAATATTTGTACATAATCGTAACGTTTTTGATGTAATATGCTTTTGAGGAGAAATATTTTTTATTGATAATTAACAGGTGTTGGAATGTCTTCTAAAAACTCTAATCTACTCCTATTAATGAACTCCTGTCACAAAAACCCCTAAATGTTTTTTACAACGACCTAAATGAGGAGAGTTTTTCCATAATTTTACCTGACACTAAAACAATCCATAGCCGTCTCATAAACTACATAAGGAAAAGCTTTCCTCATTTAGGTCGTTGTAAAAGAACATTTAGGAGGTTTTTGTGACAGGAATTCATTAATAGAAGTAGATTAGAGTTTTTAGAAGACACTCCAACACTTGTTAATTATCAGTAAAAAATATTTCTCCTCAAAAGCATATTGCATCAAAAACGTTGCGATTATGTACAAATATTACTTTTCGGTAAATAATAAAATATCTACAGTAATAAAATACCTTTCTCTATTATTTTTTCAATTACAAATCTTTGAAGTTTTCATATAAAATTATTTGAAATTTAAAATTAAGTTTTGATACGTGAAATTTTGCGAAAAGTTCAAAAATTGAAAAATTCAATTTTTGCCGAAGTTAAAGAAAGAAACGTTTTTTTCTGAAATTGTTCGGTAAGCTAAAACTAATACACATTAAAAAAATCTCGTTGGAATCTTGATTAATTTCCAAGAAATAACAATTTTAGGATTTTGGCAGTTTCGAAAAATGCTATTTTCTAACTAAGTAAAAATTACTTGGTATATCTAATAGGGTCTAAATAGGTTTTCAGACAAGCACAAATTATTGCCGTAAAAAGTTTTTTCGAAAAATCAGAAATAAAGATTTTTCCCATTTGATGCCGACTTTTTGGCGAACACTGTATATGCTGTTTAAAGAATCGAGAAAACTACAAAATATATCGTTTAAATTTGCAAAATCTGTACGTTTGTTAATAGAATTCGATGACATTTTTATTCTGCATATTTCAATAAAACGTCTTTTGAAAATATTTGACTCACGATATAAAATATTAGTACAGGGTCCCGCAATAGGTACTGACGGTTTTGTGAGCACTGTGGTGTGAGTACCAAAATAATCTGGGGGAAAATATAATGCGAAAATCATTCGGTACGTTATGCAGTTTTAGTAGCCATGAATTCGTAGCCCGTGCAGCAACGTATTTTTTGCGTTACGGCGTTCATTCAAACGGGATCCATAATCGACGTTCAACGCCAATTTCGACGAGAATCTAATATTCCTCGGCGTGGTAGGATTCTTTCGCGTAACACAATTTTGCAATGGTATCGACGGTTTAGTCAAACTGGAAACGTGAACAACATTTACGGCGGTACTCAGAGAACAGTGCGTACGCCAGAAAATATTGAAAGGGTACGTCAAACGGTAACTCGAAGTCCAACGCGTTCAGCAGCGCGTCAAACAAGAGCATTAAACATTTACACAGAAATTTTGTGTTGCGCGAAGAAATCCTACCACGCCGAGAAATATTAGATTCTCGTAGAAATTGGCGTTGAACGTCGATTATGGGTCCCGTTTGAATGAACGCCGTAACGCAAAAAATACGTTGCTGCACGGGCTACGAATTCATGGCTACTAAAACTGCATAATATACCGATTGATTTGCGTATTATATTTTCTCCCAGATTATTTTGGTACTCACACCACAGCGCTCACAAAACCGTCAATACCCATTGCCGGACCCTGTATTTTCAAAATCAAAATTATTATTATTTTCTAACGAATATTCCACAAGCATAGAATGTTTTTGATTGTTTTTGAATGTTTTGGATATGATATTTATGTTGGTCTACACGTTTTTTTTTAATATTGGCTTGTTTAAAAAAATCTAGACTTGTTTATATTTTTTCACTTCTAGTGTTCTAGTGTTAGTGCGCATATTCAGTGTCCGTTTCAAAGAATTTGTGATACATAACCATCAAATGAGACAAGCGTTTGCAAAAATCAGCCACAAAACTTTTGCAGACATTCAACGGTCTCCAAAACACTGATTAAAATGTCGTTTAGATTTAACAGATAAATATACGTTGTTCACAAATTAAAAAACCACCACCTGCTGCATTATGTTGGTATAAAACATAAGTCCCCTATAAAACAAAAACATTATCAAAATAGCAAGGTTGGCAAGGTATTTGAAGTTTCGTGTCAATGTAATTTGTCAAATCAATTTTATTATTATATTGTTTACATTTATTTCATTTTAACAAGCCATTTCAATGCCTCGAAAGCAGAAAAATATTTTAAATGCCAAAATGAAAGAAGCAATCGTCAAATGTTATGTTGAAATAAAAAAATTTGGCACCAGATTTAAGCAAATACATGAAAAACTTGTTCTTGACATAATGTGACATAATGGATAATCACAGTTTGTCTGCTATAAAATTGTTTACGAACGATAAGGTAAAAACCATGAATCTATCACAATTATTAAATTTAGCACAACGGATCTATTCTGCACGCATAACCTTGACGTTTATTTCAAACACTCCTTGTCAATTTTGTTACCAAATTTCTAACTAGGACAATGTTGCCGGTTGTATATACTTTTCACAAGGCAACCTCGCCAGTGATCTTTTAAACTAAAAATAGTAAAGGAGACTGTGGTTTAAGGAATAATTGAAATTTATCTCCGCCCAGAATAATTTTATATCCGTAGATACGTATTTCGGCAGCTAAGCTGCCATCTTCAGTACAATTTAATATTTATATAAAACTACATTGAAATCTAACAGCTACCTACCTCCTACCTGATCATATTATCTATACTACTAAAACTATCTAAAAATAACAAAATTAACACTAAAAATTAGTAAAAGAGAGAGACTGTGGTTTAAGAAATAATTGAAATTATCTCCGCCCACAATAATATTAACAGTCAAAACCTACCAAAAATGCAAATCAAATAAAACGGAAATGAGTATTGGTCTAATAACCGAAAACGGTTCTTATTCTCCCGAATAAAGAACTTCTGTAAGCATTTAATTCCCTGTTATTTGATACCGCTTGAATTTATCCCTGAAAAGAAATTATATACCTATATATGCATATGCATGCACCTATATATATATATATATATATATATATATATATAGTCGACCACCGTATCTTGTGACATCCAGTAAAAATGACGACGTTTAGGCATCCAGTCTTTAAAGAGCAAATAGAGACAACATAAAAATATAACTTTATGGAAATCTGGAGATGGCGCTAGTGTGAACAAAAAAATTGAAAGATACACAAAACTAAAATCAAAATATTTACTATTTCTTTGACATCCAGTGTATATCCAGTATATATTTTTATGTTATAAGTCTTGTGACATCCCTAAAAAAACTTGCAGTACTTGTGACATCCTTACAATGTTGCCAGTTGGAAAGATTTTATGAGTCACATTAAATGCTAACAGAGAAGAAGGATACAGAAACTTAACGATATAATGTAATTTTCTTTATTAAAAGTTCTATTAACATAGAAGTATTATGTTATATTTGAATAGTTTAAGGCCGGTATTTATATTACTCTTACATTATTTTCTAATTGTCTTATGTACTTATATTTTCTTCTTCTGATATTGATTAACAATGAATATCTTTATTTGCGGCCAAGTTTTGTTGTGAAAAATTTCAGAGTGGAGATTTTTCAACTCTTCACATTCGTTTTTCTTTGGTGGTTTCTTAGTGGCTAAGTGTTTCCTGAAAAAAGCTTCAGCGAACCTTTTCTGTTCGCTTGTCCATGGTATCAAAACACGACCTTTTTTGAGCTGCTAAAAATACAACGGAATGAAATTGGGATTACTAAAATCAACTGGAAGCGTTGATGTTAAACCGAATTGCTCGAAAACTGTTATTTTGCAAAAAAAAACAAACAAACAAACAAAATTTAAAGTTGGTTCTTGTCCGATGAAATTTGTATCACAAAATCTTTTAACCGGACACTAAATCGCGCACTATACACTTAACGTTTCACCGTCGTTCGACAGCTTCGTCTGACGAAACGTTGAGTGTATAGTGCGCGATTTAGTGTCCGGTTAAAAGATTTTGTGATACAAACAAACAAAAGTTTATTATTTTCCTTATAGAACGAATTTGTCAAAAAACTGAGTTGACTTTAAAACGACCTGTAACAACGCCTCCAGCTGAAATCTGATATCGCCACCTTGATGCCAATAACCTAGAGTTGGAAGATTTTCTAAAATACTTAGAGAAAAAAAAACAATTTGAGGTGGCAAATTCAAATTGGTTTAACTTATACAGTAAGAGTAATTTCGGATATTTCTAAATTATGCCGTACGAACGAGTAGAAAAAGTTGAATCAGTAGAGATTCAAAAATTAATAGTTGAAATTTGGAAAGTTCTTGAGTTTCCTTTTAAGCTGCAAAATAAAACATTTTTTAGTTAATCTTTTATTGGACACCTTCTTTGAAAGGTTCTGAAAAAAAAAATAGAAGAATCATTCAAATTACCACAACATAATTAATTCGTTTTCAAAATGTTTCAATAAGGCCCATCTGTATTCAGTATTTAGTTTTCTGTGTCTATTTTTGGTAAAAATGAAGATCATATTTTCTCTTTAACCGGAAATCTATTACTTTCTTCTTTCGAATGCTTGCGCGGCCGTTGTCCATCGATACTTCTTGGCTTCCGGGTTGGACCGTTTCACTATTGTTCCTTCTGCTGGCGATTTTCTCTTTCAAGATCGCACAGAACATCTTCAGCAGAGCTCTGGAGATGTCCCATGAGATCGTGCACAAAACATCGGTAGAAGAGACAACAGTGACGAAGTTCGAAAGTCGAGAAGTATGGACTATTCTCCTTTTAATTTTAATTTATATTTACAGTGCTCGCCAAAAAGTCGGCATCAATTGGGAAAAAAATTTATTTCTGATTTTTCGAAAAAACTTTCTACGGCAATAATTTGTGCTTTTCTGAAAACCTGTTTAACCCCTATTAGATATACTGAGTGATTTTTACTTAGTTAGAAAATAGCTTTTTTCGAAATTGCCAAAATCCTAAAATTGTTATTTCTTGGAAATTAATCGAGATTTTAACGAGACTTTTTTACTGTGTATTGGTTTTAGCTTACTGAACAATTTCAAGGCCAGAAAATAATGTTTTTTTCTTTAACTTCGGCAAAAATAGAATTTTTCAATTTCTGAACTTTTCACAAAATTTCACATATCATAACATAATTTTAAATTTCAAATGATTTTAGATGAAAACTTCAAAGATTTGTAATTGGAAAGAAAAATAGAGAAAGCTATTTATTGCTTTAGATATTTTATTATTTACCGAAAAGTAATATTTGCACCTAATCGCAACTTTTTTGATGCAATATGCTTTTGAGGAGAAATATTTTTAATGATAATTAACAGATGTTGGAATGTCTTCTAAAAGCTCTAATCTACTTCGGTTAATGAACTCCTGTCACAAAAACACCCTAAATATTCTTTTACAACGACCTAAATGAGCAGTTTTAAAACAATTCATTAAAACAATTCGTAGCCGACTCATCAACTATATAAGGAAAAACTCTCCTTATTTAGGTCGTTGTAAAAGAACATTTAGGGGGTTCATTAATAGTAGTAGATTAGAGTTTTTAGAAGAAATTCCAACACCTATTAATTTTATTAAAAAATATGTTTCCTCAAAAGCATATTGCATCAATAACGTTGCGATTATGCACAAATATTACTTTTCGGTAAATAATAAAATATCGAAAGCAATAAATACCTTTCTCTATTTTTTTTCCAATTACAAATCTTTTCATCGAAAGTTATTTCAATTTAAAATGAAGTTGGGATACCTGAAATTTAGTGAAAAGTTCAAAAATCGAAAAATTCAATTTTTGCCGATGTTAAAGAAAAAAAAAAACGTTACTTTCTGGCCTTGAGATTGTTCAGTAAGCTAAAACTAATACACAGTAAAAGAATCTCGTTGAAACTTATATCGGTATATCTAATAGGGGCTAAATAGGTTTTCATACAAGCACAAATTATTGTCGTAAAAAGTTTTTTCGAAAAATCTGAAATAAAAATTTTTCCCATTTGATGCCGACTTTTTGGCGAGCACTGTATATGTATTTTTATAGTTTTTAATTGATATTTTTGTAATTGAATAACTTTTACTAAAAATAAAATATGTTCTGCAAAAGCACTCAAGACGGAAGAGTGAATTTTGGATATGAAATGATTAGCAAAATAAAAACTTTCTAGTTTTCAAGCTAGTGTACATGCTTTAAATTAGAAGCAATTAAATTTTTTTTCTTGTCATTGGATCGATCACAATAGATTTTAATGAAGTTTAGTATTTTATTTTAAACAAATAAGTATCAGAAATTATCAGCCACATCAGACATTATATTTTACATAAAATAGAACACGGGTAGAACATTTTTGTATAATGAAAATAATTAAGTTACATTACCGCCATTTAAAATTTTTATTTTAAATGCCCTCTTATTTATTCATTTTCAAAAGATAAAATCATCCAAATTCTTTACCAGAACACACTTTTTAACCGCTTTAATTTTTATATTCTTACCAGCGTGAATAATTTTGTTTAAGTGAAATTTTACCGAAATTTATAGTTTTAATTTTAAAATCCATTGTGATAGTTTTAAAATCTCGAAAACTTTTTATGTTTTTTATATTATTATTTTTTTGCTAATCAATTTAGTGAATTTAAAGTTAAACGTTGTCAGTAAATTTGCAAAAAAAATCTGTATGAACACATACGTACACGATTTCCTTGGTCGCGGCTGTATATCGGGTGTACGGTAAAGAATGGGTCATACTTCAAGGGTGGCTTCTTTGGATCAAAATAAATCGATTTAGATCAATTTATCTTAGTACAATTTTGCTTCATTAAAAAGTTATAGCCTTTCAAATATAATTTTTTTATATCAATATTTTAGCAAAACTCGCTCATTTTTGGAAACATTTAATTGTAATTTGGTATTTAGAGGTTTCTTGTACTGCTGAATCTGAATATCTGCTTATTTTTAACGTCTAGACCCTGACATTCTCTTGTTTATTGTCGTACTTTTTTTTACGTGAATATTTTTAAAATATGTTTCGTTTTCTTGAAACGACATTTAATTTACTTTAAAAAAGGCATACTTCTCACATATCGCTAAAGTACACCAGTTTTGAGAAAAATTGCTTTGAATGTGAAAATGTTGAATACTTACTACACCAGTAACGCTAGTTCAGGATGAAAAGACAATTACCTGAAGTTGCACTACTTCGTAAATTACTTAAAATTGAAAAAAGTTCACAATTCCACATTTAAATCAACGAGACATTACGTAAAAAATTCTTATTATGTTTGCTATTGCCGCGTATTTCACTGAATAGTTTAACTTTCAACTCCAGATTACTCCCATAGTAACAATTATAAAAACAGTTGTTCCCATGGAAATAAAGTGAAGATTAAAGTTAAACTGTAACTGAAATACGGGTCTATGTACCTGATTCATTGTAGACCTAAAACAGTAATATTCAGCATTATTATATTCATAGCCATTTTTCTCAAAACTGGTATACTTTAGCGACATGTAACAAGTGTCTTTTTTAAAGTAAATTAAAAATTCTTTCAAGAAAAGAATATAATTTTAAAAATATTCACGTTAAAAAAAGTACAGCAATAAACAAAGGATATCAGGATCTCGAGAGCACCCCTAAATGTTACATTAAAAATAGGAAGATAGTCAGATTCAGCAGTACAAGAAACCTTTAAATACCAAATTACAATTAAATATCTCTAAAAATGAACGAGTTTTGCTAAAATATTGAAATAAAAAAATTATCTTCGAAAGGCCATAACTTTTTAATGAAGCTAAATTGTACTGGGATAAATTGATCTATATTGATTTGTTTTGACCCAAAGAAGCCACCCTTGAAGTATGGCCCATTCTTTACCGGACACCCGATATATTCATCTAAAATTATTTGATAAATCACACATTTTGACTGACGGTGACTACTTTTAACAATTATAAACTTAAATAAGACATGTTTTGTGCAATATGTCGCACTTACCGAGAAAAGTAGTTTTCAGCTCATCTATATTAATAAAAAGTGAGCAAATAAAAATCAGATTAGAGTAGGCGGTGCAAAGAAAATGTATATATGTCTGTGATTAACTGAATTAATTAACGTAATACATACATTCATGGACTGTCAAATTTATTGACTTTTCATTTAATCACAGACATGCATTTTCTTTGCACCGCCTGCTCTAATCTGATTTTTAGTTGCTTAACATGATTGTAACTTCTAATAAAAAGTTATAAGAAATATTGCGTTGCTTAATTAAAAGTTTTTATAGTTAATTTTAGGTTTCTACTTGCTGCTCACTTACAGAAAAGAAGAAGTTACAAAGCCTGGCAAACGGTTAAATCAAACAATATACGACGCAAATAACACTGTTGCCAATTTTTGGATGTTATAAAGCGCGGTAAGTTAAACTATGAAATACACCGGATGTCACAAGAATTTGAGTGCAAATATAAAATATACAACACCGACATTTCCGCGCGCCCCCTGGAGAGTAAACTCCAGAACTAAAAATATATAAAAATTTTCAAATTCCGGTTTTTTAACATCCACCTAAAATTTTGCGTACGTCATCCTGTCCCTTCACCTTTCAATTACATGCAAAAACGTTATGACATCCGATTTTGGATGTTACAACGTCGATGGATGTCAAAGAGCTAGCATTTTTTTTGCGCCGTGATGCCACAACGTCGACTGGTCGAATTTATATATATATATATATATATATATATATATAGATTTAAAAAGAGGAAACCTGAGATCATTTCGCGATAAAAGTTCGACAAGATGAGATCCTTTTGGAAAGGCGAGATCCGAAATCGGATCTCACCTTTCTTAGCGTGTATATCGGGTCATAACCGACTTTGTTGGTACTAAAGAGCTCAAATTCAAATTTTATACCGGATCTCGTTTTGCCGATTTCTTTGCAGTTTTATACACCAGTAGTTCACAATTAGTTATGCAGAGGGCGCATGTGAGCCAAGTATACACGTACATAGTTTCTAACCTAAGTGAGATCCGACAATCTGGCAACATAGCAGAGCTCTACTTTACAATAAAATTTCTAACATGAAAGAATTATACGTTTTTAATTAAACTGGACTCATGTTCAATGAAATTGTGTAGAACAATTTGTTTATAATCTTTTAACGCATAGCTTAAAAATCATCGCGTGAAACGTTTATAACTCTATTTTTCTACTTAATAATGATTATGTGAGCTTTTCGTAAATTTTATAATTACTTCAATTCATTATGAGATTTAAAACGAAATGCTTTCTGAGTTTTTTAGGAATTGCAGTTTGCTTGATTCGATATTGCAAAATACCGTCTAGAGACAGTTATAATCACTATCTGATAGCAGTACATTTTAATTTAAATAGTTTACAATAAAATATTATCGATAGCAATAAAGTGAGTAGAGACTTTCAGTTTCGTTACAATAAAAATAATTCCATCTATCAAAGGTGAATTTGTAAATTTCAATAAATTATTGCAACTATTATCTACTGCAGTGGGGTAATTTTTAAAATTTTTATATTAACAATGAAGGCTTTCCTGTCGATGGGAAATTTCGTTATATTAAAAAAAAACAACAGTCAAATGTGAATTTGTAAGCCTCAAATAAACTATTTCAATTGTTTTCTGTTACAGTGGGGTAAACTATAACATTTTTACATAACAATGAAGTGAATAAAGAGGTTTTAGTGTCCATGAAAAGTTTCCTTAAATAAATAGAAAAAAAAAGTTGTCAAAATAATGTAAATCTGTAAGCTTGAAATAAATTATTTTACAATGAAGTGAAGAAAAAGGCTTTCGTGTCAATCTCGTTTGATTAAAAAAATGTCCAACTGTGAAGTGGATTTTTTATATTAAAAAAAAGACAACTGTCAATGTGTGTCAACTGTCAATGTGAATCTGCAAGTCTCAAATAAATCATTGCAAATGTTTTCTGTTACAGTGGGGTAAACCGTCATCATTTATACATAACAATGGAGTAAATAAAAAGGTTTTAGTGTCAATGTAAAGTGAAATGAAAAAAAAAAACAAGTTGTCAAAATAATGTAAATCTGTAAGCCTCAAATAAATTATTTTACAATAAAGTGAATAAAAAGGCTTTCGTATCAATTAGATTTAAAAAATCTCCAACTATCAAATGTGGAACTGTAGACATCACATAAGTTATTGCGAATGTTTTCTGCTACAGTGGGGTATTTTTTTAAACTTTTACATAACAATGAAGTGTCAAATTTTGTTATAATAAAAAAAAAAAAAACAACTGTCAAATGTGAATCTGTAAACCTCAAATAAATTTATTTCAAATGTTTTCTGTTACAGTGGGGTAAACTATCATCATTTTTGCATAACAATAAAATAAATATTTGCGTCGATTGGAAGTATCCTTAGATTAAAAAAGAAAAAGTAGCTGTCAAACTTAGTAGCTGTAAACCTCAAATAAATTTACACTTTATTGTCATATAAAAATTGTAGTAGTTACTCGAATATAGCAGAAAACATTTGTATTAATTTGAAGAACGTTCTAGAAAATATGACATGTCCATTTTATATGAAAAAATGGAATTTTAGTGGTCAATAGTCAAGAATTAAGTGGTTTCAATAAAATATGTCCATAGATGTAAGCAATTCAGATTGACCATGAGCTATTTTAAATGCTTAGAAAATTAGTGTATTTAATAAAAACTTGACAAATTATACCTCTTAAATGTAATATTGGTGTTCAATCAAAGATGGATATGTCCTGCTTTGCTAGAACGTTCCTCATTTATTTGGAGCTTACAAATTCACACTGAAAGATGATTTTTTGAATCTACCGAGATTTCCAATTGTCCAAATTGTCCAATAGTTTTTACTCCACAGCACCAGATGTTCCACGCCATGTTTTCATCTTTCTAAAATTCTTATTTTTTAATCGACTTATAATATGAAGTTTGGAAAGGATAAATTAAATCCAAAAAAATGTACACTCCGACATACTATTGAGCACAGTAGGTCTTCCGGTTTCGCTGGAAGTGATGTTAATTTCTTTTTATTTTAAATAGGTACATAGCTATAGGTATATTTTTACATGTTTGGAATTTGCAGATCATTGCGAGTCCGAAAATGTATCACCAGGTGAAAAAAAAATTGTTTTCCAATCTAAAAAGCTAGGAATTGTGTATTTTCGTTCGGCTGCGACCAAGTAGCACATCCGGACAACATAGAGTGCTATAAAATTGGACATTTCGAGAGTACGTATCCTACTACAGTAGTAGTGTCGTGGTCCATTATGGTTGAACAACTTGGATCACGCACAATCCAATTACTTGAGAAAATTCAAAAGTTCCTCTTATAACTTTTACTGCAGAAATCGTAAGCTTTAATGGCTTGCGAACAATTTTGAGGTAATATTCATACTATTTACCTCAGACTTGGATACGTTCAGCGATGCATGACCACACAAAATATTAGATTCAAACTGTGTGCGAAGTAATATTTTGTCATTTATGTATTTTTGCTACGTGGGGCCAGTTCGGACAAATCAGTTTCCTAACAATAAAAAATACTTTATTTTATCGATAAAGTAGAATTTTGCAATAAAGACGATTACGTCGTGGATTTCTTGAGAAATTTTAAAGGCGGGTTCCGATTCCGGGACTTGCAAGACATTTCGAATGTTTCCAGTGAAGATATAGGAACCATGCAAATGCGAAGTCAGCGCCACCAATGAACAAATTGTGCATTAGTGGTATGAAAATACGAGTTGTTTCAAATTATTAGTGTGTCATAATCATAACACTATTTGTAAAAGATTTAGTAGGAGTTTTTTGGTTGTAGCAGTTGGCAATAAAGAGGGCTAGTGGCCACATGGTTGTCACTAGTCGTGATACATAAGTTTGCTTTATTTATGTGTTTGTGTATCTCCAATTGAACCAATTCCTATAATGTACAGTATTGCTAAATAGCTTAAATATCACATAGTGTACATTTGAACTTGAATATTGTAATGTATTTCAATACCAGGAAGCTCAAGTATTATGTACTACAATCGTAAAGACTAAGTAAGTCTACGAGTAAAGGCAACCCGCTTACTTGATTAGTAATAAGTAAAGGCAACCCGCTTACTTGATTTAAAAAAAAAATATTAAATTTTTTAAATAATTTTTTTTTTTAGATATGGGTTGTGATACACGGTTGAAACGAGAAAAAAAAATGCTATTTAATCGTACAAAAATTCAATATGGCGTCCATTTAAAATAAGAAAGTTGCTATCAATATCTTGACAGCCGCCATCTTGAATTTTATTTTGACTGTATTTTCAGACGTATTTTATCAAACATAGTAACTTTTATATGAAACATTTTTTCATATTTTTATAATTGCGAAGTTATTGGACATTAAAGAAAATAGCGATTTTCAGTTTTTCTGCGATAATATCTGAACTATTCGGAATTTTCAAATTTTCTCAACGGAATCTGAATCAGCACATAAAACTGCAAAATATTGCCCATTTAACCAAATCTCTATCTTCACTAATAAGAAAGTTACCCATGGTAGCCTACTCAATCTGGGACACACTGTATATATATATATATATATATATATATATATATATATATATAGGTGCATGCATATGCATATATAGGTATATAATTTCTTTTCAGGGATAAATTCAAGCGGTATCAAATAACAGGGAATTAAATGCTTACAGAAGTTCTTTATTCGGGAGAATAAGAACCGTTTTCGGTTATTAGACCAATACTCATTTCCGTTTTATTTGATTTGCATTTTTGGTAGGTTTTGACTGTTAATATTATTGTGAGCGGAGATAATTTCAATTATTTCTTAAACCAGTCTCTCTCTTTTACTAATTTTTAGTGTTAATTTTGTTATTTTTAGATAGTTTTAGTAGTATAGATAATATGATCAGGTAGGAGGTAGGTAGCTGTTAGATTTCAATGTAGTTTTATATAAATATTAAATTGTACTGAAGATGGCAGCTTAGCTGCCGAAATACGTATCTACGGATATAAAATTATTGTGGGCGGAGATAAATTTCAATTATTAGTGATCTTTTAATTTGTGAACAGAGTGTAATCGTATCCTTTTTTTTTTGTTTATGTTCTTGAAGTATGGTTTTTAACAGAAGTTGAGTGAGTGCAGATATCTCGCAAACCGTAAGCATACATTCTACATTGTACGAATGTTAAGGCTGTTTTACATTATAACATTTTTTGATAGAAGAGATACAGAGAGATAAGCTACCACAGTGAATTCTGATTGGTTGAATTCGTACTTCGTAACAGATTTTAGTTAGAAAATATTATAGTGTAAAACGGCCATTAGAAATACAATTTGACGAGCTATTTAAATGTGTCAAAATATACAAGACGTCCCATTCAATTTATTAAAGAAAATTTTACTTTTAAGTTTCAATTGTTTGTGAGTAAACGCGCATGTGACTATTACCTATAGAGGTTATTCTACAGGATGTTTTCAATTAAGGCGGAAATAATTATACCACTTACAGAGAACATCAAAATATTGCGATTTAACTTAATTTATCTATATCCAAAAGTTTTTCGTTCCTTAGACATAACCTTCTAAAGGGACAACTTGGAAAGTTAAAAAGTAAAACGACTGAAATGCAAGAATACGTTTTAGACAAAATATAATATACTTCATCAGTGGCGCAGATCCAGGATAGTAGATTATTATTTTAATAAATAACGTCTTTATTGTCACTTTCATTCTCAAAGTTCGAATAAAATTATACAAGAAATGAAGTTCCATCTTTGCCAGATTAACCGTTTTCGAGATATTCAGGTCGAAAGATTACATTACTTCAGAAGTTCGAAATTTTTTCAAAAAATCAAATATGCCTTGACAATATTAGCTGCTATTTTACATATCAATACACAACTCCTGCATAGGTTTTCTCAATTTATGAATTAAAAATGTACTCTAACAATGAAATAACGGGCATGATACTAATTTTTGGGGGAAATAGAGGAAACAGTTAGGCTTTACGCTTTACAATTTGTCTTTGGTATTTTTGGTATACCCGTTAGAGTAAATTTTTAATTCATAAATTGAGAAAAAAAACTATGTAACGGTTGTGTATTGACATGTAAAATAGCAGTTAATGTTGTCAAGGCATATTTAATTTTAAAAAATTTCGAATTTCTGAAGCAGTAATCTTTCCACCTGAATATCTCGAAAACAGTTAATCTGGCGAAGATTGAACTTAGTTCATTTCTTGTGTAATTTTATTCGAACTTTCCAGTTTTTGTGTCAGATTTCTCGAAAAAGTGACAATAAAAAAGTTATTTACTCAAATGATAACCTACTACCCTGGATCTACGCCAAGAATGTTTTATTTTTGCCTATAAGACATACCCATCCTTGTATTTCAATTGTCTTGCATGTCAAATTTCAACCCTCTAACTTAAACCGTTCAAGAGATATTTAATGGTGCGTTTACATTAGTCAAGTGAGTTGATCAATTTATTTGAATTCAAGTCACTGGCATTAAGGTATATTACTTATTTATACGTTATATTGAATTGAATGCATGTCAGTTTATTTCAACCCTCTAACTTAAACCGTTCAAGAGATATTTAATGGTGCGTTTACATTAGTCAAGTGAGTTGATCAATTTATTTGAATTCAAGTCACTGGCATTAAGGTATATTACCTATTTATACGTTATATTGAATTGAATGCATGTCAGTTTATTTAAAAATGGCGAAAGCACTAACTCGCAGAGCCATTCTCCAAATAACTTTAATTTTAGCTCGTGAATTATTCATAAATATAATATTCATAAAACGAAGCAACAAGGAAAGAGAAAATGGTTTAAAAATTACACTGCTCAAAAAAGAAAAGATGTCATTGGATTCGTTGGCGTATTTTTATTAAGACTTGAAATTTTTAAGTAAAACGTGCCAGACCTATGAAGATATTACTTGTTCAACTTACCTTTACTTGCACAAAAATGAATTTATATTTAAATTAATATTTAAAAATTTTGAGCTGTGCCAAACATATTGCTATGTTATTTTGGTTCTGAAATTTGAGAGTTGTTATGTAACAATATTATTTGTATTTATGATTTTGATGTAATTCATGATGATTCGTGATTCATCATACATCAATTAAATTTTGCAGATTAAAGAAAATTATAATCCCAAGGTATTTCGACATAAATGTTGCTATTACTGAAACACAAATTTTTGTTAAGAAAAACAAAGGGCCCATCCAGAGCTAAGTAGCACTGAGCGCTCTGCTACATAGCGGTAGCGAAGAGACTGGTTCTGGATGCATTAGCTACTTAATTTAATGGCCGACGTAAGTGGACATTTTGAATAAAATCAGATAAAACGAATTGTTTTATGCGTTTCTGAAAATAAAATAATTTTTTATTATACCTGCATCAAAATCTCTGTTTTTAAAACTAAAAAGCGTGCGAAAAAGGACGATTAAAGCACGCCGTGTTTTAAAGTTGCCTACACAGAGAAAAATGCCTAAGGAATTTTTGCTATAATTTTGTAAATAAGAATTTGTAGGTATAATTACTGTAATTGTAAGTGCTACATTCAGAAGGAAACAGTAATATGTTTGAGAATTTTGTAAATGATATTTGTATGTAAAAAGCTTGCAAACTACTATTAATATATATGATTTATCAGTAAATGTATAAGAATTTGTAGATAACTAAAATTGTAGGAAAACCTGTTTTGTTACGTATAATCGCTTAATAAATTGTAATAAATTTTACGTAAATATTGCAGCAGGTAAGAGTAAAGGTGTAGAATAATTCTGAGTAAAAGTGTAGCACTTTCGGTTGTTATTTACGTGTTCCTTACTAACAAATGTGTAGATGAATTTAATTTTCACGCAATTTGTGCTTAATTTACAAACAAGATTATAGATGCTGTTTAGCATCACGTGATGGTCATATGATGTCATTTTATTGGTGCATAGAAATTGCGCAGCTTAATTAATACGCGTAGGGCTATAGACGAGACGCCATAAGACACGCTTTGTTTTGTGTTAACGTAACGGGGGAAGAACGCGACGCCGATTTAAATAAATTTGCAGTGTTTCTCACAATGGATGATTTCGTTAAAAATATTTTGATTAAGTGGGATCTCCATGAACAGTTGAAGTCAACTTTTGACGGTAAGTACCTACTTTTTATCGAATGGTGACTAATATAAGAAATACACGTCATGTTCTTTCCAATTACAACGCAAATAAGTTTATTATATGTGGATAATTTCATTTAGGATAAAAATGAACATCTTAATATTTATTATTTTATCCAAATCAAATTTCGTTATTATAAACTATGAAGGTACCTGTAATGTAATGAATTAAAAACTGAGAAGGTTAGGCAGTTATTATTAATTATTATCTTGTTTGTTTTTAAAACTAAACTACACACTTTTATTTAAATAAAATAAATATTTGGTTTTAGAACATCAAATAGATGAAATGGCATTCCAGACTTTAACGGGTGATAATATACAAGAACTAATACGACCTCTAGGTCTAAGAAAAAAATTTATTTTCAAATATAACTCATTTATTAATGAAAAGGTATAATTTGTTGATATTCTTTTGGATTTTTTCAACGGTGCATTATATTACAGGCGCTTGAATCTGACGTTCTTATCGCAAATTCTCCTGGATCAGCAAGTACAAGTTCTAAATCGTTTTCTTTAGGTAAGAAAGTATAAAGTAAATCAGGTGATCTTATAGAAATATTTGCAAAACATTGAACTATGCAACACATATTGTTATATTTTAGAAAGTGTAGAAAATTTGAAACCACTTGTGGAATATCCACATAGAGCCAGTGTTGGAACACCTTACGAATTACACAAACCTGTAAGCAAGACAGTAAGTTTGTTTAAATAAAATTTTATTCAATTTATTTATCAAAATCTAAACAAATTCAGATTGGAATTTTGTTTATTTTTTGTTCATATCATCAAATTTTATAATATTTGAAATTCAAAATATGAAATCAACACAATTTTTCAGACTGTTTATGATTTAGTCACAAGTACGAGCGAGGGTAAATTAATAGCTTCGAGTTACCAAGCAGGGCCAGGAAATTTCCTTAGAAACAAATTAGCCGAATTAATAGTCAGAAATGAATTCAAAATCAGTAAAGGCAATAGGTAAATATTTTATTAATATAAATTAAATATTAAGGATATGTTAGTGCTAATTAATATGAAATAAATTTCAGGTAAATGCTAACAAATACTGACAGAAAATTGTTCTACCGCAATGGAGACTCGAACTCCAGTCTTCTGGTTACATGCCAAATGCTTTACATGCCAAATGCTTTAATCTATTGTGACCCATAGCCATAGGTCGAACAGTAACATCTAATAGGTTTGTTCTAACAGTTATGTACTGCTGCTAGGACAAACCTAATAGAATCGGATGAATATATCCAGCTAATATCGATTGCGGCAGAAATATTTTTCTGCCAATATTCGTTAGTGTTTACCTGAAATTTATTTGATATTAATCATAAATATTTTATTATAAGAATTTATTACCATTCACTCACCATTTGCCATCCAATAGGTCATGATATTAAGTTGACTATCATGTTAAGTTAATCCATTTAATTTTATGTCGTTATACGTAAAATTTTGACAATTCAAATCAGAAAAAGTTACCAGTATTAGCAATTCTCAACTTTAAGACATTTAGAAAAGAGTACACCTGGTGATAAAAAAAATATATAGCAATATTGCTTCATTCGGAGTAACCTTACAATCTAAATCGACATGATATTCATTGTTAAAATTTAGTAACATAAATACAAGAATACCACACTCTACCTAGATTTTCACGGCATACTATGAGAACAAATAGTGACTGATTGAGATGTATATTGTATTTACAAGAGGGAAAGAAATTTTATTTTAATTTTACAAAAAAAATGCCAAAGGAAAAAGGAATTTGTTTCATTTATAATGAATATATCTGTAATTAAAACTTCAACATTAATAGTGTGTTCTTCAAATCGAAAAAAAAAGAAAAAACTACATACAGTCGCACCTCCATAACTGGAACCTCCACAACTCCAAACTCTGTAAGTCGAAATTTACTGATGTCCCTGCACAATGTGTATAATTGAAATCTCTTTCTTTTACTCGAAATTTCTATAACTCGAAGTAATTTTCCGGTCCCTTGAGATTCGAGTTATGGAGGTTCGACTGTATTGATTAACCCACCACCCCTTTCAGCACAAAATTCAAGTCTATATCCTAGCTCCTTATAACTGTTATGGATATCTTGAATCAAACATTTTTTTCCTTTAGTATGTTTTTGTAAGATTTATTTTTTTCTTCCTCTTGTAAACTCAATCCGGGGACATACCGTATAACTCTAGTGTGACTAGTGCGTTAAAAATATGCATAAATTTTTCAGAATCTCCAGTCAGCGTTTTAAAGAATTATCAGACGAGATTAACTTGGTGTTTCTACATGAACGACCTGAAATTTATTATGTGCCTTACGTGAAGTATTATGAAGACAAAAAACCTAAGGCAGCTCGTGGAAAATTATACAATGCCTACATATATTTAAGAAAATTGTATAAAACATTTGGAATTTTAGAAAACCACGGTAAAGTTTTTTTTTGTCAGTTAGATTTCATAATAAAATTAAGAAAACTTTTAATTTATAGTAATTTTAACATGCACTACCCTAAGAGTGACTTTAAATTTAAAGTTTATTCTATTATGAAACTTAATTTAGAATACTTAAAATTAAATTAAGAAATTTTTACTGTTGCGCTTTGAAGACCCACATTTTTAATTCTACAGATCTGGTATATTGTATAATTAATAAGTGTAAAAATTTTCGAAGTTGCAGAAGTAGCAACAGATTTAAAGAGAGAAACTGAAAGGAGTATCGAGACAGAAGAAGCTATAACATGGCTAAAAAATAACACATATCCGTTAGTAGAAGTAGAAGATAAATGGAAATTAACTGTCGATGAAAGACTGCAAGAAGATTCAAGCATATCAATAGAAAATTACTTGAACACCTATCCCGCATTAAAAGAACCATTGGGGTATAGATTGGTAGGTATTAATTATGTTCGTCTGCATGTAAACCATCTTTAAGACCGTTTGACACGTGGCGTGAATCACGAACATGAACGACAATGACAGATATTCAACATATGCAAATCTCTGAATTCAATTCTTTATTCATGAAAGAGGTTAATCTTTGCCTTCCTCGAATTAGTAGAATAAGATGGATAACCTCCTACATGAGAAAAGATTTGGAATCCCGAGATTTTCACATGTCGAACATCTGCAGTCGTGGTTCATGTAAACCCGCCTTAGTAGTTCATAAATTCATGATTTAATACATACAGAATTTTCTATATGATGCAAATTTTCAGTTTGACATAGACTTCCAGCACTTACATGAAGACAAAAGTAATTTGCTATATGAGAAGTGGCCAGATTATTCGACAAAGTTATTAAAACTCGCAAAAATAAAGAAAGATGCTTATGTTTTACTCTTTTTGTTTGACTCTTTTAGAAAAATATGAAAATGATGTTTCTGAATCTGAAGGTAACGTATATTTTTCACTATACATACATAGTTTCTATCAATGCACCATTTTTTTTAGAAGCTAAAGAATTTCTAGCTCTGCAAGTACTGCCACTTCTTTTGACCGGTGTGAATATTAAAAGTAAAAAAGCAGGCTTACATTGGAAACCTTCAAAAATTGAAATTCAGAATGGTTTCATCTTACTTATGAAGACTTCCGCCGATTTGGACCAATGCCTGGAAAACCGAAGGCAGAAATTATGTAAGTTCCAGTTAACTGCTCAACCAATTCCTGTGATTGTAGCAAATTCACCGTCGGAAGTAAATGCATGCTATGTGAATGTTAATAAGTTACTGTACAAAATCGAGACACCTGTAAAAGCAATAGACATTTGTTTTAAATCTTTCTATGCATTACGCGCTAAATATCCTAGTGAATGCGACAATGTATGGATGTTTTTACAAAAGTATATTTACAATATTGAAACAAAGTACGATAAAGACTATGTTTCTGTAGCTCAATTGGCATCAGATTTAGACGGCATTTAAACAAAAAAAAATTAATTATTTCTTGATCATTTAAGTTATTTAATCATAAAACATGTTAAAGTGTTATCTATGTAGCAAAATTACCATATCTATGAAAGCATTAATTTTTCATTGCAAAATACAACATAATTTAAGTACGTGGAATTACATAATCCCATTCCGCTACTTTTAATACGAAAGACAAATACTGAAAAAAATGTTTCTTTTATAACACTTAAACATGTTTTATGATTTTTTCTTTTTTCTGTTCAAAAGATTTATTTAAACATCACTAATATGTAATAAGAATTCCATTAATATGAAAGACTTGTAAGGAAAAACATTGTTTTTTTTATAAAATACTTAAATATGTTTTATTTGTTTATTTATCATTATTATTGAAAACATCTAAATATCAATAATACAGGGGCTTAAAAATTGGAGAAACAGGGCCATTCTGCACAATTCAGGAGTACCCTCTGAGTATGCGAGAAATGTAAAAAAAAATTATCTCCTGATTCCTTAAAGATTTCAATCAAAGTAAATTCATAGGTAACTAAATGCAATAACATACGAAATTATGCCAGATCATTTTTATGATTTTTGTGCAAAAGGTGAAAACTTCAAATAAAGGTAATACCAAAAAAAAGTGGATGCTTTTTTATGTCAATTTTATATACTAAAACTTTTGCTGTGTAGTTGTAATTATGAGCTTATATAGTTGACAATAAATATTACTGTTTGTCATCTGTAAGTATCAGCTCATAATTACAAACACCCACCAAAAGTTTTAGTATATAAAATTGACGTAAAAAGTGTCCACTTTTTTTGGCCTGAACTGTATTTATTGATTTTAAATAAAAATTATTGTTGAACATCATTCACTACAAAAATTGTTGATATATTCAGAATTGGTAAAAATTCAAATACCAATCTTATGTAATAATCTCCATATCTTTAAGGAATCAGATTTTTCAATTTTTTTACATTTTTCCCATGCTCAAAGGATGTCCCTGAATAGTGCAGAATGGCGCTGTTTCGCCATTTTTTTAAGCAGTTGTTAGTTAGGTACTTGAATCCTGAATAAAATTACTTTCTTTTAAATTAATGCAGTAATTGTAAGAAAAATATTTGTTTAAACACTAAACATGTTTTATTTTTATTCATTAGGTATTCATATTGTTTCATTATTTATATATTTATTTTGTTTCTTGTTCAAAACATTTATAAATATGATTACTTTGTAGTTACATATTTGAAACTCAAATAAAATTATTTTTTTTTAAATTAATGCAGTGATTATTCTTCCCAGTAAAACATTTATGTTGATCTTTCCGTACCCTACTTTCTACACTTACTAGAAATTTTACCTAAATATTTTTGCAGGATAAAAAATTTATTTTACTTACCACGCGTATTTCCTGCTAAGATTACCATTCAACTAAACGGTTGGTAATCTACTAACAATAGGTTATCATTGGTTTATACAATAATGTAGATATTAGCGCAGCAGCAAATTATTTAAACTTAAAGTTAAGCCGGAATTGTATAACTGGGCTTTAGTAGTTGTATAAGTGAACTTTGATTTGCTACAACATACAAATAATTGTATTAAATATCCTGAATATTAGGTACATATTTGCACGTAGTATGACTGCAAAATGTTAATATTTTAAGTAATATTTTTTATAAATATGATACAATTTTGTAAATAAATGTGACACAATTTTGTAGCAGATTCGTAAAAATTGCATCATTCAAGTACAATTTAGCATTCAATATTACCACAAAAATGCTTATATTTTAGATTATCTTTTCTTAAATGACATACAATTTTGTAAGTACGTATGATGCAATTTTGTAATCAATTCCTGTAAGCTGCAGCTATTTCTATTAGTTATTTCTTTTGACTGTTACACAATTGTTGATCACAGATAATTTCTTTTGCAGTAATCTTTTTCAAAATATTACATATGGTTGAAACAAAACTAGTAAGCACGATTGCTATAATATTTGCATGTATTTTAATTACAAATTTTATTTACAAATTTGTTTGCATTTTTACTGCAGTGTGTAAGTATCCCTATATTTACTATAATTTGTTCGTAAAATAGCTGCAATTGCAGTAAAAATTGCTACAGTGTTTTTTCCGTGTAGGAACAACATATTATACAATCTCCATGTCATCGATTAAAATACGATCCACAGGCAACTTTACAAAATGAATTTAAATTTAATGTCTTTCTAATTTTCACATTTTAGCGCAGGTATAATAAAAAATGTATAATAGACGAGCATAAGAGCCTTTAAAGCACGCGCGACGGGTTTTTAAAGGCTTTCTTATGCACTTGTATTATAAGATACTATTTTTGGAATCGAACATTTTCAAACGTAATTACATTAACTGGGGTACAGATACTATAAGCGTGAATGAAATTTGATAATTCTTTTAAATCCAAGTTTAAAACTTTTTACAGAATATACTTTCACCAATAGCAAGTTTTTGTTCATTAGTATGGCGGGGAAATAGCCTTCTAAATTCACGCTACATAAAATGGCATCCGCTTACAAAATTGCTCAAATGTATCACAAGTAGCAAACGCATCCAGAACTTACGCTAGGTAGCAGCTCACTGAGCAGCTGGATGGCTGGATGCGCCCAAATATGAGGGGAATGATTAAAAAATGCAATCGCCATCACCAGACTGACACACACACACACACACACACACGTCTAAAAGCAGTTCCGATGGATATACAGGATTTTTGTTTATACATATTTTGAACGGTACCTACACATTTTATTATTGGACATACCAAAAAATGTTAAATACAAAAGTTTTAGGGATTTACTCGAACGGCCAAAATACACTAAAAACAAAAACAAATGACGATCGGAAACCTAACAAATGAGTATCAACTGAGTTATGAGTATCTGATGAGTAACTGATGAGTATCAAATGAGTTATTTTAAATGGAACACTCAGCATATTTTCTCGAATTAAGAAAGATATTTTCCTCCTAATTCCAAAAATATGTAGTTTGCCTATATTTCGTTTCATAATTTTTGCAATATTTAAGTTTAAAATTATTATTGTTTTGGCATATTTTATATAGTACCCCAAAATCTTTTAAACGGACACTAAATGGCGCACAAACACTTTACGTTTCGCTATCGTTTGACAGCTTCTTCGGAGGTGAAAAATATAAACAAAGTTCATAATCATTCAATGCTTGTAGAACATTCATTAGAAAATGACCATAATTTTGATTTTGAAAATACTAATATTTTATACTGTCATCGAATTCTATTAATAAACGTACAGATTTTGCAAATATAAACGATATATTTTCTAGATTCTTTAAATAGGATATAGATCTGTCAATTTGTTAACATTTAATAAAATAAAATGTTTAAAATTAATTTTTAGACTTTATAAAAACCAAGAAAAAAAATCATTTAGTTTTTCAGTTTCTATTAACAACCTTGTTTATTTTTCACTTCCGAAGAAGCTGTCAAACGATAGCGAAACGTAAAGTGCTTGTACGCCATTTAATGTCCGTTTAAAAGATTTTGGGATACAATTTTCATCGGACAAGAACCAGCTTTAATTTATATGTATAGTACGTTTATTTGTCTTAGTTGCTAGTTTTGTAAAAGAGGCGAAATTGAAACTGAATCCTGCCAAATGCGAATTCTTCCAAGAGGAAGTGAAATATCTTGGACACGTCATATCAGAAGCAGGAGTCGCAACGGATTTAGACAAAATTACACCCGTTAAGGATTGGACACTACAGAAAAATGTGCATGAGTTGCGAAGTATCCTGGGATTATGCACATATTACAGACGATTTGTGAAAGACTTTGCAAAGACAGCCAAACTTCTGCATTCGCTGACCGAAGAAAAAACAACATTTTCTTGGAGTGATGACTGTCAAGAAGCTTTTGACAATCTGGAGGATCTTCTAATGTCTGCACCGATACTGTCCTATCTACGACTAGAATCAGGAATTAGGGGCAGGAAGTGCAGGATGGGGAAGAACATGTCATCGGTTACTTCAGTAAAGTTTTATCCAAAGCTGAAAGAAACTATTGTGTAACCAGGAAGGAGCTCCTTGCTGTGGTGAAAATATCGGAACATTTGCACAAGTACCTTTATGGTCGACAATTCCATCTTCGATCAGACTATGTAGCATTGAAGTGGTTGCTCCAGTTCAAAAATATAGAAGGCCAGCTTGCCAGGTGGATAGAAAGACTGCAGGAGTATGACTTTACAATCGAACATCGCCCAGGTCGTGTCCATAATAATGCAGATGCACTCTCCAGAAGACCGTGTCCTGAAATGTAGAAACGATGTAGAGAATTGGTGTGCCAGGTGTATTATCTGCAAGGCAGTGTCTGGACCTGCGAAAAAGACTCGAGGAAGACTACATCTGTATAACGTCGGTGCATCCTTCGAGAGAATTGCCATTGACATAGCTGGCCCGTTTCCAGAAACCGATCGCGGAAATAAGTACATCATGGTGGTAACCGATTACTTCACTAAATGGCCAGAAGGTTACGCGTTAACCAGGAAGCAACAACTGTCGCCACGGCCCTCATAAAGAATTGGATAACAAGATTTGGGGTGCCGATAGAGCTTCATTCCGACCAAGGTAGAAATTTCGAAGGAAGCGTCTTTCAAGCCGGATGCTTGGCATTTTTAAAACGCACACTACCCCGTTACATCCGCAATCAGGCGGCATGGTAGAGCGATTCAACAGAACTCTAGAGAGACATTTGGCAAAAGTGGTATCCACAAACCAACGCGACTGGGATCAACATTTGCCCATTTTTCTAATGGCATACCGTTCCGCATTACATGACACTACTAAGCAATCGTCGTATCGAGTCTTGTTTAGAGGAGAAATGCGTTTGCCATGTGACCTGAAGTTTGGACGTGCAGAAACTAAAATATCTGAATTGCACGAATATCTGCAGGACTTCGAGAATCGATTGGCGAGCACTCATCAATATGTGCGACGAAACATCAATCTGGTCACCGACAAAATGAAGACCCAGTATGATAGACGAGCCAATCAAATGGGATTCCAACCAGGGAACCAGGTCTGGTTGTACAACCCCAAAAGGACTCGTGGACTATGTCCCAAACTGCAGGTGCCTTGGGAGGGACCCTACGAAGTAATCAGAAGCATTAATGACGTGATATACAGAATACGGAAGCTACCCCGTGGGAAGATGAAAGTGATCCACATAGACCGTTTGGCTCCATATTCTACTTGGGACGAACAGAATTAAGGAGGGGGCAGTGTTACATTCTGAGAAGTAAATTCTATTTTTTATACTGGTCGCGCAACCTGTGACGCGCACAGAATTTACTGGAAAAATCTTCTTCGTCGTCATTCTCGAAACAGTGCTGGCTGTTATAAAACCCAGAGGAAGCGCGATTTTCAAATCAGTCTTATTTAGAAAGCGATGTGTAGTAAGCGAATTTATTAACAAATTTTGTGCAAATCGATTTTGATTACAGCGGATTCCTCGAACAAGCTCTGTACAGCTGTTTCAGGCCTAGTTGGGCCTTCGTCAGCAGAACCGTAGCTCGAGAACTCCACTGCAAACCAAACCGATTTGTTCTAGGTTACTCGCCATTGCGATGTGAAAGTAAACTAGCGACATCTTTCGATCGCTTTTTGACCAGACAATGCAATGTCAGGTCAAATAAAACATTCATTGATATATCAGCAAATCAAAACGGAAGAACAGGTCGGAAAGACTAAATAACGTCAATATTGAAAGAAAGAAAAATTATTAATTTTTGTCTCACGTCTTCTTGAGTTTAGACAAATACATTTGGTCATTTATGAAAGCTTATTAAAACAGTGTTTCACGAGCGTCTAGATATACTGGATGTTCCATTTGAAAATTTTGAGAAAAATTATCTTTTGCAAAACTCAACACCCTGTACACATAAGAACTGATAGACCGAAGCTGTTTTGAAATTTCTGTAGAAAAGATATTGTATTGAGTACCTACAAAAATTCAAAACGAAAGGTAAATAAATAACAAAGATTTAAGCACTCATATTGTGGCATTTTTTTACACTTAAACATCAATATCTTACAAACTCTTAATTAAAACTTCCTAAATTTTTGGTCATTACCTATTCATTATGCATACTTTCGAAATATGTAAAAATATTCTGGATGTTATAAATTAGAGCTGACTGAGTTACATCTTAGCTTGTTTGAATTTTGTCTATATCTTATATACTATAGACGGTAGAGAAGACCGCGGCACTCGGTGGTGTATAATTTTATTTTAATTTCTTATAGAGCAGCCTTTACATTGTTCGTTAAAATGAGAGATCATTTTCTCCTGATTCCAAAAATTTGTTGATATTTGGATGAGCTATTTGTGACATACATATTTAACTTTAAAATATCAGTATATTACATTTAAGAAATTTACGCAGCCTTAAAAATTACTTTAAAAACTTCTGATTCATTTTTTTTTTATAAAATAACGATATGAATTCGAATATTCAAAAAGTTACGAAATAAATTAATAATAAATATCTTTTTTCTACTTTGTGTTCACAATGAGCTCATTGTGACACCAAAAACAATTTCACAATAAAGCTCATTGTTTTTGGGGAAATTTTGGTCAATTTTTAATTGAAAATATTTAATAGATTTTACAAAATAATTCATTATTTATTTGCTATTTAACAGAGTACTCACAATGAAGCTGGATAAGAAATATTAATAACTTGTCAATGTGATTTTTGTTTAAAACGAAGGTTGTCAGTGTTGTCACGCATTACAGCTAAAATTCCCCATATACTAAGGAGATCCGATTTTTAACAATATTTTTCATATTTTTGTTCAATAAGTGACGCAAAGTAGAAAAAACACTATATTTTACACATTTCACAAGAGGCATTGTACCACTCGTTCTGTTAGGGCACTCATGTTACAACAAGCCTTACAAGTTTCACAAGAGTGAAACTTGTAAAATAATATAGGAGTACTATTTTGTATATCATATCAAAAATCGTATCAAAATGAAGTCTTTTATACAATAATTTGCGGGCGTAAATAGTGCCTTTTACGCCCTAAAACCTAAGAAACCAATATGTTTATTTGCATCACATTAGCAACCAACAATGTAACTTGATTTTTGAGAACGAATCGTACCATTTATTTTTTCAAAGCCTTGAGGTGGATTTAACCGATTTTACAAAAAATCTTGTTTGCATTTCGGGCGTGAACGACGATTTTGGCCCTTTGGCGTCTTATAATCCCTCGGCCCGTCGGGCCGCGGGCTTCTAATTCCGCCGCGGGCCAAAATCGCCTCCTTCACGCCCTTAATACAAAAATAGTTATTCCAGGCCGCTTTAATTTCTTAAATGATATTTTTAACTCAAATATCAACACATAACATATTTTTGGAATCAGGAGAAAATGATCTTTCATTTTAGTTAACAATATACAAGTTGTTTCATAAAAAAACAAAAATTCTATTGTTATTGCGGTGCGTTCTTTTGTTTTGTGGTAACGCTAGAAGATAATATTGATAAAATCTTACAACTTATGATTTAAAGTTTTTCTCTCTGCCCCCTAAAGTAAAGCCTCTAGGTTGGTGCAAAATATTAACGAAACTTGCTTGTGCCTTGGCACTTGTGCCATAAATTATGTAAAGACCGTTTTAGACTACCCTAGAAATTGCGCAAGAAATTGAACAATTTCTAGGCCAAGAAATATTGTCTAGTGTAATACAAGAAATTGCTTCGAAAATGTAAATTGTATGAAAAAAATAGAACCTGTTCTAATTTCTGCACAATCTTGCCTGTGAGCATGCGCATTTACTATTGTCAACAGTGTCGACTTTCTACGCCAATTTCTCGTGCGAATGTTGCGTTGATTGGTTATTGTTGTACTTTTTTTTAATATCAACAGGGCCAACACTGTACATGTTACCCTAATTACATTTTTTAATTTCGACTTTTTTCCAGTTTCACAAATCAACTGTTTGAACCTAACAACTGGCAGCACTTCATTATTTGTGCGTATGCTCTTGTACGATATATCTAGTGCAGTGTAAAACACACAAATTTTATGTGCGAACTTAACTACACAATATTTCTTGACTTAGAAATTGTTCAACTTCTTGCGCAATTTCTAGCGTAGTGTAAAACGGCCTTAATGTAAAACGGCCTTTAAAGAAAACGGTTCATAATAATTCAGTTGCAGTGCAAGAAACAGGACGCACCAAATTATAACATGTTATGGTATATGTACATATATGAAATTTACAAAAATTTAAAATATATTCACATGAAATTTTTATTTTTGACCATCTGCAATATCGGAATTACTCATTTTGTCTAATTCTTTAAGTGTAGCTAATAATTTTAATACTTCTGGCAGAAACTATTTTAAAAATGATAGCAGAAATTATTTTAAAAATATGCGTCTAATAATGTTTTACTGCAAATACATGAAGAATGCCAAACAATGACCTTTGTATTTGTAGAACTGCAGAATATAACACATATTTTGAAGTTTCGCATGGAAATTGGAATAACTTTGCGAATAGCACATATTAGCAACTAATTTTTTCACAAACATTAGGTACTTAAGATTACAAGCTATGCCATATGTGAAAAATACAGTTGGATCTAGTCCGTTTACTTGTAGTACGTCTAGAATTCGAACAAGACCAGATTTTTATTTAAAAATTAATGTAATTTAAATGTGCACAAATAATATCTTACAGTAAATATTAAAATTTTAGTTACATCATCTGTACTTACTTTTATTAGTTTCTTCCATTTGTAATGCATTAAGCAACTTAAAATAATTGAATCAATAACAAAATAAAACATACAAACAGTTCTTTTAGAAACCTTCTCGTTTGATGACTGCAATTATGTACGCTCTCTTTGTTATTTCCTACTGCATTTCATTCGAAAATTTTGAATTTTGGCCAGCTTTGACAAAATCTGACCCACTGTACGCTGGTTCCAAGGCTGTAACTATAAAGCGTAACTGTTCCGGCTCAGCTCTATTTGTACAAGTTGTTCCAAGACCAACAACGCAACAAAAAGTTCTTAAAAATAACAGTTACTTGTAACGGTTCTCAGACCAAAATCGCAACAAAACGACACTGTTCCGAGAACGGAACTGGAGCAGGTTGGAACTGTTCCAATTTTTACACATCTCTAGAATTTGGTGGATATACGTATCTACTCTTCTATTCTATCCTTTGCGACACCGCCGCTTAAGCCTAGAACACAATGAATTTGCATAAAACATAAGATATAAGCCGTAAGAAACACATTTGCTTTGTTCTCGTGACGGAGCTATTGTGTTACAGCGCACTTCTTTACATAGGTCGAATTACGTTTTATGAAAATCCATTGTGTACTGGCCTTTACAATTAAGATAACCACGCCATCTTGTTTTATATGTCCGAACGCAGTTTTTTATTTTCACTTTTCTTCCTTTCACTTAGGGACGGTTCTTAGTAACTGGTTGTTACTGCCGATTCACAATGGACGTAAGCGTAAGAAATACGTAAAAATAGTAGATTCATAAATGTAAATTTTCGGTATGTTTGTCAGGTCTTACGTCAATTACACAGGCCAACCAATAAATATTTTTTAAAAGCTTTTTTCAAAGTTCAACCTGTTTCTTATGTATTTTGGTGTACTGAATCCAAATTTTCAATCAGTTTTTTTCTACCACGTATCAATTTTTCGCAATCTTTATCTTTTGTTGGGTATGATAGTATGATAGTAATATGATAGTTAAGATTTAAAGGTACGTAATTTATTATCAGAGTATAATTTAAAAATTTAACATTTTATTATTACAATGGCAGTATAAATTTGAATATGAACAGTGTTTTACTTATTAATCTAAAGTGCACTGTGAGCATTTACTACTAATTAGGTGTCGAGACCAAGGTATTATACGCTTACAATGCATAAATAACGTAAAGTAAACATTCGAGGAAACTTTACGTCCTGTGGTATTTTAAAGTTCATTTTCGGATTCAGCACGTCAAAAAACATAAAGGGGAGCCAACTTTATAAAAAAAGTTTTTTCATGGTTGGCCTGTGTTATTAGTACTCTTGTAATGGTTAATAATTAGTCTCGTTCCTTTTTTTTTAGTACATATATAAAATTGATTGACAAACATACTGAGAATTTAAATTTAGGTATGTATCTACTGTCTTAACGTATTTCTTACGCTTATGTCCATTGTGAATCGGCACTAGAGCCTGATTGTTAGTACCTGGCAATGCATAGTGAGTATAGTCGTATGGCCACGAATTGTTGATTCCGAACTGGGAACGGTGATCCTGAGGGTTTTGTCATTCCATCGCGACATTGTCGCCAACCCAACCCAACCCTGTCTGAATTGGTCCACCTTCGAGGTGCATCGTGGTCGTTGTTCAGGTGCAAAAGATCAAGACAGAGGTTGCTCATCACCGACCGACGTCGCCGGCGTTTGGCGTCACCAACGTCACCAGCGTCGCGTCGCGCAGAACTCCAGCTCCGGATAAGTCTTTATAATAATTATTACTTTGTTATTATTCGGTTTGTCACTTTGATTCGCCGTATAGTTTTCTAACTTTAACGTAATTTTTCTTTGCATATTCATGGGTCATTTAGATTCCATTAAATACTTAGTTTTATGGTGTTAATCGAAGACGTTTCTTGCTGTCAAATATTTCATTTTCTCGCATTTATCGGTCGCCGCTCGGACATACCGCTGGCCAGTCGTATTGCTCGCGTAGTGCCCCTGCTTGATTTACACGCGGATCGTCTGTATTTAGCGGACTTAAATACGGCCGAGGTACTTTGACTTTTTTTGTTACATCAATGTTATTCCATTATTTCAATATCACTTTTCAATTACGCAATTCAACGGATTTGTCAGTATAATATACGGTTTTTCTCTTTATTATTATTTTCTTTTATTTATTATTCATTTAATTCATGCGTCAGGGTTTCTCCCTGTGGATAATAACAGACGGGATAACCAATGATACACAGGGTGGCGCTTGTAATTATCGACCCGCCCAACCGGAAGGAGCTAGCCAGGGTGTGTTATTCCGTCTTGAAGCCGTTCCTCCTGCGAGGAAAACGTTGCCACCCGACCTTTATACGCATGGTTTTTCAATTCCCTTTTGAGTAAAATTTTGCAGTGCATTTTCTTTTCTCCCACTTTGGGATTTTTGGGAACCGATAACTGTGGTTGTTACAATTGGCGTCCAACGCGTTTTTTTTTTTTTCGATTACACTGTTACTGTTCCTGCAAGAGAACGTTACAAATAGTTCAACGAAACTACGACTTGTTAATTAAAACTTCAAAGTTTATTACTAATTTTGAATGTGTTGGCCACCTCATGGAGACAAATTTCTTCATTTCAATGCATTAAACAGTTTTTTCTAGTATTGTGGTGAGTTGTTTAACTCTTCAACTTTTAACACAATTCGTTCCTTAAGTTCTTCGATTGTGTTTACTGATTAAAATACATTACCTTTCAGGTACGGCTAAATGAAGAAGTTCAAAACAACAATGAAAGCTTCTTGTGCAGTACTGTAAACAATTTCTTTAAATAATAATTGATATTTAAGAGATATTACTAACAGCTCATAAATGCAATTATTCATGTGGTTTAGTCAAAGGCATGCCTAAAATTTTCCTGGATAACTAGAATTGAAATTTAATTGATCACTTGCCATAATTTTTATTTTTTGATATTTTGACTAAATATTATTTATCATTCCTGGTATAATAATCTGATTATACAGGATCTTAATAGTATACTTTTATTTATTAAAAATAGTAAACCTGCTAAGCTTCCACAGTAACCAGGTCGCCATAATATTCCACATCCCGGATGATAAATCAGCATGTGTTCTATTAGGTGTGGGGACAGATGACCACATACCGAACATATGGCGCAAGTATTTTCAACATGCTAAAAACAAAATGATAAAAAACAACATTTATTAATAAGTGCCCAAAAGTCAAAACATGGACGGCTGCGGAGGCCTAAAGACTTGTCCTTTAAATAGTTTTTAGAGGGCAATAATAAAAAATATTTACTTATTATATTTACATAGTTTGTTTTTAAACTAGGAGGAGTAATTTGAATTTTGCCCACCAAAAACTCGCAAAGTTATTCGCTGTTGACAGCCGGTTTTACACAAGCCTGCAATTTAAACCTAAAATTAACATCTTTCATAATTCAGGTGACAATTTCAGGCCCATATTCATAAACAAAAATGCGTTCGATAATAATACGCATTTCAACGTGTTGCGGACGCACAACCAATATGGGTTTAAGTACAACTTATCAATTACTTTCGTTAAAAGAAATCTATGCAGTATATAAATAGATATTCGCAATGTTTTAGAGAAACGCATAGCGTAAGTTTTATTTATGAATACGGACCTCAGTCAGTTTTAAACTTGTAAGCAAATCTGTTGCTAAAACTGGTTATTTGAAAACTTTGTAAACCTCCTAAGCTAGACAACTTAATTTCTAATTTGGTACTACAATGCCAATCTACCTGCAACACGACAACTGTTACTCCTCCTAGTTTAAAAACAAACTAAAATGTTTTTATTAATAAAAATAAAACTATAGGCCTCATGATGAACATCTCTGCGTTCAGCGCTACCTTGCGCGGTGATTTGTGAATTATTGTTATGAAAACATTTTTTGAGGCGTATTGCATGGGAATAATATGACAATTTACGATTGTAGTACATAATATTTGACCTTCCTGGTATTGAAATTCATTACAACATTCAAGTTCAAATGTACACTAATCATTTGAAACAACTCGTATTTTCATAACATTAGTGCACAATACGACCATTGATGGCGCTGTTCTCACATGTGCATTAAGGTACTAAATCAACATACTTCGTATAGAGGTAGCGCATTTAGTGATTTTTTTTATATCTATCCTTGTTGCACATTATTCTCATCTAGGGATAAAAAGAGCACAGTCGAAAGTTTTTAACATTTGAAATGACGTTTAACAAAGTTACTGTCGATAACTGCAGCTTGCCTTTAAAGTTTCAATTTGTTTTGTATCGAAACTGTTTTCACTTTGTTTTGAGTAATACATTTTTGAGTTTAAACTATTGCCATTATGACAAACAGAATTCCCTAAAACTGTTGTCTTCGTTGTTGCACTTGCGAGAATTGTATTTGTTATCCTTATTTCTCTCAATGTTCTCACGAGAGGAATGGGGTTGCGTTACCTGAATGGAGTGTTGATTTAATACCTTAATGTGCTATAGCACATGTCACTTTAAATAACACATTTTGTTCAGGATTATACTAAACGTGCGCGTCTTACATCCACAGTCGCTCAAGTTTGAAAGATTTTTTGGGCATTCTTACTATTGTGTACAAATGCTCAGGCATAGGATTGTCATTTTTTGTAAGCAATTAAGTACTTATAAAATTAGCAATTTTAACCCTGATATAAAGAAAAAGAATGGGCGCGTTCAGTGGACAGCAGCTGCTTTATGTTAACTCTCAGAGTGATGAGTATGCTGTACAGGCTGTTTCAAATTCGACCCTCACCATTGGAATCTCGCTTAATTGAATAGATAGACGGTAGGTTTAAATTTGGCAAAGTTGCTAAATTTTATGAGCATTAATAATCCGTAGAGAAATAACTTCTATGTTAACTAAATAATTGTAAAAAATGAAAAATTGTGATTTTGTTATTTTTCCTCTATCTTCTTTATTTCAAGAGATATCAAAAAAATAAAAGTACTTTCTTAAGACACTTTTGAATTCTCTACAAACTGATGAATACCATTTTGCTATAACACGTTTTGTCAAATTGATATCATCATCAAGTTCATGGGCGCCATATTGAAATTTGATCGAAAAATAATCTACTACTGATTACGCCAATATAGCACATGTTATCAAAATTCTTTAAAATAATGTCAAAATTAAAATTTATTTTTGTGAGACAAGACAGTGTGCAATTAATGGAAGGTGACTTTGGATTCAGATTAAAAACAGTATAACCTGACATATTAGTACATACTTGTTGCTACATATTAACATAATAACAATAGCACAATGTTTAGCAATGAAGAAAAACGAGATGTTACGTGCCTTGTATTCGTGCCTCACACGAAAACGGCAAGTCAATTGTATTTTCAACATTCGAAGAGCTGCATTAAGTTTAAGCAAACGATCGCAATTATGTATAAATCAAAGTGGAAATTTGTTTGAACATTTAATGTAAATATCTTATTTTGAGTGCCTTTATTTACTTGTGTTATTATTACTTCTTCAATTTAGTTCTAAATGTTTGTTACTGTATTCTAGTAAATGATTCATGCTCTTCAATATTTTTGTCAAAGTTATTGTGAAAGTGCTGTTCTAAGCAGTTTGTTCTCCGAGTAGGTTCGAAAGTATTACAGTTCACTACAAGCGTCTGGCCGGAGAAAATGTACTACCCCACGAACACTTACGAATATGCTCGAGATATTGCGAACGCTTTTTGAATATGGTTTCATACGATATGCAATATTTCTAACAGTTTTTCTTTAAAATATTGCATAATGAATAATGAATAATTGTCATCATTTACTGTCTTAGTGTGTAATAATTGAAAATTATTATTAGCTGATAGCGAAGTTGTCTGATGTGTTTTAATAAATAACTAGTAGTTACAACAGAAGTACATACTAGGTATACAAAATTTCAATTAACATAAACATTTTATATTGGTAATTATTTTTTCTGTTATTAGGATTCACTAATATGAATACAAAGGTATTAACTTGTAATGAGTGCGAAAGGGAATTTGTAAATAAAGCTGGAATTTGTAAATAACTAGTAGTTACAACAGAAGTACATACTAGGTATACAAAATTTCAATTAACATAAACATTTTATATTGGTAATTATTTTTTCTGTTATTAGGATTCACTAATATGAATACAAAGGTATTAACTTGTAATGAGTGCGAAAGGGAATTTGTAAATAAAGCTGCTTTACTTTCCCATGTAACGTGGAAACATGAAAAAAAAGAAAATCTTGTTTGCACTGATATTAACAAGACATTCTCACATATGGTTAATGATAACGTTGCTCGTCCATTAAAAGGTGTGAAGTGTGCTATTTGCCACCACATGAGTCTAAATAAAAAAATAATGCTTCAACATTACCAAGAGGTGCATGCAATTACTTTAAATAAAGAACGTTTAATTTTTAATCAGATTGAAGAGTTTAACTTTGAATTTTTACTTCAGAGGGTAAAAATTTAAGACATATTAAGTTGCATGGTTCTAATAAGATCAATGCTCATTGTCCAGCTAAAATTGTAGCATGTAAAAGTGAACAATGCGTTGTTGTACTTTACATTGGTACACATGTAGGTCATCAACTGGAACTAGGGCGATTAACTATTAGCGATGCAGAAAGGAAAAATATTGCACAAAAGTTAGCCCTAAAAATACCTTTTAGCCAATTTTGGAGGAGATACGCGATTCTGTTACAAACAACGAATTACAACGTGTTCATTTATTGACACGAAAAGATTTATGGAACATTGTAGATTCCTTCAATCTAAACCATGAATCAATGTTAGATAAAAATGATTGTACTCGTATTAGCGTTGATGCTTGGGTTTCTCACATGCAGATTTCTGAAAATCTAATTAGACTGTATAAACCACAGGGTGTACTTTTAGAAGATTATCCTGAGTTGAAACGTGATGACTTCTTTCTTATTATTATGAACGATGCGCAATTAGACATGTTTGAAAGATTTGGAAAAGAATGCATATGTGTTGATGGGACACACGGGTTAAATGCATACGATTTTCAATTATATACTGTGATGGTTCTTGATGAAGGGATTCCCATGTTGTTTTTTATTTTCAAATAGAGGAGATACAATTGCAATGAAATTATTTTTTAACACGCTTAAAATATGCTTAAATAATTGTTCTATAATCCCAAAAGTGTTTATGTCAGATATGGACGTTACTTTTTATAACGCCTGGTCCGTTGCAATGTCTACTGTTGAACATCGTTTATATTGTAATTCGCACGTAGACCATGTTTGGAGGAAAAATTTAAATAAAATTAAAACAAAAGAAAAACAAGCTATAATTTATAAGAAACTGAAAATATTAATGCTTGAGACAGACGAAAAAATTTTTCACATAATGTGTGATCGATTTCTTAAAGATATATCTCAAGATTCGGACAGCAAAGAATTTGGCGTGTATTTTGAACAGTATTATAAAAATATTGCTTCCGCTTGGGCATATTGTTATAGGAAGCATTGTCATATTAACACCAACATGCCCGCTTGGGCATATTGTTATAGGAAGCATTGTCATATTAACACCAACATGAATTTAGAAAATATGCATAAAATTATAAAACACTTCTACTTTGACGGCAAAAAAGTAAAACGCTTGGATAAGGCAATTTATATTTTATTAAAATTTATTAGAGATAAACTATTTAATAGATTGATATTGTTAAATAAGGGAAAACTTACCACCAAATTGAAAACTTTAAGATCGAGGCATAATAAATCTTTAGAATTTAATGGCAGTGTATTGGAAAGCGATAACTATTGGAATATAATTTCTTCAGAAAATAAAGATATTTATGAAGTTCACAAAGGGAATATGGACTGCAATTGTGATTTACGTTGTACAGAATGTGCAGTTTGTATACATGCATATACGTAGTTGTACTTGCATAGATTCATCAATAAAATGGAATATGTGCAAACATATTCATACTGTTTGCTTATATTTGAAAAATAAGACAAATAAACAAATGGTTATTTCAGATAAAATTTCATTAAACATAAATTGGTCTACAACAGCACGGACACCCGTATTCACAGAAGATGCAATTATTATCAACACGTTAAGCCAAGAAGCAAGCATCAGTCAGTTTTCCGATATAAAGGAGCAACTACTTCAAAAATTTATAAAAATACACAGTATGATTGAAAATGAGGAACAATTAAAAGCATTCTCAAAACATTTAGCATCTTTGGAAAGTATAGTTCAAAGCCATTCCAAGAAAAATGTTATGTTGCCTCAAATATTAAATAGTGAACCAGCCAATAAAAAAATTGAAAATCAAAGGAGATTTTTCTCCACTAAAAATAAAAGGAAAAGAAAATCAAATAACTTAAAGAATCCTTCTAACCTTGAAATTGAAAAAATTAGCATTGGAAATGACAAATGAATGTTAGAAAAAGAAATGGAAATAAAGCAATTAGCTATTTTATTTGCATACCTATTCCTTTTAGTACTCCGTAGTATTCCATTGTAGAAACAAATAATACAATACACTACACTTGAATTATAAGTTTTTTTTTTTACATTAGGCAGAAAAAATTAAAATTGTATTTTTAAAGTTAGTTCTTTTGACGAAGCTGTCGAACGACGGTGAAACGTTAAGTGTATAGTGCGCGATTTAGTGTCCGGTTAAAAGATTTTGTGATAAAATTGTATTGTTTATAATTTTGTATTTTAATTTTACAATTTATTTTTAAATCATAAAACAAAATATTGCTGTCAACATAAATTAAAAATGAAATTATGAATTTTCTACTAGACAGTAATAAAAATACTAAACAAACTGTGAGCAAAATCACATTAAAGAGCTTATTAACTTTATTCGACTCATTGATAAATAATAAACAACTCTATGATAACGATTTTCACAGGATAACATTATGTTATAGTCGTATTAAGCCCAGTTTTTCAATCACAAGCTAACTTTAACCATCAATTTATTGCCATAGATATAATTGTTACATAATCGTTAAGTGTATAGTGCGAGATTTAGTATCCGGTTAAAAGATTTTGTGATATAAATTTCATCGAACAAGAACCAACTTTAAATACATGATTTGTATTTTGTTTATACATGTTTTAAATGGCTTTAAGCATGTATGCTTTTCCAGGCTGCTCCACACTATTTTTCTTTGGACACGGTCGAACGCTTTTTCTAGATCTATAGCTTTGTTCGCGGAACACATTCCGAACCGATTGAGGCTAAGTCCCGATGACGCGGAATTAACGCGGAACGGAACGTTTATTCGAGATCTTATTGGTTACAGGTAGTTACGTTGTGATTCCGCTTTTTTCAAGGTCATTACGCAGAAAAGTTGCCCAAGTTTAACTTTTTGGCGGATTCCGCGAGTTTTCTAACCTCAAATCATCCTAACAAAGTGTTTGCATCCATTTTTGTGCAATAAATTATCAACTGATGGTGATGAGTGGTAATGATAATATGATAAATATTCGCAAAAAACTTTTTTTTTCTAGATTGTCATTAGATTATTTACTTATTTATTTATTTACAATTCATTCCGCAATTTTATTAAAGGACGAGTAAATTAAACATAGCGCAATTCCGCTACGCTTCCGTTTTTAATATTCCGCTTCATCGGGACTCTACCTCAGAACGAGTACGGAACTAATTCAGGATTGTCGTAGAGCGCATGCTCGATTATGAACCGGTTCGGATGTTTATTTACCGCGAACGATTTCAGAACCAAGAACAAGAACTCTGAGGTAGAGTCCCGATGAAGCGGAATATTAAAAACGGAAGCGTAGCGGAATTGCGCTATGTTTAATTTACTCGTCCTTTAATAAAATTGCGGAATGAATTGTAAATAAATAAATAAGTAAATAATCTAATGACGATCTAGAAAAAAAAAAGTTTTTTGCGAATATTTATCATATTATCATTACCACTCATCACCATCAGTTGATAATTTATTGCACAAAAATGGATGCAAACACTTTGTTAGGATGATTTGAGGTTAGAAAACTCGCGGAATCCGCCAAAAAGTTAAACTTGGGCAACTTTTCTGCGTAATGACCTTGAAAAAAGCGGAATCACAACTTAACTACCTGTAACCAATAAGATCTCGAATAAACGTTCCGTTCCGCGTTAATTCCGCGTCATCGGGACTTAGCCTGAATTGTCAACTCTATAAATGACGATAAATGATCTAACATTATGGCTGTACTCACTAAAAATATAATTTTTATTAAGTAAAAAGTAAAAACATTTTTTAATTTACTTACCAGTTACAATTCTAATCAATATCAAATTAAGCCTAAATTAAACTATCACAAAAAAACTACAAGAGAAACCCAGAACAAAAACAAAAACAATCGTGAATATAGCCCCGCAAGCTGTGAATATAGTCGCAGTATGCCCACTGTAGCTATACATAAAATTGCGCATGTCTCGAACTTACGGTTCTTGTTGAATCCCTAGAACCAGTAGAACTAGTTAAGAATCGATCTCGAACCGAATCTGGCTGATCCGCGAACACAGAACTGTAACTAGTAGTTCGGAATTTTGTGATCCGCGAACGTCATTATTTCAACTGCGCATGCGAATAGTTCCGAATCAGTTCTGAATCCTTACCGCGAACAAACCTTATAAATGCAAAATATGCTTTTGTTGCGCTTAGTATTGTTTTTCAATTATTTGTTTTATGGTAAATATGTGGTCTTGTACCCCTCTTCCTTTCCTAAATGCGCTTTGCGTCTCTTCTAGTGTTGGTTCCACACATATTTGTAGCCTTCTTTCAAGTATGCGTTCATAAGTCTTTGCCGCTGTACCTAGTAACGTAAAGCCTCTGTAGTTATTACAATCGCGAGTGTTTCCTTTCTTATATATTCGGCTATATTCCATATATCAGTGATTAATAAATACTGAATTATGCGCATGTGCTGTTGCTTTTAACCACTTTCTAAACATTTTGCTATTCCACAAGCGCAAATGACTTTGAAAAGAAGGATATGCAACTATGTTCAGTGATTATATTTTACAAATGAAGTTAACTAATGTTTAAAATTGTAAAATAACCACCGTGTGCTTATGAAATGCGTCTTCAATCAGTGATTTAAAAGCAGTGGTTAAGAAGTTATTATTAAGCACAGTGTTAACAAAGTGACAAATAAACATTGCATTATGGAATACTGTCACTATCTGATAGTGTCCGACCGAAGATTCGGTTTCGGTTTCGGCCATAAAAACGTGGTTCGGCCAGAGTTTCGGTTTCGGCCAAAAAATAGCCGAACCTTCGGTTACAACCGAAACTGCGTTTAGCGCCCTTCCAAGGCGTCTTCGCAGGCGCACCCCTTCAAGGCGCCTCGACAGGCGTTCGGTCGTACCGTACTTAACCAATTTTCGCTTGCATTCATTTTAAAGTGTATTGTTGCCGTTGGTGTAATAATGTAATTAATTAAGCAGGTATATACGAATAACTTGCTAATTACTTAAAAATTTCTATTATAAGTTGAGTGAGTGCAGGGAATTTTATTTTTCTGCTTTAAATGTATATTAATCTCGAACTTGACAAATTTTTCGACAATCTTTTCATGAATCATATTGACCTACGTGGAGAAATCAAATAACAATAATATTCAATTTTAACAGTAAATGTTGAGTGAAGTGAATGCTTCACAAAACTTAAAATTATAAAATGAATTTTCTTTGCACTATGTGAAAAGAAATTTTTTGATTAGATTTTGTCTGTGTTGTTGACCGGACATCACTTATTGTTATCCGTGTATCAACGGATTGAGTTCATTATAGGTAAAACTTTTTTATTTTTCAGTTTTTTCAAAATCTAGACTTTAGTAAAACTATCTCCATCTTCCCTCGAAAAAGGTTCGGTTTCGGTCGAAACTGAGACAAAGGCCGAAATTCGGTTTCGGTTTCGGCGAAAAAATCGGTTTCGGTCGGACACTACTATCTGACCTATTCTCCAGTCTTCTTGTATTTTTCCTTCTTCCGATGCTTCATTGCATATCTTCCAAAACAGTTCTATTCCTTTTTCTCCTAAGTTTTTCATCATTTCTGTCGTTAGTCTGTGATGCCCTGGGGCTTTACCATTCTTCAATGTATTTATAGCTTCTCTTACTTCCTCTTCTGTTATAGGTTTCAGAGTTTTCTCATACTCTATTGTTCTTGGTTGTTCTTCTTCATTTATATTTTTCATTATCTTTTACATTTAACAGCTCTTCAAAATGTTGTTTCCATCTATTCATTGAGCCAAATGAATAAAACGAAGCAAATGCTTTTACCTCTATTATTAAGTTTAAATACGTGGAAAAATCTCGAATGCAAATCATTATACGATTCTATTTATTAAAATTTTTACTACGTTACAGGCAGAATTATTTAGAATTTCATTTTTCTTCAAATATTTGCAGTTTTCATTGAAAAATTTGAAATAAATGCTTTGTTTTATTCATCTGGCCCATTATCTGGTTGTCGTCTGTTATTATTTCTCCTTTCTTTTCCATAATCGGTGCTTTTCCTCCTCTAATTGTTTTTAGTGTTTTGTAAAATAGTTTCTGGTTCTCTTTGCTATTACTTTCCATCTTTTTATACCCGAATTCTCTCCAGCATTTTTCTTTTGCTTGTTTTACCATATTGTTTACTTTCTTCCTTTGTTATTTATAGATTTCATATTTTATTTCTGTTTTATTTCTTAAATAATCCTTCCATTTTTCTTTCTTTATTTTTACTTCCATTTGGATTTCAGCATTCCACCAGGCTGTTTGCTTTGTACCGCTGTGTCCTTTCATTTCTCCACATGTTTCCTCTGCTGATTCCAACAATATTTCCTTAAAGTTCTTCCACTTTTCTTCAATTCCATCATTGTTGTTCAATGTCAATTTCTCCATTCTGCTTACTACAATGTATTTGAATCTCATGCTACTTCTGCATTTATAAGTTTGTACGTTCTTATGCTTTTAAACCCTTTTATTTTTTCTTTTATCCCGGATTCATTATCTCTGTTTGATTTTCTTTTTATCTTGGCTAATACCATATAATGATGAGTGTACAGTTCTGGACCTCTCCTAGGTGTAACATCTTTTATCTCTTTTTTGTTTTCTCTCTCTAGTAGTATATAGTCAATTATGGATAGTTCATTATTGGGACCCCTCCTTGTGAATCTGTGGATGTCCTTGTGCTGATAAAATGTATTTGTTACTATTAGGTTGTTAATCAAGCAATATTCTATTAATCTTGAGCCATTATTGTTTTTCGTTCCTTCTCCATATTTTCCTATTACCCTCGTATACATCTCCTTACCTCCAACTCTTCCATTCATATCTCCTGCTACTATTATTTTTCCCTTGCATTTTTCCGTTATCTCGTTTAATTTTTCCTAGAAATTATCCTTGACTTCTGCTTTTTCGTCTTCCTTGGGTCCGTAAACAGCTATTACTGATACAACTTGCTGATCTAAGATTAATTCCACTGTTAGAATTCTTTCTGAGTCTCCTTCTCATTTCCTTATATTGTTTACCCATTGTTTATTGATCATGCAACTACACCTGCTGCAGCTTTCTTCTCTTGAGGTATACCGCTGAGTAGCAATATATGGTCCTCTTCCAATATCATTTCACAATTTCCTTTTTTCTTTGTTTCAGACAGTGTCAGGATGTCTAATTTAGTATTGTCAAATTCATAACATAGCTCTTGCTCTTTACCACTTACTTAAGAACGTAAGAGTTCCAAGTTGCACATTTCCATTCTACTTCTTTGTTTGTATTGTTTATTATTCTTGTCCTTTTTCTTTGCTCTGTCGAATCGTCCTTGTCAGTCCTTATTCCGCTACATGCGGTTACCTTTACAAGTTTCATGGCTTCCTTTGTTCTTCTATTTGTAATTTTTCCTTATTATTATCCCAAACCCATTTTGTGCCTTCTATTATCAACTTTTGGTATCCTATTTTCACTTTGCAATTTCCATTTTTAGTTCTTTCCTCTTTGGCTAGTTCCCTAATAGTATTTTGGAAGTTTCTTTCATTTTCTGTTAGGTCGTTATTGATCCATATACCGGGTGTTGAATTGATTTTGAGACATAGGGATTTAACAGGGGAAATCAAAGATTTGCGAATATTGGCTCCCCTAATTATTTTAGAGTAAAATGTTCAATACAAAAGTTTTAGAGTAATGAAAATCCTATCCAAATTCATTTTTCTTTATTTTATAAAGTCCTCAGGTGTTGAAATAAAACAAGAAAAAGAATTTAAAAAATCAGTGTAAAATAGCAATAGCCATGAAATGTCACAATGAAAGTAAACAAAATTACTTTCATTTGTTTCGTTCGACTTTTCCGAGTCCGAGCCTGTATTTCCTTTTAACATTCCACAGCACGCAGTTGACAAAAAGAGACCATGTCTTATCGCCTATGTGTTACCGCCTTATCACACAGCCAGCGTGCACAAGGACACCCGTCCAGATCAACTTTTCAGAGACGAAGATGTCCTGTCCCACTGCCTAAATTTATTAATTAGATCTCTTACCTCGATAGCATATACTATGTGCTTTTTTAAAAATGCCATAAGGGGTGGCTGTGGAAAAGAAAATTCATGTCTTAGCTCCATTCATGTACTTTAAATTGTCAGTTTTGGCATGTGTTAGATGCCAAGCTACGACATGAGTTTTAATTTTCATGGCCAACCTTTATGGTATTTTTAAAAAAATACATCGTATTTTTAGTTGAATGTCCGTTTAATTATATTTTACATTTACTGCTCGTAAAAATCTAATATTGGATGGTTTTTATGGAGCGCACTTAAACCTGTACACAAACACAATCTCCTCACTGATAATATGTGCTATATTGTTGTAATCAGCAGGAAGAGTAGATTCTTTTGCAACCAAATTTCAATATGGCGCCTATAAGAGAAAATGAACTTGATGATGATATCAAATTGACGAAACGTGTTATAGCAAAATGGTATTCATCAGTGTATAGAGAATTCAAAAGTGTCTAAGAAAGTACTTTTATTTTCTTGATATCTCTTCAAATAAAGAAGATTTTTAAAATTATCTCGAATAAGAAATAACATAGAAATTGTTTCTCTGCGGATTATTAATGCTCATAAAATTTAGCAACTTTGCCAAATGTAAACCTACCCTCTATCTCTTCAAATAAGCGAGATCCCAATGGTGAGGGTCGAATTTGAAACAGCAGCTGTCAATCGCAACATAGGAAATCTCATCTCTCAAGAGGTGTTGAAATATTGGCTTCCCTAATTATTTTATAATACAGCAAAATTCCATTTAGGTTTTTAAAGTTTTAAAGTACTCTTCAAGATGAATCAGCAATTTGACAATTTGTCATTTGCTCAGTTTCAAAATATTTTAAAAAGATTCAGTAACCAAATTCAATTTATATCAAAGTACCAGCACGGCCTTGGTCAGTGAATGTTAATAGTAGTTTTTTCGCTTAGCATATGTGAAAGTAACTCATATTATATTAACCCTAAAAATGTGACGGAAAGTAATGTTTATCTGCCCTAGGGCTGCTAAACTCATAACAACACGATTTACAGTTCGTAACCTAGCAACACATTGACTTTCATTTGTGCGCTTTGACATTTCACAGAATTTTTCATTAAACGTCAGTTTTAAACAAAGTTTGAATTTGGTTCAATGCTAGGCGAAAAACAGTTGTGTATCACATATGCATAAACGCATTAGCAGCCCTTAGCTCATAGCCGCAGGCTGCTAATGCTCACTTTGTGACACAATATACTATGGGTCAGTTGTACAAAGTAGGTTTAAACTGACGCTCAACTGAACCAGGTTCAAAGTAAACAAATTCGCATAGGATCTTAATGACATATGGCAATTAATGCATTCATAAATAAAATTTGATGCGATTTTGTTCACTTTAAACCTGGTTCAGTTGAGCGCCAGTTTAAACCTACTTTGTACAACTGGCCCTATATGTATCAAGTGCGCAAAATAAGGTTTTAGGGGACGAATCGTAATTAAGGACTCGGTTCCTTCGTCGCCTCGTCCTTAATTACGATTCGTCCCCTAAAACCATTTTGCGTGGTACATACAATATTTTTTGGTACACGCTCGCCAAATCACCAACATTAATGTTAAATTGCTCGAATTTCGAATTAGCAAGTCTAAATTGTTCCTCTCATCAGACATGGCAATGATCGGTAATCATAGCTACGCAATAGTTAAATTTTATACTTGATTTATTTCATTGAAACTTGCTCAAGAATAATCCGCTAAAGTGTTACCATGGCAGCTTTAAGTACTAGGTCGCTAATAGTATATTACGTATCAAGTTAAGAAAAGTTTAGTAAAACACTTTTCTAACGAGTTGCGTATACTATTTTTTCGCATTTCATACAGTGACGTATTTTATTAATGTTTAATAGAGGTGACATTAATCACTGTCACATTAATAACCGTCACAATTGATGGATAAAAAATCATAGTAGGTAGTACGTTGCTATACAGTAATAGTTGCTATGTTGTAAAGTAACCCATTACTGTACGATTTTGAGGATATTAATATGATACGTTACTGTGTGAAATGCGAAATTGCGGATTCTAAGTGTTGCTATGACGATTGAGGTTGCTAAAGATACGTTTTTCGTTCTGAAAATAGTCCCCTAAGCGACCATTTTGCGGAGCGTGTACCAAAAAAGTAAAGTAAAGCAACTTACAAAATTTGACAAAAATAAAGCCAGGTTACTTTGATGTTTTCCAGTCATTTATTTTAACATTCACTGATCGAGGCCGTGCTGATAGTTTGATATAAATTAAATTTGGTTACTGAATATTTTTAAAATATTTTGAAACTGAGCAAATGAAAAATTCTCAAACTGGACAGACAGATTCATCTTAAAGAGTACAGTTGCGGACAAAAAAAAGTGGCCATCACATTGAAATTTAATTATGTTTTGATTATATTTACATACTGTGTACTAGCCTTGCAGTATTGGAGGTTATACTAAACGTCATGTTGCATTTCTATTCTAGTCTTTCCTGTCCCTTCTGTATAGTGGCAACGTGCACACGTTGCACTTTATTTAAGTAGACCATTATTCAAAGCAGCAAATTAAATGTGACACAATATGACAGCTCCAATTACAATACAAATATAGAGTCAGTTTTTTTGTCCGCAAGTTTACTTTAAAAAATCTAAATGGAATCTTGCAGTAAAATAATTAGGATAACCAATATTTGAATACCTCTAAATTAACATGGGATTTCCTATGTTGCGGTAATCAATGCAGCACTCTGTATAATATATTTAGATAAGAGTTGAGCCAATATCAAAAACCACTTGATTTTTTAAATTATATTTTCCTGTCATTATTTATTAGACAATAGTATATTGTCTTACAAGTTCCACAAGAAGGCTTATTGTAATACGAATGGGGTTGGGGTACGACGAGCTGTTACCGTCCCGTATTTCTAAATAAAATTGCGCTAGGAACATTTTTCGAGTTATTCGCAGCATCGCGTTGCGAATAGTAGGCAAAGAAAAAAAAGTTTTTGTTGTTAGATATAATTTGTAAAACAATTGTAAAATAGATTTTTGTCAAAAAAAATCTGGAAAAGAAATAGAAGTTTTTTAAGTATTGCACTGCTTTTAATTAAAAAAACCTCCGTTTTCCTAACGTCCCCAGTCAAACCTATCGCGTTGACTGCCAGATTGTCGCACCGTACAGTAACAGAAGTGTAACATTTGACGCCCAGAACGTGGGGCCACGTCAACATTAGAAGAAACTTCAGCTGCTGCCGAAGCCGTCCCCGACCCGTCCCAGCCGTGCTTTACTCAGTAAATGGTAAATACCCGTTTAAAATCTTCACGTATTTCTGGAGACGCCGACGCCGACGAGCTCCAGTGGCGCCCAACAACAGCAAGAATGAACAACGAACCTTCTGCAACACAAGAAGAAGTCGTCTACAGTCACACGCTGAAGACGTCCGATCTTCCGGAATTTCATGGTTCCGACTTCGAGTGCCCGGAGACATTTCTTCGAACGCTGGAAGAATATTTTACAATCACGAAGACTCCAGGTTGGATGTGGGTTCCCATCGTTAGTAACAAACTCGTAGGTGACGCCCAAGCCTGGTACAAGCGGTATCAGAACATCCAACTCACGTGGGCTGAGTTTCAAGAACGATTCAAGGAGGAATACGCCGGAGTCCATGTCAGGATGAAGCTATGCGCTAAACTGTACTCTACGCAACAGAGAACGACAGAATATACGGAGCCATTTATTACCAGTAAGTGGAAACTCTTTGATCGCGTAGCCGCAACTGTTCCATTTGAAGATCGGATCGCTATTATCATAAATCAAGTACGACAAGACATACGAATCGGAATGTCGTGCCCGCCTCCCACGTCTGAAGCGGACCTAAGGTCACGTGCTAGGTTGTTGGATCGTTCCATGCCACCAACGGATGACAAGGCACCTATCATGAAGGTTCAAAAGCCTCCATCTCCACAGCTTGCAACCTCAAGAGCGGCAGGTAACTTACCACAGTGCCGTTACTGCCCACATCGGCACTTTCATAGAGACTGTCCAGTTAATAATCAAGCCCAGGGAAACTCCAACAGGGCTGGCGTCAAGAACAACGCCGGCCCGAGCATACGGTAAATCAAATAGGACCAGTCACTCTTCCCCGGCTACCGATTCGAATTGACCATGTTCAGGCAGAGGCTCTTGTAGACACTGCTGCCACCAATAATTTCATCAAAACCAAACTGGCCGGAGGTCCAATGCCAAACACGACCTCTGTAAAAGTCAGTATGGCAGGCCGAGGCTCTGAACTCACCATCTGCGGAAGCAAACCAGTCTGCTACCATATAGATGATGAAGAATTTACGTCGATGTTCCTACTGACGGACGAGTTACGAGAGTGTCATTCTTGGACAACCCTGGCTTATAGAAAATGACGCCGTCATCGACACTCGTCGAGGTTGTATTCACTTCGGAAAAACGAAGAGGAGGACGAAACACTTCATTGCTAAGAAAAAACAAGTGCCTGAACAATCTCCGAGTCTTATCGATCTGCAACACGGTTTTCCGTCAGAATACAAAGCGGAGTTACAGCATCTCGCCAATATATTCGGAGATGTATTTTCTGAACAACCACTCACAACAACCACTACCACGCAGCATCAGATTCGCCTGCGGGATAAGAAGCCGATCCGACAGCCTCCGTATCGGTGTTCTGCAGAAAAAAAGAAACTTATCAACGAACAAATTGAGGAAATGCTCGTGGATGGCATCATACGACCGAGTACTTCGAGTTACAACTCTCCTATCGTTCTCGTAAAGAAGAAGGATGGAAAACAGAGGTTTTGCGTGGACTATCGTAAGCTCAATGCGGCTACTGAAGACGAAACATCCAGCCTTCCCAGAATCCACGAAGCCCTCCGCGACCTAGGTTCCGCCAAAGTGTTCTCGACCTTAGACATGAAATCAGGATATTGGCAAGTGCCCTTACATCCGGAATCGAAGCCATTAACCGCCTTCATCACTCCTGATGGTGTCGCGTATGAGTTTAATGTTATGCCGTTCGGATTAAAGAACGCCCCCACCACGTTTCAAAAACTCATGGCACAGGAGTTATTGGCCGGATACAACAGAGATTTCGCACTAGCGTATCTTGACGATGTCATCATTTACTCCGCCAACTGGACGGACCAACTCAAGCATCTACACTTGGTACTTGAACGCTTTCAGCACCAGCGATTACGATGTTCGTTAAAGAAATGTCAGTTCGGAAGGGACGAGCTCGAATACCTCGGACATCGGATCACACCTAGCGGTCTGCAACCAAAGCTAGCTCATCTTCAGCAACTGAAGGACCACCCGAGACCCATCAACCGTAAGCAACTACAACAGTTCTTAGGACTAGTAGGATGGTTACGAGATTATGTGCCACGATGCGCAGATCTGACCGCACCACTCTCAGACTTGCTAAGTACAAAAAGACGATGGTCTTGGACGCAAAGCCAGCAAGACGCCTTTGTAGCAATCAAAGCCGCACTTCTCGGCCACCTCGAGTTACACCGACCCGATCCGAATCTACCGTTTGTGTTGCAATCAGACGCAAGTGCACGAGGCCTAGCCGGTGTCCTTTATCAAGAGTCCAGCGATGGTAAGCGTATCATCTCATACGCAAGCTCGAAATTAAACCCGGCAGAACAAAAGTATCACTGCAACGAGCAAGAGTGTCTCGCTGCAATATGGGCAATTAAGCACTATCGCCCCTACTTGGAGGACAAGCCGTTCATCCTTAGAACCGATAGTCGTGCGCTATTATGGCTTGATCGAACGAAAGATACTAGGTCAAAGCTTACCCGATGGTCATTGCTCCTCCTTCACCGTCGAACATTGTCCAGGCCGCCAGAACGAGCTCCCAGATACGCTATCTCGGAATCCTGAAGAGAGCCCGGTAGATCCCACAACGACTGACGAAGACCGCCTATTGCCTCCAGAGATAGAGATTGTACAAGTAATAGAAATCACCAATCTTGCCACTGAAGTGGAAAATGCCCAACAAAGCGATCAAAATATAATCAATATTGTCGATCGTTTGCACCGCCTCCAAACAAATGGTCCAACCGAACAAGGGGACATCGCTTTCCGCCAATTGTATAGCATTGACAACGGATATCTGTGGCGCGTCAACGGAGACACACGTCAGCTCGTCGTGCCACCAGCAGCAGTCAACCATGTTCTTGTCCGGTTCCATGACGACCCAACTGCTGGTCATTCAGGCGCCGACGAGACAATAAGGGCTATCAGACGTCACTACTTCTGGCCAAAACTATCGGAAGACGTTCGCCGCCACGTAACCAACTGTATGACATGTTGTTGCACCAAGAGGGGCCCTCTGCAACCAAAGGCTCCGCTTCATTCACATGCATCAACAAAACCATGGCAGACGATCGCGATAGATGTCATGGGTCCATATATGAAAAGCACGAGAGGCAATCGCTTCATTTTCACCGTGACAGATCTGTGTACTCGATGGGTGGAGGCATTCCCACTGATGAGTGCCGGAACCTATAAAATCACACGCCTGTTGGAACATGAGGTTTTCACTCGTTATGGCTATCCGAGATCCATTATTTCGGACAATGGATCACAGTTTACATCCATTTCCTGGGACGCCGCAATCAAACGCTGGGGATGCCTTCATTGGACTACACCAATATTCCATCCGAGAGCAAACCCAGATGAACGTCGCAACCAGGAAATTAAGAAAGGTCTACGCACCCACTTGGAAGGTAGTAACCGCTTCCACTGGGATGAATTCCTACCAGCCATTATGTTCAATCTGCGCACAAGACAAAACACTGCCACCGGAACCACGCCCAGTCAGTCTCTGCTAGGATATGAACTACCTAGGCCAGGTGAATGGGAGACAGAGATAAATCAGCCACAGCACCCGCGTTTACCGCTAAAAGAGCGCGTAAAACAATTACATGAAAATCAGCACCGGTACCGCGCTAGGTATGCTCTTGGGAATCCTGTGCCCGTTCGTTACCAGCCCGGAGATCAGGTCATGACAAGAGCTCATCCGGCGAGAGTTGGAGCCTTCCCTAATCCATGGACAGGACCGCACCAAATCATTGGGCTGCAGGACCCGTTGCTTACTGGATCCAACGCAACAACCAAACAGTAAAGATTCATGTCGACGATCTACGGAAAGCTCCCAAGAAAGATACACCACCACAAAAGTAGTCGTCGCAAACCGAAGTTGCGTTTTAAAAAAAAAAAGGAGATTGTTACCGTCGCGTATTTCTAAATAAAATTGCGCTAGGAACATTTTTCGAGTTATTCGCAGCATCGGGTTGCGAATAGTAGGCAAAGAAAAAAAAGTTTTTGTTGTTAGATATAATTTGTAAAACAATTGAAAAATAGATTTTTGTCAAAAAAAATCTGGAAAAGAAATAGAAGTTTTTTTAAGTATTGCACTGCTTTTAATTAAAAAAACCTCCGTTTTCCTGACGTCCCCAGTCAAACCTATCGCGTTGACTGCCAGATTGTCGCACCGTACAGTAACAGAAGTGTAACAGAGCGAAGTGAAGAGAGCTCGGAGTGCCCCAATAAAACGAGTCTTACAATGGCTCTTGTGAACCGTGTAAAATATACTATTTTTTTCTACTTTGCGTCACTTATTCAACAAAAATACGAAAAATACTGTCAAAAATTGGATCTCCTTAGTATATGGGGAATTTTAGTTTTAAACAAAAGTCAAATTGACAAGTTATTAATTTTGTTAATTAACAAATAAATAATGAATTATTTTGTAAATTCTATTAAAGGTCTTCAATTATAAATTGACTAAAATTTCACCAGAAACAGTTACACAATGAGCTTCATTGTGAAACTGTTTTTGATGTCACAATGAGCAAACGCAAAGTAGAAAAATGGATTTATCGTAGGAGTATTATTTAAGCAATTATATTTGTAGTTTGTAATGAAGAAGGATATGTAAGAAACATGTAATGTAATATTACAACATAATTTAAAAAGGTAATTCAAACAATTTTGACGTTAAATTTCTCATTGCCAGTGCACGTTTACTTACTGATTTCTTTCCAAAGATAGCTTTTAACGTGTATGTTTATACTGTTAAATCTTATTCTGAAAATTGCATGTAAAATACCTAAGTGTTTATTATAATTTCTTTAATCTTTTGTAATTTGGATTAATTGTTGAAATTTGACAGTTTTAAATTCTTAAACTGGACAACCATTACATCCTGAAAATGTCAAATGCACAATTGGCATCTTCCATTATAACGGGTTTTCTTTTAAAGAACTTCTCGCAGTGTGCCAAGAAATGACAAATACTGAAAAGTCATGTCTTAGCTTATAACACGTTTACGATATCAACTGACATACATTTTGGCGTTGTTAAAATTTTATTTCTGTCGAACTGTACTGCGAAATGGTTTCTCATGTTATAGTAGAAATCGTGAGTCTTTTTTTTCCAAAAGTAAGATTATAATATATTGCCGTCTTACTTGTGTTACAAGCGCAGACAGCATTTTCGACGTCATATTTTTCCAAAGTCTGCTAGAGAAGTTTTTTATTTATTCTTATCCAAATATCTTTTAATTTTGAATGTTTTTGAAACTGTACAAAATGAAGTCACGATTTGTTCTTTTCTTACAATTAAATGCTGAAATACCAACCATAATACCTATAATGTCAAAACTAAATTGTCAAATTATATAAAATTAAAGGCCGGTATTCATAGTTCTTATACTTAAGCAAGGTTAAGACAGGTTTTAAGAAAAGCTTAAGCATTTGCTTGAAGTCTTAACTTACGTAAGGCGATCTTATTTATAAACGTTTCACAGTTGTTTCGAAGGTGTTCCACACTGTTCTTGAAGGAGTGGAATGCCGAAGAATTCTTTGCAACGATTTTAATTTTTATTGCAGAACATGTGAGATATTAACATTGATATTGAAAATATTGACATTGAGTTATCTAAGTTCACGTCTATGAATACGTAGCAATTTAAGACGATCTTAAACGTATAAGATGACCTTACGAAAGACGGTCTTAAGCACTTACTTAAGTCACGACTACGAATACCGCCCATATACTGCCTGCAGTACCAATAAAAACCAATAAAAGCTGCATTCGATTTATCGATTTGGATCAATTTAAATCGATTCAAAAAGAGTTTACGAATTCGATACGTGCAGGTTTCACTATAAGAAAAACGTAACAAAACTGCTCCAGATCACTTCTAAGTGATCTACTGATAAAAACGACTTTAAAATGACATCCTACATGGCTTAACTCTTATCTAAATATTTATATAGGAACTCGAAGATTCGGCGTTATTTGTATTCAAATCCGAGAAACAGCGGGAATTGTGCTGGAAAATTCCGTTCTACAACACTTAAGTACTGGTAAAGGGGGTCCGTCTATAAAAGCAAAAACACTTTATATATGACTGTGATAAGCAAATGTTACCAGCGAACTAAGGAAACGGGAAATGAATTGAACTGTTAGTTCTTAGAAAGGATGCTGGAGGCTGTAAGCCCCACTTGTACAATGCCTGCTTAAATTTAAGCTTAAACTCATAACAACAATTATTTCAACGATTGTTGTTAAGGTCCAGTTGTACAATTCCAGTTTAACTTTAAGCCAAAGCTTAAACCCTTACCGACAGTTGTTGAAATAATCGTTGTTATGGGTTTAAACTTTAAGCTTAAATTTAAACTGGCATTGTACAACTGGGCCTTAGGCCCAGTTTCATATTCAAATTTAAAGGAGACTTTAAAATTAAAGTCACTTTCAAATGTGTAAATAAATATGTTTTCATATTTGTTTTGACATCTGAAAGTGACTTTAAATTTAACGTCTTCGTCTTCGGCTTAAGCTGGGCCTAAACAATTCAACGATTCTATTTAATACAGTCAGAACGTTTACATTCAGAATTCGGGACAAATTGGGGATTTTGATAATTGAAAGAAAATTGTACTGCGAGTTGAATACTTCTAGAAAAAAGACAGTTTCACAAGAAAGGTTAGAAGAACCTTCTATAGAAGAAGGAACAGATCCGGAATCGTTTGATTGCGAGATTGCTCTCCTGAAAGATATAAGAGAACAAATGGACAAAAAAGTCAATAAAAATATAAAGAAAGAGATGGAAGAACAAGTGGACCCTGATGACGAAAATATGACACACGAAATGAAGGATATAAAAGAGCAAATGAAATATTTTAAGAAGCTAAGTAGTAGAAGACTTCAACATCAAAATGGAAATTTGAAACCACAAATTAATGACACTATTGAAGTATGAAGACTCAAACTGATAGTAAATTTGAAAATGTAAAGAGAATTTGAGCACAAAATTTATTATCAAATTGAGGACGTAAAAATTCAATTCGGTAACAAATATGAAATAATCATCTGTGTCTTCAATTCAGAAACTGAAATGAGAATAAATCAGACTTCAAGTGAATTAATGCACAAGAGTATATTATAAAACAAGTGGAACCTTTAACAAATGACTCACAATCTTAAATTTAATCAGAAATTTTTTATGTACCACCATGATTAATCTAAAGTTTAATAATTGTTTTTTTTTTTAGGATTACAAGAATGACAAAAATGTCAGCAACTTGCCAAATTTGAAATAAATAAGATAATAAATAACTTTTATTTTAACTCACCAGTGGTTTCATACTCGTGAATGTTTCATTGTTTGTATCATCGTAGGATCCATTTCTTAGTAAAGGATGGGCTTCACCACGTACGTGTTGTCTTTCTCTATCTCTGCGTTCTAATAGATTTCTTTCGGCCCAGTCAGTTAGATAGTTTCTTATATCTGAACATGCTCTTCGACGTGGTCCCAATCCTCTTCGATATACTACTTCTGAATCAGCAGTGTCTGTCGTCTAACACAAAAAAAAATAACACACAAATATCTGTAACAGCACATCTGTGTCTTACTTGTCGCATTATGTCTGTCATAGCTAAATTGCGTGTAATTCTCGCTATACCTAAATTTCTCAAGATGGAATTTTCTTCAGTTCTATTAACAATAGGACTGGTAGAGCTGTTGTTGTCTTCTTCTACACAAGTGTCAAGACAAGGATGTTCAAGCATCCATGTTGCAAGCATATTGATCGAGTGAGCGCTAATTTCACCGGAACTGCGAGTTTCAGACATTGCCTTCAATATGTGCCTCAAAGAGAAACCCATTTCCAAAAGCGGACCGGCGATGGGTGGAGGAGGTGGTGAATTGGATCTTCTTCTCATTGACCACAAATCATCTTCGGATTCAGAATTTGTAAACAAACGACGGCTTCTTATTTGTGAAGACGCGCCTAAATTGACGCCGGTATCTTAAAATAAAAATAACTTTACGATATATCAATAACCTCATAAACACAACTTACTTTGTGGTGTGGCCGGATCTGAATAAACTGATCTTGGAGGATAGCTAGCAGTGGTAATAGTAAGAGATGAAGGAGGTCTTGGTACAGCATCGTTAGAAACAACCGAGTTTCTAGATGTAGACGCCACATTACCATTATGTTGCTTTACCTTCTGCTTGTTCTGCATATTATCTAATAACCAATCAACACGCTGTTTAATTTCGTCTTTGTCTAAGCCCTCTTCGGTCTGGCACTTTATATAGTTTGAATGTAACACAATTTCTGCTCGTTCTAACTCTGCCAAAGTAACAATATTCTTCAACTTGCATTGCTCAGTACTTTTATCGACCAAACACTGCATTATTTCTTTGATGGAATTGTGCATTGCTTCATTTGGAGGTTCCTTTAAGTCACTATTATTTCTGTCAGTCTTGAAGTTATTGGACACCAAAAACAGTTCTGAATATTTACTGCAAGTTAAAAGTATATTTAAAGATTTCAAAGCTGAAAACTGGAGGAAAGCCAAACGCAAACAGTGAATTTCAACTTTCAGTAATTTTGTTTGCAATAATTTAGCTTCGATTTTGTCACTTTCTTTCTGGGCGCTCTCTTCCACATCTTTAATTGTAGAATCACTCTGAGTGGTAACCATCTTCTCAGAACTCAATCGCTTCACTTCTCCCATAATACTCGATACCATTTCATTCGTTAAATTTTCCATAGTACGCACAGAAGTTGGCTTCGAATCCGTGCTTGAATGATTGTGCACTTGTGAATCGGAATTTGAACGCCACGTATCACAGCTGTACCAGGAATGTCTTCTTTTACCGTCGAAATTTTCCGGCTTCAGTAAGTTTTGCTCCGCCAATGTTAATTTGTAACTGGGAAATTCTATTTCTTCTAAAATACCACTTAATCGAGCCAGTTGTTTCAGTGTATCTGCTGTTAAACCTAAACGGAAACGTGATTATTAAAAAAAAAGATTATCCATTAATTACCACACCAGTTAATATGTAGGAACTGAAAGGCATTGGTTCGATATGCTCCAAAAACGTAACAGAAACGTCTGATATTTCACCATCAGATTCCCATTGCACTTTTACTGTAGTAATACCTTTTTTTACTACTCCTAAAACTATTGCTCTTCTCCCAGTTGTTTTGTGCTTGCAAAGACTGCCCATTCTCAAACCTCTATCGATTCCTAAAAGTTAAAAAAAAATGCAGAAAGCACGTACAATTAAAACACTTTTTAAATATAAATAACATAGATTATGTTCCGTAAATCAACTATTTTAACCGTAGTTTCGGTTTTGCGTTCCATAAATAACATGTTCCTGAAATATATCTATTTATGAAACGCGGTTTTCTGAAAACGGTAACTCGTGGTCATAATCAAAGTAACCATAACAGAAATGTAGTAAGTTGTGGTTAAATTGAAACCCGCCAATTTACGAATTGTAACTACAGTTCTTCCGCTCGATCTTTGCAGTTACGTCAGAAAATTATCGACTCAAAATGACAAATTTATAAATTCTATCAATGTTTTAACATACGTATTAGATAAGGATAAAAGAATATGTCGATTTCGTTTCTCGAATCGGTAAGGTGTGACGTGACTGCAAATAACGAGCGGAAGAACTGTAGGTATCTAGTATACAGTGAATTTTTTTTAAGTGTGGCCATAGGGATTTACATGTTAAAAATTCAACCTCATGTTAATGTATGTTATGGCACAAATTTGAAGCAAAGTTTAATTTTTATTAATAAATTAAACATTTTTCTACGAAATGCACATTGCTAGAATAACATGAACATGTTCTATTTAATAATTTTCCAGTTAGAAGTTGAAATTAATAAGCATAGAATTAACCGAAGTAAAAAATCAAGGTAGCTGAAATGTCAATAAGAGAAAAGTTTCGTTAATGTCTATCTACTGCAAATTTATAAAGACAATGTCCCTTTATTATTAAGCAAGCATTAAAAATATCAATTATGTACGTTATAACAAATTCCACTCATTTTTCAATGGTATGAAGAAGTACTTTTTACAAGTGGTAATAAATTAATGTTGCAATAATTGGTTTATCAGTAATCACAGTGACAAATTATTAATAAAGTCAGCCTACATGGATTACATTCGTTCAATAATTTGTGTCTATTTTCTTCAACTTTTCACAGTAAAATAAAATTAAGGAAAACGTGTTAGGATATTCTAGCAAAGTTCAGCTTGTAGTAAATCGTTTAATTTACGACTAAATATAAAAATTTACTTAAAATTTGTCCCATAACATACATTAACATGAAGTCAAATTTTTAGCATGTAAATCCCTATGGCCACTAAGGGTGCGTCCGACTCGTTGACAAACATAGTCGAATTGGTCCGATTCATTGTCAGACTCCTGGTCAGGCCATGGGCCCCGTGGTCGCATTTTAAAACGTAACCACTCGACTGTCCGACAGATGGTCCGCCATGGGTTGACTACTTTAAAGTTAAGTTCACATGCATTGCGGATACGCAAAATTTTTATTGCGGATCGTTTCTAATTGGTTCATTTTGAATTTTGAACCAATTAGAAACGATCCGCAATAAAAATTTTGCGTATCCACAATGCATGTGAACTTAGCTGTCCACGAGTCGGACCCAGCCTTACTATGAATTAAACGACATGGCTAAATGTCCGCCGGCGGAACCATTCCTTGTATTTCGAAATTCCGCTGTCCGGCAGATGTAAATAAGTCAATGTAAATGCAGCTTAAAGCTTAAGAAACATTGCTGCAATAAACAGTGAGAAAAAATTACTGATTTGTGTAAATACGGCGGAAACAGCGGAACGTTACATTAAACGGTGTGACTAAAAGCCCGTTCGCAATGACTTAACGTAAGAAAATGAATCACTTAATAAAAGTTGGAAGCACTGTTAGAAATGTAAACGTACTAATTGGCTAATTCTATTAATTTACGTTTCTTAAGTTGACAACTTCCATTTTTAGGTTAACTCTGTTAAGTACAATCAATCAATAGCGTTCTAAAACAGTGTGGTGAGTTGTAGTCTTTGAGCCCTCGAGTTGAGTAAAACAATTTTGTCTTGTATTAACCTGGACAACCACTAACAGTTAGCAAATATTTGCGCATGCAAAGAACAAGACATCCCTTCATTGTGAACACATAAATTAACACTCTAATTTGCTTAATTTAATTTTGTTACGTTAAGTCATTGTGAACGGGCTTTAAACGTCAAATCAGTTTGGGAAGAACAGGAGAAAGAGTCGCCGTCCTGGTGCTTAACACGTGAACTCTATAAACTGAAGATTAAAGTTAAACTGTAACTAAAATACCGGGCTTATGTGACATGAACCACAAACTACTAAATTACAAGCTGCTACAAATTCGAGGCTCACCATTGGGGTCTCGGAAACGGTAAGAGATACGAAGTCGGTTAAATTAGGGCAAAGTTGCGTATTTTGGTGCTGAACAATAATCCGTTCTGAAAAATCTTCTATGATTTGTAGTTTTTGAAATATTTCCAAAAAAAACGAAAAACGTAATTTTCTTTTTTTCTAAAGTTATTATTGCAGGGATCATAACAAAATTAATACATTCTACAGCCACTTTTTTGAGCTCTTTACGATGATATCATTAGATTTTACTTAAAACGTTTCGTCTCGTTCTGACCATCATCAACTTCATTTTATGGGCGCTACATTGGGTTGTTCGGAAAAAAATGTCGTATTATGTCTAGAATTTTTTGATTCCAGGAAAGTTGGGTGATATCATCGTGGAATACAACTGCCAGTAGAAAAATGGCAAAAGGTAACTGATGCAAATGGTGATTATATAGTTTAATCAAAATTTATATACTTAAGTACATAAACTTTCTGAATTCAACAGAAAACGACATTTTTTTCCGAACAACCTAATATTTCAATTATTCTTAAGTATTATGCACCTCTTTCTAAAAGTCATGTCATAATAGTTCGTCCGAAAAAAATTACCACTGAGTATAATCACCCTTTTGACCAAGAACCGATTCTAATCTTCTAGTCAGTACGCTCTCTGCATGTTCCAGATGTTATACTATTCCAGATTTCAATTATTATTTTGCTACGTAAATAATCTTTTGTGCGAACTGGATGATTACGCAATTCTCGTTTAATTTTTCCCCACAAATTTTCAATTGGAGATAGATCCGGGCTATTACTAACCCAATCAAGGACAGGAACATTGTTTTCCAAAAGTCATGTTTTCACCACTTTGGCAGTATGGCAAGTAGCGCCATCTTGCTGGAAGATATAATGCCCGTCCTCTGTTTGTAGTTTCGGGATTGAGGGTATACATCCCCGCACCATCAACGAGGCTGGAAATTTCACCTTTCGTACTAGACAATCTGGACGGTAAGCTCAAAACCCTTCTTCTGCTATCTCCAACAGAAACTTCGAAACGAGACTCATCGCTCCAGATTGTTATTTCGTCCATCCGAGACGATTTTTTGCCCATAAAACGCGCGCTAGTTTTTGTTTCTGGGTCAATAAAGGCTTTTCCTTGGCCTTTAAGTCAATAAATTAATATCAATACCAAAATAAAAATATAAAATTTACCTTATAAAATTTATAATGCAGTTTCTTTGCATATCTGCTACAAGTAGATACAGAAACACATCGTCCTAATGCTTCATCCCACAATATAGCTAACTCAGATGCAGAAGCCCTCCTATTTTTCTTAATAATGCCATTCAAAATTCTTACATCTCGATCAATGATTGAAGCCAATCGTCTAGTTTTTTTATTACATTCCATTGAACCGCGCATGGTATAATTGGCAACAATTGTCTTTATCGTCGAATATGGAATTTTTAAAAAATTTCGCAATTGAGTAGCCAGAATGGCCTTCCTTTAAACGCTCTTTAATAATTTTGCGCACAGACGCATGCAACGGAACTCCCGAAATACATATTTTTTTAAATTATTTAAAGTTTAACATAAAACTTGCATTAGGACGAACTATTGTGGTGAGGGGCTCGTATATAGTTTAAACAAAATTTATATATTTATGTATATAAACATTCTGAATTAAAAAGAAAACGACATTTTTTTCCGAAACTACCTAATACCATTGAATAGATCTATTTTTTCTGAACTTTTACATATATCACACATCCCTATTTAATAAACTGAAACAGTTATAAAAGTAAGAAATTGTTAGAAATAACGAACACTTTAAGTAGCGACATCTTCGATCGCTTTTTGACCTGACATTGCAGTAGGATTGACAAATTGAAGCCAGTTCGCTACATAATAAGTCATCCCATGCAAGGCGGCCATGCTTGCCGTCAAAGCATATAAGAATTTTAAAAAAATTTGTGCAAAACGGTCCTGATTACAGCGGATTCCTCGAGCAGGCTCTGTACAGCTGTTTCAGGCCTAGTTGGGCCCTCGTCAGCAGAACCGTAGCTCGAGAACTCCACTGCAAACCAAACCGATCTGTCCAGGTTATTCGCCAATGCGATGTGAAAGTAATGAACATTTTAAGTAGCGACATCTTTCGATCGCTTTTTGACCTGACATTGCACTAGGATTGACAAATTGAAGCCAGTTCGCTACATAATAAGTCATCCCATGCAAGGCGGCCATGCTTGCTGTCAAAGCATATGAGAATTTTAAAAATTTTGTGCAAATCGGTCCTGATTATAGCGGATTCCTCGAGCAGGCTCTGTATAGCTGTTTCAGACCTAGTCGGGCCTTCGTCAGCAGAACAGCTTTGACAGCAAGCACGGCCGCCTTGCATGGGATGACTTATTATGTAGCGAACTGGATTCAATTTTTCAATCCTACTGCAATGTCAGGTCAAAAAGCGATCGAAACATGTCGCTACTTAAAATGTTCATTACTTTCACATCGCATTGGCGAATAACATGGACAGATCGGTTTGGTTTGCAGTGGAGTTCTCGAGCTACGGTTCTGCTGACGAAGGCCCAACTAGGCCTGAAACAGCTGTACAGAGCCTGCTCGAGCAATCCGCTGTAATCAGGACCGATTTGCACAAAATTTGGTAGAAATAACAATGCAAAGAAAAATATGGTATGCTGTGAAGACAAAAACAAGAAAAGTTTGATATACCTTCGGAATTTTATTTCATTTATCACAAAAGCATATTTTTGAAAAATGTTTAGCTATAAAAATGAATGATGCGAACATCAACGCTAACAACAATTTAGTGACAGCAAGAGAAATTTACTTCCAACAATATTCAGAAAAATGACGATGAGGCAGTAGTTAATTAGATTGGTAATTAAAATTATTCATTTTTATTATTAAAGCAAGAAAGTATCACAAGAAATTATATCTTTAAAAAACTCTCACTCTTGTAAATTTAAAAATGTATTGTGCTAACAACAACTATTTAGTAATAGCAAGAGAAATTTATTTCCAACAATACCCAGAAAGATGCCATCCACATAGAACAATGTTTATTAAGTTAGATAGAAACATTGGACTTTATGGATCTTTATAAGGTGCCTTTTTTAAAATTTCTCCTCGTGGTTGGCTGTGAATTCTCAGTTATGAACTAGCCTTGCTTGAAACTGGCGTATATCATAACCTCACGTTTATCGAAGGAAATGTCATAATTTTAAAAAAATCTTTACTAACAAATTTTATTCACAATTCAAAGTAAAATCATAATAGGTAATCAAAATATCCACCAATTTCATCGCAACAGGCTTGGATTCTACGTAAAATTCATTTGCTGACGTTGAAGAGCATACGAGGATTATTGTTAATTCCCATTATTTGACTTGGCGATTCATGCACATGTTCCCTTACGTTTTCCTTACTTCCTTTTTGTGGAATGTCCACTGCTCTATTAGCGTAAAATATATAAAAAAAAAATAGAACTTGTCTATCGAAAAAGCTTAACCACCATAATTCAAAGACGTGCGAAATTTGCCATAAGGAAGCGAAAGATTCGGATATTTTTAAGAAAGCTCGAAGCAGTCCTGAATAGAATAGTGCCACTTGCCTTCAATTTGACGGTGATTTCGAAAATAAGATTCGATCATAAAAGTTTAATGCTCATGTTATTTCATTTTCAAACGTTAAGTCGATTGAAGCTGGTTCACAATTAACAATTCATGGCCAACTACGAGGAGAAATTTTAAAAAAGGCACGTTATTTATAACTTGAAGGATGTATCGAGATCGCTTTAATGATGATGAGAATGAAAAATTATTAGAAGAGGTAATTAATTATTTATAAAATTGTATCACAAATTCTTTAAAACGCACACTGAATATGCACACTAACACTTAACGTTTCGGCGTCGTTCGACAACTTCGTCAGAAGTTAAAAATTTAAACAAGTTGTCAAAATAAACAAGGTTGTCTATGGAAACTGAAAAAGTAATTTGATCTTTTTTTGTTATAATTAATTCTAAAAATTTATTATTAAAGCAGGTTCTTGTCCGATGAAAATTGTATCACAAAATCTTTAATATCTTTATATAAATATAAATATAAACCTTGTTTATATTTTTCACTTTTGAAGAAGCTATCAAGCGAAATGTAAAGTGTTAGTGCGCATATTTAGTGCCCGTTTAAAAGATTTTGTGATAAAAATTTATTTTAAACATATGTAATATAATATTTTATTAAATGTCAAAAATTGACAGATTTATATCCTGTTTAAAGAATCGCGAAAACTACAAAATATATCGTTTAAATTTGCAAAATCTGTACGTTTGTTAATAGAATTCGACATTTTTATTTTGCACATTTCTATAAAACGTCTTTTGAAAATATTAGACTCATAATATAAAATACTAGTATTTTCAAAATCAAAATTATGGTTATTTTCTAACGAATGTTCAACAAGCACTGAATGATTTTAATTATTGCTTTGGATATGATATTTATGTTGGTCTCGACAACTTGTTTATATTTTTCACTTCTGACGAAGCTGTCGAACAACGGTGAAACGTTAAGTATTAGTGTCCGTTTTAAAGAATTTGTGATACAATTTTCATCGGACAAGAACCTGCTTTAATTATTTATAAAATATATAAAACTATGATACTACAAGAAAGAATGTTTCCTTGAGCAGTAATATCTTTTAAGGTACGAGTTTTATAAAGACATACTTAATTTAATTTGATATTTTCTTGCTTTAATAATAAAAATGTATAATTTAAATGCACATCTAATCAACTATTGCTTTGTCCTTGTCCTTCTAGGAATTGTTGGAGGTAAATTTCGCTCGTTACTGAATTGTTGTTGTTAACAGCACAATAAATTTTTTAATTTACGTCATTATTGCATTCATAACATTCATTTTTAGATTTAAAAATTTTACTAAAATCAGCTTTTGTGATATACGAGTACGAACTAAAACTCCGAAGATACATGAAAGCTTTTTTGCCTTTGTCTTCACTGCGTACCATATTTTTTTTGCTTTATTTTCAACATTGTCTTGCATTTACAGCTGATTAAATTTATTATAAGCGATATAGGGATGTGTGATGTATGGAAAAACATCAGAAAAAATAAATCTATTTAATGATATTAAAATCCAATGTGACGCCCATAAGAAAAATTGAAGTTGAGGATGGTCAGAACGAGACGAAACGTTTAAAGTAAAATCTAATGATATCAACGCAAAGAGCTCAAAAAAGTGCCTGTAGAATGTATTAATTTTGTTACGATCCCTGCAATAATTTCAGAGAAAAAAAGAAAATTTCGTTCTTCGGTTTTTTGGAAATATTTCGAAAACTACAAATCGTGGAAGATTTTTCAGAACGGATCAGCACCAAAATACGCAACTTTGCCCTAATTTAACCGACTTCGTATCTCTTACCTTTTCCAAGATCCCAATGGTGAACCTCGAATTTGCAACAGCCTGTAGACGTTAAGTTAAATGAAAGACTCACGGACTATGAAATTACTACGCTCCCAAACATGAGATGTCAACGTGATAGTTTTCATCACAATTCACAATTGATGTAAAGTTGTTAGTATTGTAACCGATCTTGTTTTATTCGGTTCTCATGGAAAATTTTGAATATTATCATGCATTCTTCTTAAGCCCGTAATATTCACCGTTTTCACAATAGAGCGGTGCGCGGGTTTATTATACCCGGACCTAAGATACACTCACGAAGCATAGATAAGCTCGCGTTTATTGATTTGATTTTACAACAGTTTTCACATTGGAAGAAAAATCTTTTTTTTCCTACACTATTAGAAAATTCAATTTTACCGCCTCATCAGAGAGGAGAAAGCAAACGTTTCCACGGCTAGCTCGGCAAAACATAAATGCCTAGCCGAGAAAATAATTGACGAAGCTTTACCACTAGGTGGCGCAACAGTAATTTCTGGAATGCATTCTCATCGACATCAAAAAATTAACAAACGTAAGTTTTTTTTTATTTAATTCCACTGGTATTTTGTTTTAAAAAGGATTAAAATTATCAAGAAAAAAAAAATCAACTCGGCAGCGATGGGACTCGAACCCATGCCTCCGAAGAGATTGATGTATTAAATCAGCGCACAGTGGTCTCACATAGTAAATTAGGAGAACTTTATTATTGAATCAACAACGAAAGATCAGACTTTTTAAAAATTGCCCAAAAAGGCATAATTACGTATAACTATAATTTATTACTATAAAATGAAGATAAACTATAATTTATTACTATGAAATGAAGAATATATTAAGAAATTATAGTTAAAAAAAAGCTATCTGCAAAAAAATTAATAATTTAAGTAGTTAGATAATTTTGATGTTGTAATATCTTAGTAAAAATAAAATAAAAAAATTGTAAATAGAAGTTACAGTTAATTTTTTATACTTATTTATTGATGAACAATTACCAGCCAGAAACCGCGATGAGATTCGATTACATTTTTTCGATTTTTCTTTTATAGTTTTAATAAAATATTAATTTTTTTCTGTTTAAATTTTGTAAATCCGTCATGTTTTCTTTGCTAAACATAAAAACTTTTAATTGTTCACATTTTTACATGAGTTAAATGTTTATGAGTTAACCACTCTTGGAATAAATTCTTGTATTTCGTTTTATCTATAACAAACAATAATTCAAAAAAGTCAGAAAAGGGGCAAGTTTGGGCACGTATTTTGATTAGAAAACAAAAGGTTGCATTTTTAAGAATAGCAAAACACATAATTAGTTATATGCAAACTCTTGCAAAAAAAGACAAATCAAATGTGCTTAATAATATTCATTTTTTTCATTGGTGTAGCAAAATTAATACACTATAAACATCTTTAAATCTTCGATGATGTTCGACAATACAAAAACAAAAATATTTATTGATAAACAATACTGAATAATATTGTGAAATGACATAGAATCAAATGAGACGAATGACAGTCATTGAGAATGTCAACACTATTCTTTCAGTTTCTTCAACACAAAAAAACATCTAGATACATTTTCAGTGAAATAAGAGGCCGTTCCGACTGCTTAAACTAAATGTGTTATTTTTTGATATCAATAAAGTACATGATTTTTTGAATAAAGTTCCCTTAATTATCTGTTTCATCCCACTGTGCAGCGCCTTGATCGTTCGGCCACGCTAGCAGATACAACACCGTGTTTTAAAACATCTATAATAATTTTAATAGTAACTCAATTTTAATATTTTTACTTCAAGAACAAGAACGTTTGCGTGATATTAACAAAATTAATTATAATGTTGTGTAGGAAAAAAAATAATATGTAAACTATGGCGGTAAAGTAGTTTTCGAGATCTCGAGAAGTGGCCAGGCTCGGCTGCGCCTCGCCTGTCCATATCTTCTCTCGACCTGGAAAACAAGCACTTTACCACCTCGGTCTACAATATACTATTATGTTTAAAGTTGGTTCTTGTCCGATGAAATTTGTATCACAAAATCTTTTAACCGGACACTAAATCTCGCACTATACACTTAACGTTTCACCGTCGTTCGACAAAGTCGAAGATTTTTTGTGATATACTATTATGGTTGAATCCTACTTTCGAAACGCCCAAAAAATCAGTAGCGAATGGGCCTATTCTATTCCTGATTGTATGGCAGAATTTCAGGAAAAATTTCCAGAAACTATATTCCTGTATCACAAATTTGTTAATCAAATTCAGTACTCTGTAGGATTATTCAGAGAAACTGGCAGTGTGGCTAGAAAACAGGTGTATCAGTTAGGCCTAAAGTTGAAAATGTGAGACAATTGAAAAGTGTAACTTCTAAATGGTCTAAGTGCCAATTTTATTAAAAAGAAATAGAATCTGAAATCTATATAGTAATGCTAAGGTGCTTATGGTTGGAACTATTTTGCTAACCGTGAATGAACTAGAAAATATTGTGTTGGCACATAGAGTTTTCAGTAAGGCACTGGGGATAGCACATAGACTCTTTTAACGGTAAAATATAATTTCACACAAAATTGGCACTTAGACCATTTAGAAGTTACACATGAGTTACACTCTTCAATTATGACTGCACTCGCACTTCCATCCGTCATCTGTCACAACAAATTGATCTTTCTGTCGGGACCTGCAGAACTACTCTAAGAAAGGACTTGCAAATGTTCCCTTATCATTTGACTGCCGTACATGAATTGTTTCTAGTAGATTTTGAACCAAGGCGAAGATACTGATATTGGTTTTTAAACAATATTGACACAAAATATTGACAATGACGACTTGTTGGACAAAACTTTCTTTTCCGATAAGGCCTGGTTCCATTTAACAGGATACATTAATTCCCAAAATATGAGGATCTGGAGTACAGAAAACCCTCATATTTTCATTGAAGCCCCACTCCATCTACAGGAAATTGGTGTTTGGATAGGTATAAGTCGGAGAAGATGGATATTATATTTTTTAATGGCACACTAACAGCACTTAGATATCGGGAAAAAATTTTGCATCCATTTACTAATCAACTGCATGAAGACGAGTTGCAATTTGGATATTTCCAACAGGATGGTGCAATGGCCCATGCTGCTGGAGATACTTTAAATTTTCTTCAAGAGTTTTTCGGAGATCGGATAATTTGCAGAAATATGGCAAACATATGGCCTCTGCGATCTTGCGATCTAACTCCTTTGGATTTCTTTGTTTGGCCCTACTTGAAAAATTCCATTTTTAAAACGCCCGTTAATGATTTACAGGAACTTACTCAAAGGATCATCGAAAAGTGTGATGAAATAAATAATTCTCCCCACATTTTGCAAAATATTATTAATGGATGTCGCAGAAGAGTTAGAAAATGCCTCGAAGAAGATGGAGGCCATTTTCAACATCTGTTGTGAATTCACGTTCAACGTTATTTTCAATGTTTTAAAGGAGTTTTTGCAATCACGTTTCACGTGCCCGTCATACAAAAAACGTGACACGGTTCGTCTGAATACAACTTTCCATCTTTAATTTTAGTTTTTATCAACTTTTAACAGTTTTCTTTATTAAAAAACATTAACTATTAAATCTTCGTACGACGGTTTTTCTTTTAATTAAGAGTTATTTCGAAATACCTAGCTCCTTTTGGTATTTCACAAATTGTATATACAAAACAAAAGAAATTAATAAGCAAACAACAATCTTTTTGTACTTCTATGCTAACTATACATTTCAGCTTACAAATGAATGCTATTGTACCTACCCGTTATCTAACGGAGTTCAAAAATTTTGACGGAAAATCAGAATGAGTTCTCCCACACTTTCTTAGAATCTGCATGTGCTGCTTCAAAAGCTTGTTCACTAAATTGTTCTAACTATGGTTCTCATTTAGAATTGCAGAATTCTTGAACATGGTGAAATATGGCATGGTGTTAACATGTTATATCTAATTCAATGAAATTCTGCCGGAATTGACCGATTGCTCTTTCAAAATCATATGTCAAGTTCTTACCAAAATATAACTTAACAACCAGTTTTAAACTTGATAAACACTTGATATATTTTAAACAGTTAATTGAAGAAATGGAACGTAAAAGATCAATTTTCGAAAGCAATTAGCGACAGGAGTTGCCATTAAAAGAATCTCCCTGAAGGACTTCCCGTTGTACAGTGATGGTCATTAGAATCGTGACCTCTGCGTGCTAACCTCGCCCTTATTGACCTGCAGTGGAAACAACGGCTATCGTACTCTATCGTACGGCTATCGTCCCTTCACTCAAATTGCCGCTAAGAGTTCCGTGTAGGGACGTGGAAATTTCAGAAAAAAAAATTCTTTTGAAAGAAGCGCGGAAATTTCATTATTTTTAATATGAAACTTTTCAACAGGGCATGAAATGAAATTTCACATTAAAAAAAGAATGAAATTTCAATGAAATGTCAAAAAATCAAAATCTCACCTCACAGTTTTATTTAGAATTTTTTTAATCCAAGTGTAAATAATGTACTGTTGCGGAATTTAAAAAAGCATGCAAGTCTTTAGGCTTTATTTTGCAATATTAGAAAAGTAAATCGATCTCTGTCTGATTGACATAAACACTGATAAATAATTAAGTCTTTTATTTTTAGGAGTCAAGAAAAAAACTGTATGGTGCCCAAATCTTTCGGGTAATCTTTTACTTCTTTAATAATGTATATAGTTATTTGCGTTTTTCGGGTAAACTTAAATGCGGCATTTTAATGTCGGTCCGTCACTTTGACAATGATTTTGACTTATAAAGCGAAAATAATTTTAAACAAAACCAAGCTCACAGCGACACGTTTTGAGTGTATGTATGCTTTTTTAAATTCCGCAACTGTACAACTGCGGACAGAAAATTTCGGACTGTCATTACACTGACATAAAAACATAGAATAATCCTTTATTCTCATTTTGATTGCTATGTGACGCAGATCTTAAGAAAGTGTGGGAGAGATATGACGTCCAAAAACTCATCCTGATTTTCCATAAAAATTTTTGAACCCCGTAGGATTCTACAACAGGATTCATTTGTAAGCTGAAATGTTGTACAGTTAGCATGCAAATACAAAATGATTGTTGTTTGATTATTAATTTTTTTATATACAATTTGTGAAATACATAAGAGCTGGATATTTCTGAAATAAATCTTGATTAAAAAAAAACTCGTCGTGCAAAGATTTAAAGGTTAATGTTTTTTAGTAAAGAAGACTGTTAAAAGTTGATAAAAACATAAATTAAACATGGACATTTTTTTCAAAGTAAAATTGTATTCAGACGAACCTTGGTGAACGTAAACGGTAAAGCTGAATGTAACTAAGCAACTGGTCATTTACGTATACGTTTAATACGAAAACGTAATTGCAAAAACTCTCTATTTTGTTTGGTTTCAAATACGTAATAAATCGTAATTATTGGTCATGATTTTCTTTTGACGTTATATCAGGGTTAAATGTCAATTTGGCGTTTACTGAAGTAAGGAACATACGTGAACATGCGAAAAAATGAGAGCAACACACTAACGCTGGATTTCACTTAACTTTAATCATCGATTAAGAATAATCATTCCTATACCTTCAACACATGTAACCATGGCAACGTTTACTTCTAACGGATGATTAAATTTAAGTAACGTTTGTGAAATCCGCCATAAATGGGAAAACTTTTTGTACACTTGTTATTTTTGAGGTATTCTGTATAATACACACACATGAACACACACTGATAAAAGTTTTTATGTAAATTTACTGTAATTATCGGTGACTGCCAGTGACTACCGATAATTATAGTAAATTTATGCTGGGTTTCATAAAAGTCGATTAAATTTAATCATTGATTCCTATATTCCTATGTATTCCTAATACCTAATTCCTATACCTTCAGCACACGTAACCATAGCAACGTTTATTTTAAATTTAAGTAACGTTTGTGGAATCCACCATTAGGGTCAAACAGAATACAACGCCGCGCCGTTACGCGCCGTTGCAACGACGCCAACTGTCACTTCAAAAGACATGCACAGATAAAGCGGCGTGGAACGTCGTCAATCTAACCGAAAAATAGAAATAATTTATATTATTATATTTAAATTATTATATACACCGTGTCATCATTTCGATGCTCACCATTGGTATCTCGGTTATTAGAAAACATAGAGCAACGGTTAAATGGAGAATGTTTTGCAGAATTCAATACTCGTGACAGATCTCATTTCAAATTCACCATAACTTTTTTAAATTTTAAGATAATTTTAAAAAACCAAAATTTGCCAATTTCAATGTTCCTCAATAACTCGATAACACCTAATGTGATCTCTTCGAAAGTTTTACAATGTTCAGACACTTTTTTAAGACAAAGATTTTGATATAAACAGAAACCCCCAATTGTCATTTGTTTTCAAGTTATTAGTGCTAACTTTTGTTTTTCTTATGGCAACCATATTGGATTTTTGCTTAGTTAGATAGTCTTTAAAAAGAGCTTTTCAACGATGTATAACATACCCGAAAAATTTTTATTTGTAGGGGAGATAATAACAAAAACATGAATTAATTTCTAATATGAAATTAGTAGGCTATGAAATTAAACAACAATAAGGAATAAAAGCTTAAAGAAATGCTAAGTAATACTGTAAAATAATGCTCGTGAAACTGGAATTCCAAAATCGTCTGTTCACAAAACCTTGAAGAAAACCAAATACCACCTTTACAACAATTAATTATACAAGGTTTAAACGATAATGACTATCAATGAAGATTACAGTTTAGTAGGTGGGACCTACGAAAATGTGAAGATGATCCTAAATTTCCTAGGAAAATACCCTGGACAGATGAAACACGATTTACCAATTGCGGAGTATTCAATAGGCATAATAATCATTGGTCTACTGAAAATCCACCTTTGGTAAATCAAAAATTTCAAGTTTGATTTGGTTTTAATGTCTGGTGCGGTTTAATTGGTATGCAATTTTGCTTATATATTTTTTTTGTTTTTGAGTTTAGTTTCATTTTAGATAATGACTTACTAGGTCCTTTCATATTTGATTACAGTTTAAACTGGTAACAGATATGTGGAGCTACCAACAAACGAGATAATACCTGCTTTGAGAGAAATTATTAAACTGAGAACATGGTAAACATTTGGTTCCAGCCCGGCCCATAACACTCGTGACGTAAAACATTTCTTGAGAGAAAACTTTAATGAGAGGATGCTTTCAAATAATGGACCAGTGGAATGGCCTGCGAGATAACCCGATCTTACCCCCCTTGACTTTTATTTGTGGTGGATGTACTAAGATCATTAAACGGAAACACACTACGTAGAGTTCGTAATTCTGTTAGAATAAAATGCCAAAAGTGTATGGAACAGAATGGTCATCATATTGAACAGTTTCTTTGTAAATCTGAGCTTTTAGTACTCCTTCTTTACTTTTTACTTTTATGACTTTTCTTATCGTTTCGTATTTCGTTTTCAGTATTATTTAGCATATCTTTAATCTTTCATTTCTTATTGTTGCTTAATTTCAGAGCCTACTAATTTCATATTAGAAATTAATTTATATTTTTGTTAATATCTCTCCTATAAATAAAATTTTTTCGGGTATGTTATACATCGTTGAAAAGCTCTTTTTAAAGCAATAATCCAATATGGCTGCCATATGAAAAACAAAAGTTAGCACTAATAACTTGAAAACAAATGACAATCGGGAGTTTCTGTTTATATCAAAAGCTTTGTCTTAAAAAAGTGTCTGAACATTGTAAAGTTTTAGAAGAAATCACTTTAGGTGTTATCGAGTTATTAAGGAACATTGAAATCGGCAAATTTTGGTTTTTTCAAATTATCTTAAAATTTAAATAAGTTATGGTGAATTTGAAATGAGATCTGTCACGAGTATTGAATTCTGCAAAACATTCCCCATTTAACCGTTGCTCTATGTCTTCTAATAAGCGAGATACCAATAGTGAGCATCGAAATGTGGACACAGTGTATGTATATGTTACACCTGATGTATTGTATGTTGTATTATTTATAAACAAAAAATTACCGGAAGGAAATGCGATGATGGGAGTTATATTTGGTTATGCATTATGACGTTTGACGCCGTTAAAGTTGGAAGTCGACCAACTTTTTGCGTGCAACGCCGCTTGACGTCGTTCATTCTGTGCAATGACATTTGAACCTTTATATTTAACATTCATTTGACAGTTTGCATTCTGCTTGAGCCTTTAAACTCATAATTACAGTAAATTCACACAAAAACTTTACCTATCTAAGGTATACCTACACTCATAAAAGTTTTTGTGTAAATTTACTGTAATTATGAGTTTAAATTCACTACAATTATTTATCGGTGGTCACTGGCAGTCACCGATAACTACAGTAAATTTACACAAAAACTTTTATCAGTGTAGGTAAATCATGTAAAGAAATAAATAATATTCAAGTAATAATTTAATAGGTAATTTAATTTAATAAAAGAATCTGAATGTGCACATACTCTTATAACTTGAAAAATAGCCATAACAAAAAAATTTAATTTATGGCTTTAGAAACGGATTGGTTACATAATTTAATTTAATAAAAGAATCTGCAAAATGGCGAGGCGTGACGAACCACCCCACTAACAAAGTCACAAGAGCTCAATGTCATATATGTATATACAGGGTGTCTTTTTACTATATGCAAATAAAAAAACCTCAGTATAAGTACTACCTTCTGAAATGCTACCTTCTCACAGTGGTCATTTTAATTATTCTAGGAAATAATAAATAACATTGTCAAATGTTTTACTTTAAACTAATTTTTCTTAAATTGAACTAGTAACTAATTTAAGATAGAGACCTTATTGGTTATACAGGGTGTCTCATAATGTATGGAGGCGCCAAAAAGGGTAGCTAGGGCTAAATTTTTTAATACACATTAATACATAATTAATTAATGGGCATTAAAAATTATTATTAATTAATTATTAATTGAAATAAGAGCTGGACGCTTCTTCAGGTGTGAGTCTGAGATTTGTTTTTCGCTACTCCCAACTAAAATTTCACTTCTTTCTCCAATTTTTTTTTTTTTTCATGCTAGACAGCCATGATTTCATATTTGGGATCTCAGAACAATTCTAAATAATTCAAATAATATTTTCGTGTATTTTGAAAAATAAAAGTACATTACTCTTATGTCGATTTCAAATATTTTGATTTCCTCGGTATATGATAAGAGGTATTCAGATTCTGGTGTGTGCATTTTGAGTTTGGGAAGATGCAGGAGCTTTCATAAAGAATAAATTTTTCTGAGAAATCAATAATGAAAAAGTTTCCCATATACCGACATTCTTCCTAAATCAACGAAATAGCTCAGTCCTTGGCACTTCTTGGCAGCTAATTTTAACCTTACCTTAAAGCTAAGGAAAATACCTAATTAGAAAACCATATATCACTACGAACAAACACGGATATAAGTATTGCAAGTCCAATTAGTTTGTATTAAAACAAAGAAAATAACTCAATCGGAATTACGATATTCAATAGCGTTTTTCTTTAAATCTTGTTAGAAAATAAAACTAGTAATTATTTACAGTTAAAGTACAAACCTTCAAAACAAATATGTAACAGAAGAAACCAAGAAAATATGTTTCAAACGCTCCTATTAACTGTTAATTGTAGGACGCATAAATCTTGACTGAAATAAATATACAAATGAATCTTAATTTGTCAAGTGTTGATTACGTAATTACTAAACCAAATCTTTACGATTTTCTTTTTTCTTTTTTGCAGGTATTATTTAACTATTTCTCTTTTAAGAAATATGAAAAATAATGATATTGCTGATTGTAGATTTTTGGTATTATTATTTTCTAGAATGAGTAAAATGACCACTGTGCTTCTGCGCGTATTTTCGGGTGGATCCTGTACCATAGATTTTCCACTTGTTTGGAACTGCTGAAATGTGCGAGAGAGAAAAGTTATATTTAGCAATGTCAGTGACCAACGCTGTGGCCAATGTTAAATACTGACCTACCTTAAACGCGTCACTCAGAGGCGGCCGCCGAGCAAAAAATTGCCGCGGTAAAATGCATCAAAAGAAGTTATAAGGGGTTTACGATAATTGGAGCGGTATATACCGGTTAGTCTATTTTCTCACTCTTACATGCATTAAACGCATTCGTTCTATCTCATTCTTCTACCTCGATCCATGTACCGCTCCAATTATCGTAAACGCCTATAAGGAAGACACCGCACATCAAAGGAGTGTCGCAAATGGCACAAATAAATACATTCCGTAGCGTTTCGTAATAATATCGTATACCTATTAATTATTTTATTTAAAATTTTAATTCAATTCTCCCTTGCTAATCTCATTGCTAGGCTACGAAAGTACTACTTACGGTCCAGGGACAAAAAAATAAATGTCAAGTCTATTAAAATTCATATGGAATGTAAAATTACAATTTATTTTACCTTTCTTTTAACTTGTAGGGCACAAAAGAACCACATGCGATATTCGCAGACTAATTTTTAACGGAGAGAACGTTTTTTAATCAAATTATGCAGACATACGAAGAATATCCTCCATGATCAAGTCAATGTGACCGACTGACCTAAATTCATGTCAGGCGGCCACGTACGCAAGAGTTCTCAAACGGTTTGGTGAAAATCTGCCAATGCATTTTTCTCAAAAACTATAAACTTTTTGTTAAGGATATACGAGTTCAATCGTTGCCATTTATGGTGATGTATTACAGGTTTAAATATTTGCATACAGTAAAAGAACACTCGGTATAAAAGAATCTGCACATACTCTTATAACTTGTAAAATAGCCATCACAGAAAAATTTTGTTTGTGGTTTTAGAAATGGATTGGTTACATAATTTAATTTAATTTAATAATATAATTTAATTCAATAATTTAATTAATTAATTGTTTCCGGTCGGTCTTTCCACCTCTTTATAAACTAACTGACGGATAACTACTATGGAAACAATTAATAAAAATCAAGTTATTCGCCGGATAACTTTAACGGGAGTATGGAAAAACCGGCCCTAAAATGTATTGATTTGAAACGTTTCAAAACAAAAAAAGGTGTCTCAAAAAAACGCCTCTCAAAACGACTGTCAGACAACATCCGCCAAAAATTGTCGACTACAAATTGAAAGTAACCTTCACTAAACTAATCTTTCCCCGGTGAAGATGTTAGCTACATTTTAAAGCTCGTTTGTCCAATTTATATTATTTAATCGTCAAAGATTTATACATAAGAAATTCGCCATACGGCGGATTTTTGAATCTCAATATCTGGTTCCGCCGGTGGACGTAAATTAAAAATGAACAAAAACAAAATATAAAAGATACATACCGGGTGCTCGGATTTCGTAGGGATAACATGGGTAACTTTTGTATTTGAAGAGATAGAGAGATGGTTAAATTAGCAAAAAGGTGCAGGCTCGATAGCTCATTAAGAATCCATTTTCAAATTGTACTTGTCATGGCCAACTTGGTTAAAATTAAAAAAAAAAACAAAATCTCATAATTTCTTTTATTTGCCGTAACTTTTTATTTACTTAAGATATTTAGATGTGGTTTGAACTAATTTGCAGTACTTGAGGCATTTAACAGTATTAATGGCAATTCTATCCGTAAAGTCATTAATAGTGTTCAGAAACGGTGCCAACTTTGCATTGCAAACAATGGTGGCTTATTTGAGTGATTTAATATTTTTTATTATTATTTTTGTAATTAAATTTGGTTTTGTTGTGACAATAAAAATATTTAAATGACCATACAAATTAATGCAAACCGTATCTAAATATCCTAAGTAATAAAAAAGTTACGGCAAATAAAAGAAATTATGAAATTTTGTTTTTTCTTTATTTTAACCAAGTTGGCCATGACAAGTAAAATTTGAAAATATATTCTTAATGAGCTCTTGAACCCACACCTTTTTACTAATTTAACCATCTCTCTATCTATTCGAATAAAAAAGTTACCCATGTTGTCCCTACGAAATCCGGGCACTCTGAAATGCAATGAAACAATTAATTCACATTTTGCTGTTTTAAAAACTAAAACAACATAAAAACCAGCAATGATAATACGTGTGGCAAAGGGGTAAAGCCAAAGAATAAAATAAGAATTAGAATGTTATAAGAACTCACTGTAATAAAGAAATATACAATGCGATCGAAAATGATTGAGCGTCCTTGAGAAAATAAATATCCAAAGGTGATCAAAATTACCTTCGGCCTAGAGAATTTTCGCGTTTTTGAACACTCAAGGTCAGGTGACAATCGATAGCGTTCGTATGTTGTACACGGTTTATTTATTAATTTAGTTTCCTAGGAGTTTTTCATATCGAAATTAGTACATACTCTAGTTTTAAAGGACGCTCAATCGTTTTCGATCGCATTGTAGATAGAAGTACTAAAGAAATACAAGCCATAAGATAAAAAAGAAAACTAAATACTAAGCTAGAGTTTCAGAAGAATTGGAAGAAAATTAATGAGACCAGCAGTGAAAAAAACAGAATACACGAAACAAGTTAATGTTAATACGAGACATGCAAATTGATAGACTTTCAAAATAAACAGAACAATGTAGAAAGAAACGATCACGAACAACAAGAATCGAACTGTAATGGAAAAATTCATGCCTGAAAGAAAGTATGCAGTAAATATAATAACATAAAATTATTAATACCTCCCATTATTGCTAAAGCAGGCCAAACTACTTTGCATAGTTTTTCTGTATCAATATATTTCAAGACATTGACATCACTGTCTTCTTCCTCCTCGACCTGATCAGAGTCTCTAGTGTGGAAATATTCACTTATCAAATTTAATCTGTTAATAATGCTGGTGTTCACCTAAAAAATTAAAATTTAAGCAATCTCAACAAATTATAATACACTAATAACTATCCTACAGATGTTAACAGATGTTTTCATGCAACAACAAACTATTTTGCATTAACTTGTTACATTTTCATTTATCACAATTTTCATTTGAATATTGTTGGCTTTATTTAGGAATCGATTACGTTGACCCAATTTAACCAACTTCGTATCTCTTAATATAACCGAGATCCCTATGGTTAGGCTCAAAAAGTGGACACTTATATACAGGATGTTATCGAATATAGTGGTAATACATAATTATATCACGTATAGGAGACGTCAAAAAGAGACAACTTGGAAAGTATATATATTTTCTTAAATATCTCTGGAACGGTTTAAGATTGTTGAAGAAGGTTGAAATTTGATATGCAAGACAAGTGAAATACAGGGATGGATACGTTATAGGCAAAATTGAACATTCTTCATCAATGGCGTAGATCCAGGGTAGTAGGTTATCATTTTAGTAAATAACTTTTTTATTATCACTTTTTCAAAAAAATCTGAAACAAAAATTAAAAAGTTCGAATAAAATTATACAAGAAATGAACTTGAGATATTTTGATCGAAATATTACAATGCTTCAGAAATTAGAAATTTGGTAAAAAAATCAAATATATACAACATTAGCTCTTGGATAACAGGGCCTGGACGCTTAAGCTGTGAGGGGGTGTTGGCGGCTGCGACCGACTTGATGTTCTCCTTCGGCATTCGTCTTATAAACTGGAGAAACGCAGAAAATCCAGTGCAAAGGAGCCTATATGAAACCGAAACACAATCTGACACTTAAGAGGCCTTTTACAAAGCGTTAATTTTTCTGAGTAACCATTGTAAATTATAAGCTCAAATTTTCAGTACGTATTCATGAGGTAATTATCACGTTGACATTTCTTCAAAAAAAATTTTTTTTTTAAAGACCAAATCGATATCCCAAAAACTATACAAAATTTTGAGAAAAACGAAAACGTGAGACCTAGATATGGTGCTCTACAGCATATTTAAAAAAAAATCGGGGCACATTAACTACGAAATTTGTAGTTTAGACAGCTCTCCGTTAGAGGCGTTGTATTACAACGACATTTCTCGAAAATTTTGAAGCTATTTTTCTCAACTATTATTAAATTCACAGAACTGATTTTTTTTTTAAATATGCTGTAGAACATCCAGGGTTTGAAAAAATCGGATTTTTATGATATAAATCCGATATACAGTGAATTTTTTTTAAGTGTGGTCATAGGGATTTACATGCTAAAAATTTGACCTCATGTTAATGTATGTTACGGTACAAATTTTAAGTAAATTTTTGTATTTAGTCGTAAATTAAACGATTTACTACAAGATGAACTTTGCTAGAATATCCTAACACGTTTTCCTTAATTTTATTTTACTGTGAAAAGTTGAAGAAAATAGACACAAATTATTGAACGAATATAATCCATGTAAGCGTTTATTAATAATTTGTCACTGTGATTACTGATAAACCAATTATTGCAACATTAATTTATTACCACTTGTAAAAACTATGTACTTCTTCATACCATTGAAAAATGAGTGGAAAGGTACGCGTCCATTTGAGAGAAATACTGTCGAGAGCTGCTCTCGAGAGCATATATCCCTAGTGGACACATTTCTGAGAGTAACTATCGGAGAGCGCCCGCCAGCTGTCGAGAGTGAGCACGTCGAGACTTGCTCTCAAGTGGACACGCTAGTATCAAAATAGGATAAAGAAGGATAAAGTATTGAAAAAGATATTAGTAAAATTTAATTGTACTGTAGAGGAAATACAACCAAAATTACATAATTTAAGAAACCAGGAAAGCATATACAGGGTGTCCCAGCGAGTCCTTTCATTAGAAGTTTATGGGGTTCTGGCCAAAATAGAAACTTGAACATTTAGAATTAGATACAAGTGATTGCGTTCTCTTCAGCTAAAATATTTTCAGATGTCTAGCACTTCCGGTTATACCGGAAGTCGCCATCTACTTTTTATTTTAAATGGAACATCCTATTTATTTTTGCACTTTTAGATGGGAATCATAATTTTGAATCTTTTTTATTCAAACCATACCATGTCTATCTATTACAGTTTTTGAGATAAAAATTATTTTCCGAAATCATGGCAGGTGGTTGACGTTTTCAAAATGGGCTGTAACTCTTATTTGAAACGAGATAGAAAATTGAACTCTAATGAAGTTTGTAGTTTAAAGATCCCTTTATCGTAGGTATTCTTTAAAATAAACATCTTTGCCTGAGAATAATTCTTAAATTTATATTTTTCATCAAGAGTTAAAAACGTAAAAAGATCGATTTTTTCAAATAGAATGCCAGATTTTTTGTTGCATAATCAAATTGGTGATAAAATTTGGCACAAAGTGGTATTACATGTTCCTATACCGAAATCAAACCGTTTTAGAGTTATTTCCAAAAAAACGGAAAATTTTACCATTATTAAAAATAATTTTTCAAATTTCAAGTTATTGAAACTCATTAACTAATAGAGTGCCTTTACAAAGTTTAATTTCAAGTTGCAAAATTAATAAAAGCAACGAAAATAATGTTTATACAAATCAAGAAATTCTTAATTTATTTTTTATACACGGAAAATGCGACAAAATTGTTAGCAGAACTTGCAGAATTTTTAACATTTAAAAAAAAAACATTTTTAACTCTTGATGAAAAGTATAAATTTAAGAATTATTCTCAGGCAAAGATGTTTATTTTAAAGAATACCTACGATAAAGGGATCTTTAAACTACAAACTTAATTAGATTTCAATTTTCTATCTCGTTTCAAATAAGAGTTACAGCCCATTTTGAAAACGTCAACCACCTGCCATGATTTCGGATAATAATTTTTATCTCAAAAACTGGAATAGATAGACATGGTATGGTTTGAATAAAAAAGATTCAAAATTATGATTCCCATCTAAAAGTGCAAAAATAAATAGGGTGTTCTATTTAAAATAACAAAGTAGATGGCAAAGTAGACATCTGAAAATATTTTAGCTGAAGAGAACGCAATCACTTGTATCTAATTTTAAAAGTTCAAGTTTCTATTTTGGCCAGAACCCCATAAACTTCTAATGAAAGATCTCGCTGGGACACCCTGTATATATTTATCCATACTTTAATTTTTATTTAATTTTATCAAATTATTAAAATGAAAACCAGTACTGTTATTAAAACATTTCTCTGATAAATATGAATTTAAAAATATACAATGTTCCCAGATGAACTGAAAAAGAAGAAAAGAGGAAAAGGTTTTCTATTTTCAACTTTAGAGAAAAATGTTATTCTTTATAAAAGTTTTTACTTGTTCGAAAATCATTAATTTTCTAAAAAAATCCAGACATTGTTTTTCTTAAAATAAAGAATTAAAATTAGGAAAAAATATTTATTTTATTCGAGTTTTAACCCCTCAATTACAACACTTTTCAGCCCTGCTTATAAACAGTATCAACAACGTTGTTCTTGATACAATTCACCAATTTCGTTTTGATATTTTCTATTTTATTGGTTTTCGAACAAGTAAAAACTTTCATAAAGAATGACATTTTTCTCTAAAATAGAAACTAAAAAGAATTCCTGCTTTTTAATCCAAATTTTATTTACTATCTTATAAAAAAACAAAACTAAACATCAACAGTGGACACAGTTCTGAGAGAACTGTCTGAGAGTAAGCTCTCCGATAGTCTGATAGAAAGCTCTCCGATAGTCAAATACTCTCAAATGGACAAACACTTGAGAATACCTATCGAAAGTAACTCTCGCGAGTTTCTCTCAAATGGACACTTACCTGAACTTGTAATAACATACATAATTGATAATTTTAATGCTTCCTTAATAATAACGGATACTATTTTCTTTATAAATTTGCAGTAGACAGACATTAACGGAACTTTTCTCTTAATGACATTTCAGCTACCTTGATTTTTGACTTCGGTTAATTCTATGCTTATTAATTTCAACTTCTAACCGGAAAATAATTAAATAGAATACACTCCGCGTCATCTAATTAACCTCACACAATTTTTTCATTATTTTTCGGTGACACTTGAATTTTATGAGGTAATTTTACCATTACTACCTTTATTAGTTTATTGAAATTACTACTACCTAAAATATCTAGTGAGAATTTGAAGGAATTAATACATTTTGAGGAATGTTTACTAAATTTGACTATTGCATTGCGACAAGTGATTGACCTCAGCTCTAAAATAAAATTAAAAGTGGAACTTAACTATTTTATTTAACAATGCAACTACAATTAATAATGAGTATGATATCCATTCTTATTAATAACTTCAAATATTCTATTTGGCAGTGAACGATACAGTGAATCTAATAACATTTGTGGAATATTGCCCCATGCTTCTTCGATTGCGTTAGTTAAAGCTTCAATGTTATTATATTGTCGCCCATCCTCGTAAATCTTACGTACCAATCAGCCCCATAGATTTTCAATAATATTTAAGTCGGGAGAAATGCTAGGCCAGTCCAAAACCTGAATATTTTCTTCCCTAAACCATTCTTGCATGATCCCTGCTGTGTGAATTGGGCCGAGATCTTGTTGAAATATCCATTCTTCATTTTCCATAATGTCACTATTTAGTGGTTTTGCTATGGTAAGAAGTTGTCTGTACTTCTGGGCGGTTTGTCTGCCTTGTAAAACCTCTAAATGCACTGGTCCATTAGAAGAGATGGCCCCCCATTTTATTATACTTCCTTCTCTATTATAACGGCGAACTAAATACTTTTTTTCTTTTCTTAAATCGTGAAAATAGTAAGAAAAACCATTTGGGCCATCTAAACAAAACCTTTTTTCGTCAGTGAAAATAACTTTTTTCCATTGATCAATCCAGTTCATATGGTTTCTGGCAATATCTAATCTTGCCTGTTTGTGGCGTGCAGTTAGCAATGTTTTTTTTTTTGTAAACGACGTTGCTTGAAGTGTTGGCAACTTTTTATTATCCTCTGAATAGTTCTCACACTTGCAGTGCTACCAACAGCGTGCTTTATTTTCCTTGCTGTAAGAGTGGAATTAGAAGCTTCGCGTAGAATGTTGCGCCTTTCCCTTTCGGTAGTTGCCGTTTTCACCCCACCAGCATATTTTTTGCCATAATTTTCAATATTATTTACCCAATTGTTTACAACTCGAGGACTTCTATTAATTTTTCTTTCTTTCTTAATTTTCTTCTTTTAAAATTTTTATTTTTCCAATTTCTTCAGCAGTTAGTCTTTTTCCAGCACCCATTTTTACAATTTGACTGATTGTGACTGATGCCTACTAAATATTAAGTTCAAGAATGAAAATGACGTTTGTTCGTAATGGTAACTTGATATTTCAGTCTCAAAATTTAAAAGAATATAAGTGAGGTCAACCATTTGTCGCACTTGTATCAGTATTTTTGTGAAAAATATTTATAATGAAAGTTTATAACGCATTATAATATTCTACAATATTTTGTTTAATTTTATTCTGCTTATATTTAAAACCAAGAAACACCCTTATTAAAAAAACTAACAAAAAGTGTAAAATCTGACTAGAGGTTAATCAGTTGTCGCGGAGTGTATGTTGTTGTTATTCTAGCAATGTGCATTTCGTAGAAAAATGTTTAATTTATTTCACAAAATCTTTTAACCGGACACTAAATCTCGCTCTATACACTTAACGTTTCACCGTCGTTCGACAGCTTCGTCAGAAGTGATAATATAAACACGTTGTGAAAATAAACAAGGTTGTCAACGGAAACTGAAAAGGTAAATTGATTTTTTTTTAAACATAATAAATATTTTATTTTAATAAATGTTAAAAATTGACAGATCTATATTCTACTTAAAGAATCGAGAAAACTAGAAAATGTATTGTTTAAACTCGCAAAATCTGTACGTTTGTTAATAGAATTCGACGACATTTTTATTTTACACATTTCTATAAAACGTCTTTTAAAAATATTAGACTCATAATATAAAATATTAGTGTTTTCAAAATCAAAATTATGGTTATTTTCTAACGAATGTTCAACAAGCAATAAAGCAACGTTCAACGAGCAATAAAAAAACGTCTAGATCAACATAAATATTATATCCAAAAAAATAATCAAAATCATTCAATGCTTGTTGAACATTCGTTAGAAAATAACCATAATTTTGATTTTAATAAAATCTTTTAATAAAAAAAACTCTACACGCTAAATTTATTTGCACAGGGTGATCATTTTACAAGTGTCAGCAAGCACCTTTAATATTTCAAATGGAATGTCCCATATATTATTACGATTTTGATAGATCTATCAATGTGGAAAATATTTTATTAACATATTTCTATACCTAAACCTAGTATTTACCGAGATAAATGCCGTCAACGAAGAAACATCTTAAATGCAGATGTTTTTTCATTGACGGCATTTATCTCGGTAAATACTAGGTTTAGGTATATAAATATGTTAATAAAATACTTTCCAAATGAAAGATCTACGAGAATTCGTAATAATATATGGGGCATTCCATTTGAAATATTAAAGGTACTTGCTGACACTTATAAAATGAACACCCTGTGTAATTGCAAATAAATTTAACGTATAGAGTTTTTTTATTAGAGGATGATAGCGTTTGAATTTTTTGTCTACATTAAACGGTTTAAACGTCACCAAAGAAAACCACACTCGGTGGACACGTGGTATATCGGATATACAGTGAATTTTTTTTAAGTGTGGCCAAAGGGATTTACATGTTAAAATTCGACCTCATGTTAATGTATGTTATGACCAGACTTAAGTAATTCGTACATATTTCTCCAATGGCGCAACTAAAGTTCTTAATAGTAACGCGTATAACCAATTCCATTAAAACACTGGACAACTGAACTGTTCCCCTTCTTTCGCAGTAGGGTGGCCGATCTCAGAGGGGAAATAAAATATTCGTCTCCCACACCAATACGCGTAGCTCATGACGCAAAAATGTATGAAGGCCGTAACCGCCCATCCCGACTGCTCCCTTCCACTCATCATGTGTACGAATTACTTAAGTCTGGTTATGACACAAATCTGAAGCAAATTTTTATTTTTATTAATAAATCAAACATTTTTCTACGAAATGCACATTGCTAGAATAACATGAACATGTTCTATTTAATTATTTTCCGGTTAGAAGTTGAAATTAATAAGCATAGAATTAACTGAAGTCAAAAATCAAGGTAGCTAAAATGTCATTAAGAGAAAAGTTCTGTTAATGTCTGTCTACTGCAAATTTATAAAGAAAATAGTATCCGTTATTAATAAGGAAGCATTAAAAATATCAGTTATGTTATAACAAATTCCACTCATTTTTCAATGGTATGAAGAAGTACTTTTTACAAGTGGTAATAAATTAATGTTGCAATAATTGGTTTATCAGTAATCACAGTGACAAATTATTAATAAAGTCAGCCTACATGGATTACATTCGTTCAATAATTGTGTCTATTTTCTTCAACTTTTCACAGTAAAATAATATTAAGGAAAACGTGTTAGGATATTTTAGCAAAGTTCATCTTGTAGTAAATCGTTTAATTTACGACTAAATACAAAAATTTACTTAAAACTTGTCCCATAACATTAACATACATTAACATGAAGTCAAATTTTTAGCATGTAAATCCCTATGGCCACACTAAAAAAAAAATTCACTGTATATCTACTCAGGTAGATAATATAAAGCAATTTCTGTTTTCCCATGTTAAATCCCTATGTCTCATTGTCAGACGGACATACTGTATATTCCGACAACGGAAAGAAATTCATTGGACCAAACAAGCAACTTGAAATTTTACGAGAGCTATTCATGAAACGAAAAGAAAAAATCATTCAAGCAATCTGGGAAAATCTGGGAAGTTACTGTCAAATCTACCAAGTATCACTTACGAAATTACGAAGAACAATCAATTCAACATTATTAAGTTTTGAAGATTAGATGACTTTACTGATCCAGATTGAAGGCGTGCTGAACTCCCGGCCACTTATACCCATTTCCTCAGAACCAAACGGTTCTTGTGTACACCTGGACATTTTTTTAATAACCGACGCCATTACTTGCAAAATTGTTGGTTGCAAGTCGGCAGGATTGCAATGAGGCCCCCGAGCATATTCTACAATCCTGCCGACTTGCAACCAACAATTTTGCATGTTTACGATGACACGCTTTGTCCGTACTGACCGCCATCTCGTGCGTGATAGCTCATAGGGCAGCAGTATTAGTTGCTATTTGCTTTTCACGACACAATTTACAGATTAGAAAATAGTCGCGCCGCGGCGCACTTGAGACGCCATTACTTCTGGTGTCGAACCGGACATATTAGCAATACCATTAAGCCGTCTAGATTGGTGGCAACTTTTACAAAGAATGATACATAAATTTTGGAAGAGATGGAACAAGGATTATATTACCAGACTACAAGAGAGAATTAATTGGAAACATCAAGCAGAAAACGTCATTTCCCCAGGAAAATTAGTTATCATCAAGGAAGACAATACTCCTCCTTCCAAGTTGATTGTAGGTCGTGTGGAATTCATTCATCCTGGAGAAGACGGTATAATTCGAGCAGCTACTGTAAAAACAGCTACCTGATCTCTACGTCGCCCTACCAATCGACTATGCATTCTACCAATTGACAATGAAGTATAATCAAAACACAAGTTGATATCTTGAAAGGCAAGCCTTTCAAGGGGGACAGCAATGTTAATGATAAATTTTTTATTTTAAATAAAAATCACAAGAATAATCGTCGGGGCGAATGTGCAAACCATCGCGGATCGACAAGTCTACATTCAACATGCTGTTGGTTTTAACAATAACTTCAAAAGGGAAGCAGGAATTTACAATAAAAAAAATGCATTGAAATTCCTATGGTGCATAACCAAAGTGGCCAGTTGGCCACTCAGTATACTAAATATGAATAACAATTCTTATTTATTTTAAAGCTTACCTCATCAACCCACGTATTTGAAGCATGTAATTTCCTAATCAAAACAACGTGAGCTTGACTAATTACCGCGCACATCGGAGCTAAAGTAGGCTCGCCTGGTAATAAATCCTTTTGTGAAACATGAATCTAAAAAATTCTGTTATCAGCGACACCTTTTAGTATAAAATGATAAGGTTACCTGCATGTCGGTGATTTTAACCTTCTCGCCTGGATTTGTACTGTAGAACATCACGCAAGGATATAAATCAGTCGCTTCAATATTCTCAAAAGCAACTCGAGGTTCCTCGCCATTTTTTCCAAAACTTAACGTTTTTGTATCCATATCCAATATTATTGTTACATAATCGCCTTGTGTGTAGCTTTGAAGACATAAATCACGTTCACCGTTGTGATAGAGGCTGCCACTGTAAGCTCTATACAGCCACATGTCACTTGTCGTTCGATGACTGAAATCTTTCACCGGGTACTTTGAAATACCCACACAAGTACCTTCGTTTCCTTTATTTTCCTTAACTATTAGAATTTTCCACTGGTAGCAACCGGATTTGATGCATCTCATTCCTAATCCATATCCTCTACCACCAGAACCATGAGTCAAAGTTAATTTTCCTTCGATGGAGCAATTAGAACATTTGTCGGGGTCAAATCCCATGTCGTTGATTGGAACATGATTATCACCGTCGATAAATTGGCAATACTCATCGGTTTGCTCTTTCTCAAAATTTTGCTGGAATTCACAAGACTGTTTCTCAAGCGGAATGCACCACATAACATCAGCAAGAGAATCAAACAGTTCGTTTATCAAGTACTCCCGATCTTCCTGTTCTATTTGCACAGTCTTCAAACCAGGAAGCACAGTCTGCAAGACCTGAAGCGCGAGTAGTTTTGAACGCAATCCACAAAACTGATTTGTGCCTCTGTTATCAAATGTATCACTTATTATTATCAATAAGGCATCCGTCCACTTTTTCGACGACAACAGTTTTTGAAATATATGACTCGAAGCCAATGTTCTAATAAAAACCAGGAAGTCACCCAAAATTTTATCATAATTCGTTTTCAACCTACTTAAAGTATTCGGACTTATGTAAGAGAGAATGCTAGTCGGTTTATTCTCCAAAATCTGCATCATTTGTTCATACATCTTGTCAATAACTTTTTCTATTGCGGAAGAATCGATTTTCCTAGCGTGTGTACAGCACGACACAGCCAAAATATGCATTAATCTAAGTGAGGCGACGTTCAAAATTTGCGATCTACTGAACAGTTGATTTGGCACCGTTAAATAATTGTACATCTGCACAAGTGTACTCATTATATCATCATGTATGACAAGATTCAAATCAGATGGCAAGTACCTAGTGCTTAAGGCAAATACAGTCAGTAGTTGCAGATGTTTATTTTGAGTGTTATTAACATTAGTTTCCAATGAGGTTACTAGAAGTTTATAAATGTTATGGACAATATAACATATTTTTTCCTGGATCTTTATTGGAGATGACTTAATGCCCTCCAAGTAATGGTACTGAGTACATGAATCGTCATATTTTATATTACATAAGCCAAAACATCCAGCAAGTAACTGCTGATAAATACAATTTCGAACAGTAGACGCAGACTCACTAGTTGCCTTTTGAAACAATTCTAACATTTGCGTCAAACTTTTTAATCGGCCACCCGCGCGATCACATTGATGCAGCAAAGCGCTGTGCAAGGTCTGCAACTCTGTACACCAGCCGTTATTAAAATCGCCTTTCGCGTTTAAAATCTGCTTTTCTGCAGGCTCATTGCAGACGAAATTCAACAAATAACCGCATACTCTCCTAAAGTTATCATTTTTCGAGTTCTCCCGGTTTTTGTAAAAGTCTATGTAATGTTTTTCTAATTTTATTTCTTCGTCTGAAGACGTCGCCTGTGTTTCTGATATATTTAATTCTATTTCTGTAACAGAAATAAACTTTAAACATTTTATGCTTAATCTCGGTGCACACATATGGTTTTTGGTTGCCTTGGGGTATTATAAGCAAGTGATTCAAATTTAATTACATTTTTCTTCTGGTTTATACAAATTATGAAATAACATTACATTATTAAGGGGGGGGGGGGCACTTTATCACAAAAATAGTACGAATCGCCCTTTTAATATTTTTGATTCAGAAAAAGACTACCAGAAATATGTCAGTTTTTCACGACTTTACACAACCTATCATATGTGCTTATCTTATTTGCATCAATGAAAGACTGTTTTGAGTAATAAGCACCCTTCTTCTTAAACTGTTTTTGGATTAGGTAATGAATCTCAGCGCCTTTTACGTCTTTATTGAGAATAAATTTAATTACTATACCTTGCGCAGTCATATTATTAAAAAATTATTGGTTTCCTTAGTTAATAAAACTGCCAGTAATATTGGTATTTGTGCAGTTACATTCGTACAATAGGATACATGACACTAATACGAAACACAAATTAAAACTATGTAATAGAAACTGTAATTAACACATTAAACAACACCAAATATTGACGTTGCTTTTCACTTATTATTCTCTTAAATTAATAATTAAAAGATAAAGTTATTCAAAAATAAATCACGTGATTTCAAACGGCATCTAATTGGTTGTAACGTCAATGTTTAGTAGATATACTGCTCAACAACTGAAGTGGATATTTACAATGATTTATTTTTTTAGCTAGAAATTTTAAAAAAGACATGCAGATCCATGTGATATAAATTTATTCATTGATGGATGCTACAATACAATTAAAGAAATCAAAAAAACAGACCTTCAATGGGAAAAATTAGTAATTGAAAAAAAATTGTACAAATGGGAGAAAAATAACTTACCAAGCTTTTTTATTGGTGAATTAAAGAAAATTAATACCGTCTAGGCGCACCCCTGGTTCGCCTTAATGCTGTTGCTCTATTGGGAAGACTCATTATCAAATTATTGATAAAGTCCTGAGATATGATTTCGCAAATTGCTTGCAACGCCCTAAACAATTGCTGTAAGGTGTGTGACCGCAAGTGCGGCCATCAAAACATATACCTCCCCAGACACAAACTGATCCTTCGCCAAAAAGAGTGGTTGATGGCATCAAATTTTCACTTTATCAATATCCTCTTTCTCTCCATACCCAATGTTCCACCATCACACATGTACAAACGAAATCTCGATTCGTCGCTAAAAAGGCAATGCCGTCAATTTTTAAAATTTCAATGATAATGTTCCATCGCCCAATGATATCCACATGCACGTTGATCCGCCGCGCCGTCAACCGTCTTCTTGCGCGCTAATTACGTGCATGCATCCTTGTTCTGACAGTTTGACAAAAATCACTCTTCCAGCAGCTTGCCTGAAGCTGTTATTTCTTGAAGTCATGAATGTTCGATTTCTTGTTGCAGCCAGGACTATCTAATGTCTTGGGCATAGGTTCTCATTTGTTCTCGACCTCAACCATAGGTGTAAGAAGACCCAGTTGTTAAGTAGCGATTGCTTGCCTTATGACACTTTGCGACACACTCTGCCGATTAGCTACTTCTTCTTGAGGCAAACCTTCACCGATCCAACGCACTATTTATCTTGAAGGGTATACAGCGTGGACACCGAGAAACGAAGATGGTTTAAGAGTAAAGTGTCCTTATTTTACAAGATACAAGAAAATATCATAAGAATAAGTTGTTCAGAATTAAAAGTTATAGGTAAATATGAAATTACAGCCTCCTATCTCAAAAATAAAAAAATCACATTTTATTGAGAATCACATATTAGGAAATACTAGTGGGATTAAATCCGCCAAAATAATATGAATAGGAAAACACGAAATTTGTTCTTATTTCTCAATTATTTCATTTGGTTATGAGTGATTACGAGCCCAGAATCATATCATTTGGCCCAAGTTAGGATTTTACAAGTCACGCTTTAAATAATTTTGTTTTACAAACCTAAAGAAGTATTTCAGATTAATGTCTGTTAATCATAATTTTCAAGGTTTTCAACAATATTTCAAACAGTTTTAGCAATAATAAAAGTCTATAAATTAAATTAACACTTACACTGTCCATATAGCAATTTCATTTAGATCGCTATATGTACGCCACAAAGATTTTTCAGCCCCATATATGGGTCACGCGACTCTTTTAAAATTGTTTGAAATAGAACGGTATCAGATATCTCAATAATTTTTTTTCAAATGGTCTTCTTGAGTCCTTGAAAATCAGATGGTTATTATTTTCACGTCCAAGTAATACATTTTTAGAAATGAGAACCATGATTCTGACCCACATATGAGTCACGGACTTCAAGAGCAGCATGAACCACATATGGATCATTGGATAGTGAACGTATTAAATTATTTAAAAAGTTATCTGTAAAATGTAAAATGGGCCAAACGATATGATTCTGGGCTCGTATTTCAATGCGTTCCAAAACTTTGTGCTTTCTTGTAGCACACTTTTTGAAAGACACTGTATATTATTAATAATATTTATTATAGGAGTCGCAGCGAGGACAATAGTGATTCTTAAAAAGAAAGTAAAATTTTAATAATGCTAAAAAATAAGTTCTCTTAATAAAATTAAATACGAAATGTAATAATAATACATATTTAAAATAGATTCTTGAGCAATAGAAATTGTACAAATTGAGCATGAGGTGACCATTTTCAGTTCGCGTACGCGCATTTAATACGCGCTAATAGTTATTCAACGGCGAGACGTGTACTGACCGAGTCCCCCGAAAATCTTGGAGTACCCCGAAATGTCGATATCTAACTTAGTGTTGTTCTTATCGATATTTACGTCGAATCGATTCAACATCGATTTTCAGCTAAAAAAATCGATAACATCGATTCGAATCAGTATTTGTTTGTTTCTGTTGTAAAATTTCAGTGAATCCAAAAAAAATTCCTAATAATATTTAAAGTGTGAACACGGTATTCATAAAAATAGAATAACAATGATAGTGACAGAATAATTACTTTTTACAATAAAATATTAATAAAGTAAAGCAATCACATTGAAAATTTTATTTGTTTTGCTTTTTCGTGAAGCATCTTTGCCTCTTGCAGTCGGAAGTCATGTTGTTTTCTTAACTTAGATTGATCAGATCGACATATAAGAAAAAAATTACGATACGTAACAAATAGGTACACGCAATGAGTATAGATCGAACTAAAGTTTATTCTATATGTACTTACATGCCGATCGCATAGATAGTTAAGAAAGTATACAACGAAATGATATAACGGAACCCGCAAGGCCGTTTCACGGAAGTTAGAAGGAGATAGCTATATAAAAATTCATATATGCATCAAAACTATTTTGAAATTATAGGTCTGTTCCTGCAACGTTCTGGACTAGTTTGAAACTGTCAAATATATTCGCTCATCGAATTAATCACCGCTTTCAAGAACTACCTTAAATGTGAAATTTTGATCGGCGCATGCTTCTGACGGTTTCGAACCAGTCAGGGAGTGCTGCAGGAACAACCTTATATTTGGTCTTTTTATTTGTTATAATACAGAATAGGTTAAAGGGAGAAATGTTAAATGTTGAAGATAAAAAGGAATTTTAAAAATATCGATAAATCGAATATATGTTTTTAACGAATCGATATTCATTTCGGTGTCATCGAATCGATGTTGAATCGATACATCGAATCGGTAAGAACAACACTAATCTAACTTAGGCCTATATGAAGTGGACGTTGCGTAGACGAATAATTTCTATGGTAATAGACAGGAAAGTTGTTATAACAACTAGTAATTCTGTTTCACTACCTTGCTAACATTTTGGAGCCATATTCCTACCTTGTTTTGTTAAAGCGATAACAGCACAAAACAATTAAAAAAATCTTGCAAAAAATTATCGCTATTATTGAGAGACAGTATGCAGTACAAACCATTTAACAACACTTTTGAATGCACTTTTAGTGAAATTATGATTATCCACTTCAATTGTTGAGCAGTGTATTTCACTTGACGTTTATGTTGTATGTATATAAATAGTTTCTTGTCAATGTTTGAATGTTTACTCTTTTTATGTATTTATATACAGGCGGCCCAACGAAAACGAAACAGACTGAATATCTCAAAAAAAACGCAAGAAACAGGTCGATTTATAATCCAAGGGGGATACTTTTCTATCCTATATCCAACTGTCATACGTCATCCCCCTCCCTTCCAGCTCTCTAACCAATAGAATTTAAATAGGGAATGTTCTATGAGTAGCATATCATTGAAAAGGTAATTTTATAGAGAATTCAGTAATGTGAATATAAATACCCGAAAATTTTATTTTAGCGCCCTAATTCGTGAAAAAATATTGTTACGTAATCCATAGATAGACAACTCGTATGAAATCTAATTTTAATAGTAATTCAATGCGCGAATTGACATTACGTAAAGATATTGAAAACTAACTAAAATAAAATAAGGAGTGCGTGTTTTACATTTCATTTCTTAAGCGCTCATTTTACACTTTCAGCGCTGAACTTCAATGACATAAGGCATTAGCTTTAAAATGATACTTTACAGTGTAAAAAAAGTTTTTAGTTTAATCCGCTGCAATGAATTACCTAATCTTGAATAAAAAAACGCGCCAACGTAAAAATTTGATTTTATTAGAGTCTAGTGAAGGAGGCGGCGCCAGCGCCACTTCCTAGTTACGCCACTACATAGTTACAAAAATATCAATCAAACGTTGTGAATTCTAAAATAACATTATAAAAAGTACAATAAAGACGATTGTTAACTTTCACTCCGTCCATTCACCATAAAATTGGGGGCTCAGCCGGGATAAATTGAGAATTAGTCTGGATAGTGTTGAAAGTTACATTAAGCTGAGAAAAGGTGTAATTCAGTTCAAGATTGAAAAGTCACGTGCGTGTGACAGAAATATGACGGACGCTAATTTCAACATGAATGAATTAAAAGAAAAGCTGAAAGTACGTAGTACAGTTTCGAATATAGAGTTGGAATAAAGATTGGACGATGTCGATCCTGCTGGAACGTGGAGGCAAAGTCGAAGTGAAAGTGCGATTGAACCAATTTCTATAAATGATGACAGAGCAGATGTAATGGCAGTGATAGATAAAGAGAGGCAGCTCCTGCAAAAAGAGTTAGAAATATTCAGAAGAGAAAAAGAGATTGCGACAAAAGAATTAGAATTAGCCCGTCGCGAAATTGAGTTGCTTCGAGCGGGAACAAGTACGCCTCAATCCAGCCAGTCCGTTGATTCCGGAGGTGGTTACGTGGCAACATTTACATGTTTGCGTTGACACGTTTTGTCCGCTTCGACTGCCATCTCGTGCGTGTTAGCTTTTGAGGCAACGGCATTGTTGCTAGCTGCTTTCACGACACGAATTATAAGTCGGAAAATAATTGTGCTGCGGCGCGATTATTTCACAAAGACAACCCGTTACATGAACTAGAAATGTTACTAGAATTTTAAAAAATAGAAAAAGTTTTAGTTGCAAAAGTGTGAGGACACAAAGTATTGCAATACAAAACAATACTAGGTCATCAAATTATCTTCTTTAACAAGATAATGAAGAAATTCAAATTTATCTTTTTTCATGCGTAAGTACCTACTAAGACGATCACCTTGTAATAGCCCTTGGAACAAATTTTCAAATTCGTCCTGCTCTTCTTTCTGTTCAAATTAATTTCCTCGTTGTGTTTTCCGACATTAAAAGCAAAGCACAGGCTTTTTCAAAATATTCTTCAAATTCTAAAGAGGGGGGTAACAATTATTGTTTATTTTCAACAGTTTTTTAACAGATATTCTGATTTCTAATTGCATAGGTAATAATAAGTTTTTATAAATAAAGAAATTACGAAAATTCACGTGACGTCACAGCAGTGTGATTCTGTTATAATGTTATGGGATTCACGTGTGGCGTGATATCACGTGATGTGATAATAATGTGTTTGCCCCTTTACATGTGTAAGAGTTTTAGATAGCATTTTATCCACGCAAGAACGTCTAATTTTCTTAAGTGGATAAAATGCATCTAAAAACGTATGCAATACAACGTTTTATCCACAATCACCACATTTATGGAATCAGAATGAGCGAAATTTAATTAAAAAATATTCGTATTATGCGTTATGCGTTTTTATTTTTGTCGGTATAATTGTCATTCACCCTGTATGTGGTGTAACCACAGGAGTGCGTTCAGGAACAGTCCCTATGTAAATAAGAAAAGTTATCCACGGTCGTTCATAAACTACAAAATGTTATCCGCAGTATTTCACCTTAATCGTTCAGAAAGTCCTGCTGATTCACCCACGAGTGCTCCTAACTTCGCCATCTCATGAGATGGTTAAAAGTTACCCAAGATATTGTGAGCATGCGCAACGCGTGTTAATTCATTTTTCGAGTATAACTATACCATATACGTTTTTGTACTATATATATATACGTTTTTGTACGTGTTATTTGGTGGTTGTTTATTTTGCTGAAGACCTAATTCAAGAAAAATGGCAGAATATGAGTGTGTAATTGTTAATAACGGCCATTTCATTCATAATGAGAAGGGAGAATTATTATTTACAAATTTAACCAGTAAGTAAATTGAAGCAAATCTAAATAGACAAGTTGAAAATTAAATTCACTTTCAATTTTGGCAGCAGATTCACATAACCTAAATTCAACATAATTTATCAATATTTTCTTTGACGTTAGTACTGATACGTTCACCATTATCGTTCAGAAACATCGCTTAAATTTTCTACCACGACGTAATTACCCAAGTAAGTAGAGAGATATCGGTAAAGTGTATAACGCTTACGTTCGTAAATTACGCAAAGCAGTATTGTGTAAACGTATTGCTGTATTTACTTCCTATCATAAAGTTATCGGAACATTGAATACCGCGATACACAAATATATCTTATAAGTTTTAACTTAACTTTTTATATTTGTTCCAAATAAAATTTAATTAAATTCTCAAAAACAAAAGCCTTTTTGTCTAAAATTAAGTGGTAAACAAATGTAAACAAAAGCCCACCGTCAAAAGTTACAACAGGGCGCATGCGGGACTGATACGTTATGCAAATAACGCACGGAATTATCTGCTCGTAAATTACTCCGTGAGGTAACGGTATTAACGTTTTCGTCGTTAAGAATCGTATCGCGCATGTCTCAAATGTCAAATTAGCACACCGTTAATACTGCATAACGTTATTCGCTTTACCGATATCTCTCTAGTAACTCTTACCTGTCGAGTAGGGTATCTGAACGCACTCCAGTATTTGCTATTAAGCGCTACCTTTGCGTAAGTCTTGTTGACCGGCGGGATTGCGATGGTGTTCTCGAGCTACTCTTCTGATGAAGAAGCCCCAATTAAGGCCGAAATAGCGCTATACAGAGGATGCTCGGGCGCCCCTTGCGATGCAGCCGGTTAGCAGCAAAATTTGCAATTATGCGATGACTTGTTTACTGTCCGTATTGGCCACCTTGTGCAAAATAGCTCATGAGACAACAGTAGTCGTTGTTATTTGCTATTCCAAAATCTAGGTCAAAAATCGGTCGTGCGATATCGCGACCCAGCGATGAATAATCATTACTGTGAACCCTTTGTGGTATATGAAGCTCTGGGGACGAACTAGATCTATTCCGAAAGTACTATGCTAAATATACAAAAAACAAAATGACCGAAGTATTTCATTAACCAAACACAAAAAAATTATTAAAGTAATACAAAAGCACCGATGAGCGCTGAATTTAAATAGTTTATGATAAAAACGCGATGTATGTCACTCATATAGCAAAAAAAGAACTACGAGATATTTTAATGTTATTATTTAGTGAAGTATAACAGCTTTTTTTTTGTTTATCGTTTTATTGCTTTCGACAATTGCAAATTTAATATAGGCTGCGTTTAGTTCATGGGCGACGTTGTCGATTTCGTTTAGTCCGTGGTTATTTTACGTTGTCTGACTAATCAGCTAAGTGGTCACGGTGGTCGTGATTTGAGATGCGACCATTAGGCAACCACGGTGGGTATGAGTTCCGTTGAGAAAACAGTCAGCCCGAGCTCGTTAAACTTTGACGGTTCGTCTATCAACTAAACGCAGCCATAATTGGACGTAATTATTTGGAACCAGTTAACATATAATTGCTTAAGTAATAATGATTTTTATTTCCATTTTAGCCTTCCTGTTATGCACGGAAAATAAAGAAGTTATTGAAAAGTATTTTTGATCTTATTCAACATATTTATACTTTGTAGAAGTGTATATCTTATTTTAATCACGTACTTCTTCATTTTGTTGCACGCTTAAGTGCATAAATGCAGGCACACGTTATTTTTAATGCATATACATATGAATCTGCCCTCCAGTGACAATGTGAAAACTAATAATTACAAAATTTCGCCCCATAGAAAAAATACTTAAACAAAATTATAACAATATTAATAATACTTACCTTTAATGTTAAAAAGAATATACAAGCATCTATGCAAAATGTGTTTGCAGTAATTGTGAAAGTCGTAATTATCAGTCTCCCAACTAAGCTTCATCACGTTCCCTTCTTCAGGAGTTTCCGATGAACTAAACTCTTTACTTTCATTAGTGTTTTCCTTCTGATCGTACTCGATATTGCAGATGAAATTTAGCAGCTTCTGCCTTAAATTCAAAACGAAACAAAACACTTCTTGTACTCCCGGATGGTCTGGTGACTTTTGCAACATTCCAGTGAATTTTAAGCAGGCAATCAAAAAAGTTCTCACTGTGGTATCTAACAACTGTCCACTTCTGTTATCGATGTCCCAAGATTCAATTTCAGCTGACTCGATCATTGTAGAATAAAAATCATTTGTATCCTCATAAGTGAGATCATCTTGTATGGCGCATGCCTCGTCATATTGACATGGCAGTTTAAAACATAGCTTACAGTACCCTTGCCGGGTAATACTCAAATCTGATATAATTTGTGGTATCTGATCTATCAGATTTGACATGGCCAAGTAAGATATTTGATATATAATATCTAATTCTGTTTGTTGTTCTTCTAATCCATATGAAAAAATAATATTTTGCAGCCAATTACGACAATACAACTCCTCATTGAATGGTGGATCGCCTATTAATATACTTCCCAGACATTGTCCTATTAATAAAGAACATGTTCTTTCTAAGTCAATCAACCATACCCATGATTGATCTGTTAATTGAGTTAGAGTTGGAGTTTCAGTACCTGCAATATAAACTTATTCAAAATTCATTTTCGACAGAATTAAATACATGGCAAACGTTGTAAAAGACCATTTAAAAATGTTTAATATATACCTGAAGTTGAAAGTTCATAATCATCATGGGTATCAACTGGCAAAAGTCTATTCAACCTATCGAGAGGCTGCAGCATTTCCAGTAAATGTGGCAGTAAATTCTTTGAACAATTGCCAGGCATTAATAACATTGAATTTAGGATCTTCAGCAACATAGAACCAGCCAGTGACTCCAACAATATATTATACAGAAGTTCTAAACTTGTCGGGTAATTTTCTAAAATATCGGCAGCTTTTGAATATATCTCAGCTGCTGAAGGTATTAAATAACGCAAATGTCCGCTGAGAAATTCGGTATCAACAGAATTATAGTATTCCTGAGATATCAAAATGTAATGTGCTAAGAGATGATTTTGCAGAGATGACAACAACTTCCGTAAGTGTGGGATTCTTTGATTATTGGTGTTTTGCCATTTTGCTTTGACATTATTCATTACATGGTTCTTAACGCTCTTTAAGCTTTCAGCCTAAAATAATAATTACTTGCTGATATAATACTGAATGTTTTTGGAAGTGTGGCTGAAAAAGAATCCGGATACAATGTGAAAGAAACCTAAAAAAAAATGGCAGATTTATTTTTCTTTCTTCAGTGTTCATTTTAAAATGAAAAATAATTTCATCAATTTTCCTAAATTGGTACACGGTACTGATTTTGAATTTTTACTAATTTTTCCATAGTTTGACAATTGTGACAGTTTACCTTTAGAGGTTGACATTAATTTTCTGTTTCAAAATTAATAATTAAAACCGTAACGACGAGTTTTTCTAAGAATTAATGTTTTTGTTTTTAATAATTTATTAAAAGAAGTTTCCTTATGCACCAGTGCTGCCGGGATAGAATACAAAAAAAAATACACATTAAATTTGTTTTGAACAAAAACGAAGTGTTCAATCATATACTCAGTACCAACGTTCTGTTTTCAGCCACACTTCCGAACACACCCTATTTACAACATTTGTATTAAAAGCGAAAACTTCACTGTTAAACAAACTCACCGTGTATATGCTAAAACTTTGTAAAAGGGTTGTCATTAGCATTTCCGTGAGGTAAACATCTTTTGTATCTATTTTCTCCGGAATAAAGTTGTATCCAAGTAAGGCAGCAATGTGAGCAGGTTCCTCGAGGCTTGTGAGGACTATATTGAGTAGCATTTGTTGCCCCTGTGACAGATGTGTTCCATGCGGCAGTTGTTCATGGAGCAATTCAACGCGTTCCTTCAGTTTTGGTAGCAGAAGTGATGCGCCGATATTAATGACTTCACACACTTTAGAATGTATTTCAGCAGGGGCACTGATATCCACCAGCCTAATTAAATAAAAACTGTTAACTTCTTTTAGACAAACTTTAATTAACTAATGTATGTGTGCATATCAGCTACAAAAATTAAAGATCTGTGGTGTAAAATATTAATATTATCACGAAAAATGTGCATATATACACAAAACGATTTTTGTTGTAAGCATTAGTTGCAATATACAGGGTGTCGAAAAATTCCGTGAATATGGCTTAACCACAGATTCCTGGGCTCAATATAAGATGATTTAGCTCAACTTATCTATAACCAAAAGTGCTTCATTATGTCAGTATTCTGCTTCAAAGTTGTTGAAAAAAAAGTTAATTTTTCTTATAACAAAAGAACGCTTGAATTAATTTAGATGATATTTGGTACGTTGATCAATAGTAAGGTAAGTCACATTTTCAGATGGTTTGAGTAATTTACATTGAGTCGCTAGTGTGAGAAACAGGGTTGCCATCGAACAAATATTGCAATAGCTCTCTTGAGTAACATTAAGGTAACATTAATTAGCCAATTTTTTGAATGAAGCATTTATTAGGAAACTTTTTTTAATCTTTGTAATTTTTGATATTTCTTACGATTTAGTCACAAAATAGAAAATAGAAAGAGGTTGCAGGGTTTCTTATTGAAAACAGGTACACTATAATATTCTGTATAGAAAAACAAATACCTGCTACATGCATAATTTTTTTTTTAAATAGAGACATTCATTAGTGAACTTTTTTTTCATCTTTGCAACCTTTGATACGTGTTACAATTTTGGTCACAAATTAGAAAAAGCATTTGAATTTTTCTATTTTTTGACTAAACCATAACAAGCGTCAAAATTTGCAAAATTTGCAAAGACGCAAAAACGTTCACCAATGAGTGCCCTTTCTAAAAATAAAATAGTTATCCATATAAAAGGTATTTGTTCTTCGTGTATGGGCTACTTTTTTCAATAAGAGGCACTGCAGCCGCTTAGATTTTTCTATTTTGTGACTAAACCGTAAGAAGTATCAAAAATTACAAACACACAGAAAAGTTTCCTAATGAACGATTCTTTCTAAATACTTGTTAGCTAAAATTATCTTCATAACTTCAAAAAAGTTATTGCGAAATCTGTGTTTTGGTAACCCTGTTTCTCACATTAGCTGTCTGTCTACTCCAAATTACTGAAAATGTGACTTTTCTTCTAGTAGATACTCATGCCAAATATCATACAAATTGGTTCAAGCGTTCTTTTGTTATAAGAATAATTACCCTTTTTTTAACAACTTTGAAGCAAAATACTGCCTTAACGAAGCAATTTTGGATATAGATAAATTGGGTTAGATCATCTTATTTTGAGCCCAGGAGTGTGTGGTTAAGCCATGTCCACGGAATTTAGCAACACGCTGTATTTAACTATTTTATTTATTATATTATATCCATTTGCCTATTCAAAGCTGCATTCGGCAATGCGCTCGAACAGAGCTGTGCAATTTTAATCAGCTGATCACAGAATGCTCCTCATGAGCAAACTTAATGACGAACAAATTCGAGCAATCCAAGTAGTTTCTAACAGGTGAGTTTGAAAGTCAGCATCATTTTACTAATTCTTTTCTTGAAGACATGAACATAACCTACTTAACAATTTCTAAATCTTCCAAAATGCTCCGAGCTGAGCGAGCGCGATCTGTTTCATCTGTTCTGTATTTGGCGAACGCTTCAGATCTGTCAAAATAAGCTCGACTTTTCATTACCAAACAATTCTGATATGCCGAACGCAGCTAAAGGTATTGATTTTTCTGAATTGTTGATTGATTTTTATGAATTGTTTCCATGGTAGTTATTCGTCTAATAACTATTAGCCAGTTTATTAATGGGTGGATATCTCTGCTCTAAGATATTCAACTTCATTGATGCCCGGTTGCACCAATTTTTTAAGCAGAGCTTAAATTAAAGCGGTGTTTAGACTATGATATTACTTATAGATTTAACAAAATGTTAGTCACATTCTAATTGATACTTAAGTCACAAGTTGAAGTTTATATGTCAATCAGAATGTATTTGACATTATACTAACCATACGTATAAATGTCATATTCTAAATATAACTTAAATTTAAGCTCTGCTTAAAAAGTTGGTGCAACCGGGCATGACTTACCTAAATAATAATATTCGCAGCGGTTTTGCTTGACAACCGAGTATGTTTTTATTTAGTCCAGCGGTGACGCATAAATTCAAATGCGTACACAGCAATTTTAAACACAAAAAAATAAAATGATGATGATCATAAGTGCTGACGAACGGCTCTGGAGGTATTGAACTATAAAAATTGCTTATGTACTTTTCCAGAAATGATTTCAAAACTGAAAAAGTTTGTTCATGTAAATCCAAGCAGAACGGCCGGTGTTTAGTTATTTGTTGATTCTCCAGAGGGATGGACGTCCATGCCAGAGAATGAGAAGTTCCTGAAATTCAAAATTGACAAGAACAACAGAGAAAACAATATTAAAATGACAATGCTAACCAGCGCTAATTTGTCTTATTTTAATTTCCCCCAAACCTAGAACTTTGTGCGGTTTCACAATGGGGCTGTTGATGTGGCCTTGTCCACATTGTCCCATGGTATTGGTCCCCCAAGCAAACACTTCATATTCGTCTGTCAATGCAAGACAATGACTGTCGCCAGCAGCTATGTCAGTAACTCTGTATAGTGTTAAATCCTGAACTAAAGTAGGTATAAGACAAATAGTATCAGAAGTACCGATACCCAAAGGTGGACCAGTGCCCCACGTATAAACCTATAAAAAATATGTTATATACTTGACTGCTATCCTGCTAGAACTGACACAATATAAAATAATAAAATATCAAAAACGTTACACAAAGGATAAAAGTCTTTTTTATGCAGAATGCAGGAAAATGTCTTTCTCCACGACCATTAGTGAATGTAATAATTCCGAAATCATTTTTAATAATAGAAAGTAAACATTCTCACTCTTGAGATAGAATATTTATTCTGAAACACTTGCTTCTTATGTGTTTTGCATGCAGTGTTTCTTTCAGAGAATTTTCTTTGGGGGAGCTCCTCGACAATTCGGGAGTGCCTGATACATAGAAACCAAATGTTTATTTATTTGGTAATCCTGCACTTTAGTGCACCTAAAGTGCGCATGCGTTAAAGTGCGTTGAGATTTGCTGAAAACTGACCGCCAATTCATATTTATTTCCATTGTTGGCAAGTTGTTTCATTAATGACAAGTGCAAAATTACAACCTGTTACTTACTGGCGTTGTAATATTACATACTTCTAAAAGTAAATACTAGTTCTATCTAATAATATTACAACGCCGTCTTTTACATCTGCAAGAAGTCACAGGTTGCAATTTTCTACCCGTCATTAATGGAACAACTTGACAACAATGGAAATAAATTTGAATTGGCGGTCAATTTTCATCGTATCGCAACGCACATTTAACACCTGCGCACTTTGGGTGCACTAAAGTGCAGAATTACCCAACTTTTGATCAATTTTCTTCGGGGGGGCATCGCAATTTTTTTCGGGGGGTGGGGGGAGGGGGCGGCATCTCACCCCCGGAGAGATACCTGAAAGAAACACTAAGGCCCAGTTGTACAATTCGAGTTTAATGTTAAACCAAAGCTTAAATAACATGGTTGTAATGGACGTTGCTATGGGTTTAAGCTTCGCTTAAAGTTAAACTCGAATTGTACAACTGGGCTTAAGCATATTTTCGCGACTTACCGTTGCAGACTTTCGACAACGGTTACTATTACCGAAACATTTTGACGAAATCCTACTATACACTGGTTATCGAGGGGAAGATTTATGATGTCACATATGCAGTGACGCTGTTATAAAATGAGTAACCCTTCTAGCGATCTGTTGAACAAGCGGTTATTACTAGTAAGGTTATGTACGTTTACGATTTTTCGCGCCTGACAATCAAATGTTCGGTTAAGTACAGTGAAAACTGTCGTTATTAGTTTAGTCGTTATTATTAAAGAACTGATTGCAATAGTTCCAAATAGTTCTCTACACTGCACACAAGTGGCTGAGTCGAAAATGAGTTCTGAGTTAGTTGAAATCACTAAAACAAATTTAATGAGAGCATATTTTATAGATATTTACCACATCAATTTTTAATTTTTTAAAAAGCCGGTTAGCTTTAAACTTTTTGACGTTATATCATAAACGTAAATAACTGGCAAATATAACGGATGTGTTTTCGCGATGTATAATACCGTGTTAAGATTTTACATCACCGAAGTAGTGGGGCAGATACCGCTTGCAATTACCACGGGCACATTTCAGAATGAACCGGTTACTCCACCGGTAGACATTTTAAAAATTTTAAATCCACTGTAAAGCTATAATAAGTTATTGTAGCTATAATAAGTATATAATAATAATATGGTTATAATAAGTTAATAACTTATTATAGCTAAAATAACTCATTATAGCTTTACAGTGGATTTAAAGCTGTAAAGCTATAATAAGTTATTATAGCTATAATAAGTATATAATAATAATATGGTTATAATAAGTTAATAACTTATTATAGCTAAAATAACTCATTATAGCTTTACAGTGGATTTTAGAATTTTAAAATGTCTACCGGTGGAGTAACCGGTTAATTCTGAAATGTGCCCCACATCTTAAAACGGTTAGTCGCGAAAAAATGCTTACTATTTGCATGTATTTTCATTCTATAACAAGAGTGACAGAATGATGGCGGATTTCACAAACGTTACTTAAATTTAATCATCCGCTAAAAGTAAACGTTGCCATGGTTACATGTGTTGAAGGCATAGAAATGATTATTCTTAATCAATGATTAAAGTTAAGTGCCGTTTGTGAAATCCAGCGTGAATATTCTATAATTATGCTCAACGAAATATATAGATTGCCATGGATTTCAAAACTGTCAGTGTCAGATATAAATGCGACGTCCTAGTTATTTTCTGATCGTGAAGAATTATTACATTTACTGATGGTCGTGGAGAAAATACAGTCTGTTACTCGGTTATTAGAATGAAAATTCGATACGAGTGGAAGATTCCGAACGCGAGCGTCAGCGAGTGTAAGGAACCACGAGAACCTCTCATTTTCAAGTTGATTACCATAGTACAATGGCATAAATTTGAGATTTTTCAATAATTTTAATAATATTCTGCAAAGTCCCAATATGTCAATAATAGAGTATGATTAAAACGATCATTTATTTTTATTTCAAAATTCAAAACTGGACACAAATTCAGGATTTCATCAAATAAAGCTGGACGAAAGTAGCAAATATTTAACAACCTTTATTACACCATTCGGACGCTTTATGTACAAAAGACTTCCGTTTGGTATTAATTGCGCGCCGGAATATTTTTCTAAAATATTTTCTCAACTTTTTACAGGAATTCCTGGGGTAGAAATCCATGTTGATGATGTACTTATTTTTGCCAACACAAGGGATGAATATGATAAAATTGTACGTCAAGTCTTAAAAAAACTACGGAATGAGGGCATCACACTTAATAAAAAAAAGTGCATTTTTGGTGTCACAGAGATTAATTTCCTAGGTCATAAAATTTCAAAAAAGGGAATAAGTATTTTAAATGACAGAGTTGAAGCAATAAATCAGTTTCCAGCACCAAATAATAAGAAGAAATTAATGCAATTTCTGGGTATGATAAATTTTATGGGTAAATTTATACCTAACAGAGCGCAAATTTTAGAACCGTTAAATTCGTTACTGAAAAATGATGTTTCATATGTCTGGGGTAAACCACAGGAAGATGCGTTCAAAAAAGTAAAAAATTTATTAAAAAACGCCCCAATATTAGCTCATTTTGACTATCATAAAAAAATCATTATACAGGCAGATGTTTCGACTTATGGCATTGGAGGAGCCCTTATGGAAGTGGGAGAGAATGGTATTAGGGAAATTGTGGCTTACACCTCTAGAACATTGAATCCTAACGAACAAAAATACAGTCAAATTGAAAAAGAAACCCTTAGCCTAGCATTTACAACCGAAAAATTTAAAGACTACATAACGGGTATTAACATTACTTTGGAAACGGATCACAAGCATCTTATTCAAATTTTACAAACAAAGCCGTTAGATGATCTTACCCCTAGATTACAAAGATTCCGTTTAAGATTAATGAGATTTAATTATAAAATCTCATACGTACCGGGAAAACAATTACTCATTGCTGATGCTTTATCACGGAGTCCTCTCCAGTCACAGCGAATAATTGACAACTTAGAAGTTGAAACAAACAAATTTATAAATTTCATAATAAGAAACTTACCCTCATCGGATACCATGATCAATAAAATTAAGCTAGAACAACAAAGAGATTTTGTATGTTCTAAACTAATAGAATATAGTAGTAATACTTGGCCAGATAAAAACAAAGTACCTAGTAAAATGCATCCATACTATCCTTTTAGATATAATTTTTCAGTAGTAGATGATATTGTACTATACAATTCAATGATCGTGATTCCTTCAACTTTGCAAAAAGAAATTTTAATCAAAATCCATGAAGGGCATTTAGGAGTAAATAAATGTCGCGTTAGAGCTCAACAAGCAGTATGGTGGTTAGGACTTAGTACTCAATTAAAACATCTAGTAGAATTTTGTCCAAAATGTGTCGAAGAACGTATTAACCACAAAGAAAAATTCATCAGAGAAAAATTCCCAACACGACCCTGGGAAAAAGTAGCTATAGATTTATTCAAATGTAAAAAATGGTATCTAATAATCACTGACTACCACTCTCGTTTCTTCGAAATAGAAGGATTAAAATCGATGGGGGAAAAAGATATTATTGAAATTTGCAAAAAAAATATTTGCACGTTATGGGATTCCATCAACAGTAAGATCAGATAACGGACCACAGTTCAGGAGAGAATTTAGCAGATTTTCTCAAAGCTATGGATTTGAACATATTACCAGTTCCTCATATTTCTCACAAAGTAATGGGCAAATTGAAGTTACTGAGAAAATCGCGAAACAAATATTAAAAAAATGTGAAGATATATTTTTGGGATTGCTGGCTTACCGAACTACGCCTCTTGAAAATGGATTTAGTCCATCAAAATTGTTGTTCTCTCCTCAAATCAGATCTACATTACCCTGTATGCAAAAAAACTAACATTTTGTAATATAAACAAAAAAGTTCAAATTAAAGAAAAAGCAATAAAGAATAAGCAACAACAAAATTACGACAAGAGGCATCGTTCACGAAATTTATCATCATTAAACATGGGGGACAGGGTTTGGATATCAGATCTAAGAATTTATGGGAAAGTAGAACAACGTTGTAAACTCCCAAATTCTTACTATGTAAGAACTGAAAGGGGAGTAGTAAGGCGAAATAGATGGCACCTTATCCCAGCCCCAAAGGAAAAGATAATAATCATGACCTTTGTTCTAAAATACAATATAACATTCCTCAAAATATAAAAGAATAAGGTAAAACTGGTAACGAAAATGATCCGGCAATAAGAGATGACAAGATAGAAGAGCTTTATTATAATAACCACTTAGGACGAGATGGGAGATCTACAGAACATTGCATTACTCTGAGGCGTGAAAGTCTTGCTACTGTTACTCCAGAAAGATGGGCTGACTGTGTAAAACACACAGAAAAAGAAATACTGGAGTGGTGGGACAGAGAAAAACGTTTGGATGCAGTTGATGTTAAACCTTTAATCATTAATACACAAGATTAATCAGAATTAGAAAGCTACGAGTAATTTATTTTAAAATTAATTTGATGTTTCCCTCATGTTTTAATCGAACTAAAATATTTTCAAATTTATTACCTCACAAATATCACAATTTAGTATTAAAACGTTGAAGATGATACAATAATTGTGAATAAATTAATAAATTTTTGGAATAATATAGTTTTGTTTATTCATAACTGAAAATACATTCTTTCAAAAAACCACTGCTGTGGCTGTTCAACATAGATGTGGTTAAATCAATCAAATAAATTTAAAATATCTTCAAAAAATAAAAGATTGTGTTCTATTTCTAAATATCTCACTAAGTGAAATGAGGCGCTTTCCTTTTAACCGTCGGAGCTACTCAGAGTAGCTCTAACTGATCCGCAACATATTCCTTTTGATAAGAGTAGTTATCACCAACTGATCCTGTTTTTACCTGTGTCCGTCCCCTCAAGCACCTACTTTTAAAACTTATCATTTTGAATAAAAAGAGAGGGGATAACAGAAATCCGTAAAAGCATTTTTGTTTCGGTTATGTTTGCGACATCTCATACATACAATACATAACTCGTGTCTAAATAAAAACCTGGTCAAGTAGGCTATATTTAGCAATTCTGCTATGTAAATGCAATGGATAAATTCTCGATCACAACCCACTTGACCAGGTTTTTATTTAGACGCTCGTTACAAAATGGCTCTCCTTAAATTGCAGGGTCCCGAAACGAATATAAATATTCATTTGCAGCTTTGCAGGTAGCACCTACTTTTTTAACACTTTTTAAAACAGACAAAAGTTTTGAATACACGCATTATTTATGTTATTCATTTCTGAAAAATCTGCGAATTAAACCTGTGAAATGTCAAATAATTTAATATATTTATGTCTGAAAATCAAACAGGTTATGTTTATGTAGCGACATGTGATCGAATTTGTTCCATTTGCATTGTGTTCTAGTAGTTCAGAGTAAGTGTAGTAGTGATTTAAACTGATCTGATCATATTGAATTACAAATGGAAAGCTACTATAATGTATTTTTTTAACAATAGATTAAGACATTAGGCTCTTTTCAATTGCACAAATGAACCACTCGGAGAAGCTACTCCGGAGCTGCTCAAATGCATTCCAATTGCACTTTGAACAGCTCGGAGTAGCTCCGAGTAGCTCGTTTGTTCAATTGAAAAACGCCTATTTTTGCACAAATATCTCTGGACTTGGTTCTAATACTACGGGTGCGTTCCGTTTCACGCATACGTTACTTGAATCTGCATTCAATTCGATGCGTTTGTAAAAGCGTTCCGTTTTAAATTTGCCGTTGATGCGTCAAATGAATCGGAACGCTTGATATAAATTTTTTTAAGGGAGGATGACAATATATTTCTAACAGTGATTTAAAATGTTCACACTACTTGTAAAATAGTATTAAATATATCCATTTGAATTAAAAATTAAAAAAAGACTAACTCTGATTTAGTTTTACTGCTGTTTCAGCAATATGGACTTAAAATTGTAATCTTCCGTTTGTTAAGACAATTATTCACGAAATCAATTTTAATTACAAAAAGAACTTGCTTCTGTTTGCTTAAAAAGACCCAATCAGTTACTTTAACCTCCCAGGATACAACAAGCGCATCAAGTGCACTTCATTTTGACATGAGGCGTTTGATGCATTAAAAATAGTCTCCAACAGGGACTTCATTTGCATTGGTACGTCAGTGTGATGCGCACGTTTTCGTAACAAGGCGTGCATATACGAGTAGTGATGCCATTTTGGAGGTTTTTCCGCTAAATCTGGAGTTTTTGAAAGTAAATTTTAGAGAAATCAAAAAAAAATATAGGCATATCGAAAATATGGAGGTTTCCATTGATTTTTGGTGATTTTTGAAGGGATTTTACTTCTAAAGGCTAAATGGCGGAATGTAAATAATACCACAGTATAAGAATCACACAATAGCGTCATTGGAGTATAACTGTCACATTTGCTCTTTTGTTTGATACCTACCCAGCTGCAAATTACATTGCATTTCCATAAAGGCATCAAATAGAATGGCGTTTTTTTTGACACTTACGTTCAAGTGACTCTACTGGGTAATTACTTATACTGTGATAATACCATAAAATTTTGATCTGAAGTTTTTGTTTTTAAAGATGCTTCTGGAGAAAATCCTTTCAAAGATTTATGTGATCTCGTTCAAGTTTTGTTAACTCTCCCACACTCTAATGCTGTCGTGGAGAGGGTCTTTAGCCAAATTAAACTAATCAAGTCAAAATTAAGGTACCGGATGTGTCTTAATACTTAACAGTACCACTTAATACAGTAACAGTACCACAATATCTGCATTCTAACTTTCTTCGTTAATGGAATATTAATTATAAAAATTACATTTTAATTTTCGGAAAACTATAAATAAAGAATCTTAAAAACCATAGGACTTAGGTGCAGGGAACCCTTATTAAACTTATCCTAAAATAACCTAAAAATAGAAAATAACCTAAACTCAAATTCGTTATAAAATATAGGGTGTTCCCTTTAAAATAATGAAGTTACACATCGTACAGTCAAATTGAGACACCCTGTATATTTCAAAATGACTTTAAATTATGCGAACCTTGAAAGGATGATAGTTTTGTACAAAACATTTTTCCATATATTCAATAGGTACAGCGTTATTGAATAGACCCGGTTAAATATTACACTCTGTACATATGTTCATATGAACTTTTTTGACGCAAATTACTCGGAGAATAAGCCCTTAAAGTTTTGCGCACATATTAAGAATCACCCTGTATTATGAGGGGCAGATACAGTTTTTTGATTTGAGCTTAGAATTTTGCTCTCTTAGTCAAACCCGCAGAAACTGAGCGAAGCATAAATAAGAAGCATTCTATTCTAATAAGGCGAAAATATTTTAGTGCGTAAATATTTACTTCACAAATATGTATTTCCACTGGAAGGCAATTCGCCGCGATTTATAAAATCTAACCAGACTTTTCGCCTAGCTTTATTCTTCACGCATACCTGCTGGTATTCGAAAGAGGCGGAACCCCGGTTTTTACAACTCAGCATACAAAAATCCGGCATATTTTCTCGAAAAAATTACCAAAATGTCAATTTGATTTATCAAAGCAAACATTGCATTTCTCAAACGTCAAAAATTTCTGCGTCAATTTGCGTCAGCTGTTACAAGTACGTCATTTTGGAGGAAAAGTAGTGGCGCAATCAATTACGGTACTCCAGTAATAGAAGGACTCTAGCTGTTATGTACAACTCTGAGAATCCATAGCAACATTTACAATTTGTAAATTAAACTGTCCTTTTTAAAATAGAGCATGAGATGACAGCTGTCATCTGTTCTGTTATTAGTGATTTCGTTATAACGTGTGATTTTTTAAATTTTTTATCAACTCTTGCCATGGAATTTGGACGGCATGTCGTAGCTTTACTCTAAAACAGCAAAAAGGAGTGCTGTGATGGAGTTTTCACTTAAGCTAAGACATGCCATTCAGATCTCAAGGCAAGAGTTGATCAAAAATTTAAAAAATCACTCGGTACTTGTACTACAAAATAATAGCGACTCTTTCAGTTACATTAGATAAGTTTATTTTTGTTTAAAATAAGTAAACTTAAAACATATGGAAAACAGAAATTCTTTAATTCAAAACAGACACCACAACAAGTTTTCAAAAATTTCGTCATTTACCTCCTGCAATATCCTAAACGATTATAAATTTTGTTAATTGCATTAGTTACTTGTCCAGGGGTACTTCTTCCTGATACATTTTCACTAACTTTCTTGAGATGTTCCAAATTAAAATGGACAAATTTTATTTGACATGACATTAGAAACCCTAACGACGACGATCATGCAACGACATTTTTAAAAATTGGAATTAGCTTCCATAGTAATATTAACAGCAATGTTTCATATTAAAATAAAATCACGGTATATTAAAATCTCTGATGCGAAGGCTCACATTTATTCGAGTGGGGAGATGTGGTAATGCCATAAATTTCTCAAGATTCTGCGCGTGCATGATAGTTACGGCAACGCACTTAAATCTAATTCTACGAAATATTTTATAAAATGCATCAGTTTCAATTTTGTTTATTAAAAAGTATTAAAATGAAATATGAATAAGTTCTATTTACGCAAGACTATGGAGTTTTCTGAGGTACCTAATAAATATGAGCAAAGAAATAAGTATGAGGCAGTATGAGTAAAGAACTGACTTAAGAAGTATTACTCATTACAGCCTTTTAGGTTCCTATCATAGAAAACAACGCACCATATAAAACTATATAAAACTGTTTTATTCAAACATAAGGTGTGGTTATTTTCAACGTATTTTCAACGGTCGCGAAATTAACAGAAGTCACTAAATATTTAAGGAATAATATCTTTATTTATCTGTTACAAACATTGTGTTTGTTGGTGTCAGCGTACTTTTGGTACGTATAAGTAGTTTAAGCCTATACAGTGTGGTGATAAAGTAACGCACCAAGCGAAAAAACACCCTTAGTGTTGACTTTTTCGAAAAATGTTCGGACAGGTCGATTTTATTTTTAAAAAAGGCATCTTTTACAACCAATTTTAATTTTATGTCAGTTACCACTTTTGCGCTGTGACATCATCGCCACTTTTTTTAAATGACAACCCATTTTTTTGAAAATGTCATTTGAAAGCATCCATTTTTCTGAGTACAAAAATGTTAATGAACCACTGATTGCATAAGAAAATTTTGAAGAAAAAAATTATTGAAAAATGGAAATGTAATTTTTAATCTTAATAAAATTTCAACCTAAAATAATACTTTCTTATAAAAACATAACAAAACAACTTAATAAAATTACAATAAATGCTGAAAATGTCCTCCACCAACCACTTGACAGTGACTAGCTCGTGTGTAAACGCTGTTAATGACTCTTGCGATGGTTTCACGGCCAATGTTATTCATTTCCGTCCTAATTTTGTTTTGTAAGTTTTCTTTTTGTGGGGTTATCTAAAAGGTCGAGTTTACGTGAACAGACCTTAAAATTTGGAAGACTTACAAAACAGTGTTTACACACGAGATAGTCACTGTCAAGTGGTTGGTGGAGGGCATTTCCAACATTTATTGTAATTTGCTCACACTTGTTGTAATTTTATTAAGTTGTTTTGTTACGTTTTTATAAGAAAGTATTATTTTAGGTTGAAATTTTATTAAGATTAAAAATCACATTTCCATTTTTTAATAATTTTTTTTCAAAATGTTCTTATGCAACATAGTGGTTCATTAACATTTTTGTACTCGGAAAAATGGGTGCTTTCAAATGACATTTTCAAAAAAATAGGTTGTTATTTAAAAAAAAAAGTCGATGACGTCACGGCGCAAAAGTGGTAACCGACATAAAATTAAAATTGGTTGTAAAAGATGCCTTTTTTAAAAATAAAATTGACCTGTCCTAGCATTTTTCGAAAAAGTCAACGCTAAGGATGTTTTTTCGCTTGGTGCGTTACTTTATCACCACACTGTATAAAAGTTTTGCTCCAATTAAAATCATTCAATAAAATAAGGAATGTGAGCCAAATAACACTATGTCCCCAATTACACCATGTGCCATTTTCTTTTTCTTTTTTTGAATTCTAGGAAAGCTATATAAAGTTTGCTCATTGCAGCGTTTTAGGTTCCTACCATAAAAAAGAACGCACCACATAAAACCGTTTTATTCAAACATAAGGTGTGATTACTTTTAACTTATGGTTTCGGTCGCTAAGTTAACAGAAGTTACTGAATATTTTAGGAGTTTTTATTTATCTGTTACAAACATAATGTTTGTTAGTAACAGCATAATCTTCGGTACGTATGCGTTAATATATTTTTTAGATAAGGGGAGGCTATGAAAAACAAAATCAGAGTCTTAGCATGATTCGAAACTTTTATTCTGACATTTGCTTCCTGACCCCTGTCAAATCTGTTAATTGTTTAAACGCTCTTAAACACTATAGTCATGGGTCAGCAAGCAATCCAACGGCATTTGAAATTAGTCGTTATCATGTTAAAGAGTTTTAACAAAGCCTTATGTATTCAACTGGAAGATTTTTTCTACTATCGTCAAATGTATCTTGACATTTCAATTTTGACATAGGTTAATTTCATTTAAGCTACGACTTAGGTTTTACTTTTCATAGACTCCTCTAATCTAAAATATTTATTAACACATTGTATGAGTAGTTTAAGCCTACATAAAAGTTTTGATTCAATTAAAATCATTTAGAAAAGTACGATGTTAAGATTGGCGTTATTTAGAACCTATGTTCCCAATAACGCCAATTGAACTTTCACTCAAAAGGATCGTTTTCTAAAAGTTAATATTGTCAGATACATATAATTTGCTCTATGTATGTACTATTCCGTTATGTCTATAGATTCAGTTAAGTTAGAATTTGAAATATTTTGAAAAATAGTTTAGGTGCCAGATTCAATTAAATTAAGTATGGCGTTATTTGGTACATGTACAGGGTTAGTTTTATTAATGTTGACCCCCCCTTTATTATATTAATTATTAACCGATTCAAAAATTTTAAAAATTGTTCTTATATGGATTTTTATGTAGATTTTATATACAGGGTTAGTTAAAAGTATGGAAACGGCCATTTATTGCCGTTAATATTCATTTTAAGAAATATGTACTTTATGAAAGTTTTTTAGGAAATTTTTATCTACAATTGAGAATACTTGAATTTTTTTCTTCTTCAATTGTTTTTGAGTTACGCCTATCTGCGTAATTTTTTTAAATGGAAACATTCTAATTTTAATCTACCGTTCGGTAGAGTATTTTTTTCTCTTTACAATAGTATTCTTGTTTTTTTTTAGAATTGAGGGGTTTCTGAAAAAAAAACAATATTTCAAGTATTCATTTCCCGTCGTGCGCGCTTATTAGCGCCAGGTCAGGTACATCTAAATAAGCGATAAACAAACTCGAGCGAGTAACTTTATCATTGGTTATTGTTTACGTCAAATTCAATTGCGTGTAATTTACTGCTGTTAATATTAGCAATGGCGAATTTAAATGAACATGAAAGAATTGAAATACTTATGATGCTGGGTTATGGAGATAGACGTAGAAGTTTACAAGACGTTTGTTATTTATTTAATGATGCGCATCCTGATAGAAATCCAATTTCTAAATCCGTTGTTAGTAAAACTTTGAAACGTTTCGAACAAACCGGCAGCGTTAAAAATTTGCCAAAGAGTGGTAGACCGAGAACATCGACCAGTGATGATAAAAAGCTGGATATTTTATTGGCTGTATCTGAAGATCCCCATTTATCAACCAACCAATTAGCGGAAAATCTCAATATTTCACAGTCATCAGTCGTTAAAATGTTAAAAAGTGAAAAGTATAAACCTTATACAGGTACAGTATACTTGTACAGGAATTGACAGAAGATAATTTTGATAGGAGACTTCAATTTTGTGAAGAAATGTTAAATATTTGCAATAATAACGAAAATTTTGTTAATAAAATTCTTTTCTCTGACGAAGCTACTTTTTGCCTTACCGGTGAAGTAAACAGACATAACTGCAGATATTGGTCACCTGTCAATCAGTTTTGGTTTTTGGAGCACCATACGCAGTATCGCCAAAAAGTTAATGTTTGGGTTGGCATTCTAGGTGGTCATATTATAGGTCCCTTTTTCATCGATGGCAATTTAAATTCGGCTCTGTATTTGCAGTTATTGCAAAATCAAATTATACCTGCTTGTGCTACGCTCTATCCTCATGAAAACAACGAAAACCTTCCCAATAACAATATCTGGTTTCAGCAAGATGGCGCCCCACCACATTATGGTTTAAATATTCGTCAGTATCTTGATAACGTTTTTCCAAATAGATGGATTGGGAGACGAGGTGAAATTGAGTGGCCAGCCCGTTCCCCTGATTTAAGCCCTTTAGATTTTTTCCTCTGGGGATATGTAAAAAACAAAGTTTATAAAGATAAGCCCGATGACATCGAAGATTTAAAAATTCGAATTACCAGGACGATACAAGAAATTCCCCGTGAATTTTTAGAGAATTCTCTTCGGGGTTTTGTAAATCGATTGAGTCATTGTCAAATTACAAATGGAGGACAATTTGAACACTTAATTTAATTTACTTAGTTATTAGTTTTTTTTTTGTTTTTTGTTTGTTTTTTTTTGTTTTTGTTGTTGTTTTGTTTGTGACCCATAACTTCACTTTTGTCTTAGATCTACCTAACTAAGGGTCAGTTTCATAATAGAATTTAAAGGAACCTTTAAAATAAAGTCACAATCTGATGTGTAAACAAATGTGTTTTCATATTTGTTTTGACATCTAAAAGTGACCTTAGTTTATAGCCTCCTTTAAATTCCATTATGAAATTGGCCCTAAAATAAATATTTGAACCAGTGTTTTCAATTTCACAAAAAAGTGAAAAATGTTTTTTTTTTTTCAGAAATCCCTCAATTCTAAAAAAAAATAAGAATACTATTGTAAAGAGAAAAAAATACTCTACCGAACGGTATATTAAAATTAGAATGTTTCCATTTAAAAAAATTACGCAGATAGGGCTAACTCAAAAACAATTGAAGAAGAAAAAAATTCAAGTATTCTCAATTGTAGATAAAAATTTCCTAAAAAACTTTCATAAAGCACATATTTCTTAAAATGGATATTAACGGCAATAAATGGCCGTTTCCATACTTTTAACTAACCCTGTATGTTACGGATAGGGTGACCAGATTCTTAAGATGAAAAAAGAGGACACGAAATGATGAAACGATGAAAAAAAATTCTCATCACTGTCCTACCTGTGTTTGCCGCATGCAATTATAATGTGGCAGTACTTAATAAATGATACTGGGACTTATTTTGCATTTTTATTTTAGCCCGTTAGCTTGTAACTATTAACGTAGTTTGCTATGTATATTACTTATTTGTAATGAGCAATTGTGATACTGTGTGTCAATTGTTATAAGAGTTGTATCATCCGCAAAAGATATGAGTTTTCCCTGATCAGTTCCATTTATTAAGTCATTTAAATAAATTAGGAAAAGTATAGGTCCAAGGACTGACCCCTATGGGACTCCCGAAGATATAATGCTTGTTTTAGATTTAAGTCCATTTACACAAACAAATTGCTTTCTATTTTGTAAGTATGAACGTAAAAGTTGTCTACTTTGTGTGTTGAATTTATAATGTTCTAACTTCTTTAACAAAATGCTGTGATCAACGCAATCAAATGCTTTCTTGAGGTCACAGAAGGCAACTCCCACCACTTTCCTCTGCTCACTACCTTTAATGATTTCATTTATTAGATATATTATTGCATCTGTTGTAGATCTTTTAACTCGAAATCCAAATTGATTTGCATAAAATAAGTTGTGTTTTTCAAAATAGTTAACTATTTGTACTTTTAAAGCAGTCTCGAATATTTTAGAGATTATGGGAACTAGTGAAATCGGGCGGAAATTGCCCTCTGTGACCTCATCCCCCTTGTGCACAGGGATTACCCTTTAGATTTTTAAATCTTCAGGAAATACACCTGGATCTATACATTGATTTATAAGTATTGTTAGTGGTACTAATATTAAAGTTTTTATTAACTTTATTATTTCAGTATTCATATCCCTGCCGTCACAGCTTCTTTTATTTTTTAATCGATTTATAAAAAATTTATTTAAAAATATTCACGACAATAAAAAAGAGAGTGTCATGGTCTCTAGAGCGCCCTCTATATGTTACGTTAAAAATAAGCAGATATTCAGATTGAGCAGTATAAGAAACCTCTAAATACCAAATTACAATTAAATGTCTCGAAAAATGAGTGAGTTTTGCTAAAATATTGATATAAAAAAATTATCTTTGAAAGGCCATAACTTTTTAATGAAGCAAAATTGTACCAAGATAAATTGATCTAAATCGATTTATTTTGATCCAAAGAAGCCACCCTTGAAGTATGACCCATTCTTTAACGGACACCCAGTATAAGCTGATTTTAATTTTTTATGTTTTCTAGATTTTGATATTTGGTTCCATAAATGCACAGTTACAAATCATACAGAGTATGTGTTGGCAAAAGGCCTAAACAGAAGACAAATACTGAAGACACAGTTGAAGCAACATATTACAACTGTAATCGAACAGGTATAGCGATTGCTTTCATTTTAATCTTGATTAAATATTTTTTATAATTATACAGGGTATTTAAAAATATGTTCGGATATTTTACTCAGTTACAGATCTCTTCAATTCAAACGCAAAAGTATTAATAAACGTAGATCCGAAAATCAACCATTTTCGAGATACAGTCGAATGTGTAAAAAATAAATTAATCCTTCAGCAATTTTTCAATTTAAACTAATAGTGGTGTTATTAAAAGGTATTAATTAAAACTAATTAAGTACAGTCTACTGAACTTAATTGGAGAACATCTATGTTCTACTTGTCCTCTTTCCATTTCTACACATGCTCATATGAAACCATTTTACAGACTATTAAAACGCCGATATAAATGAGTTTTTGACAGCATCGTACGTAAAGGTCTGATCCTCCAACGTTCTGGACTAGTTTGAAACTGTCAAATATATTCGCCCATCGAATTAATCACCGCTTTCAAGAACTGCTCTAAATGTGAAACTTTGATCGGCGCATGCTTCTGACGGTTTCGAACCAGTCCAGACTGCTGCAGGAACAGACCTAATGTAAACATTCTAACCAGTGATTCAAAAAAACTTTCATAGAAGTAGAAGTATGCCATGATAAATAAAGATAGATATAACGTGCATGTCTGAGATACCACAATTGGTGACATTTCAAAATTACATTTGTCAGTTCTGTCAGATTTAAGTTTTGATTATTCTCTGACATTTCAACATTATGGCTTTCACTGATCACCAAAAGTGCTGTATGTTAGAAATATATTTTAGAAACAGTGAAATAATTGATGGTTTGTGAATTTATTTAACATGTAACGCATTTGAAGATTTGATATACTAGTTCCAATATTCAAACTTTATATTTAGACATACGTAATTTTTCTCGTGGCACATTTGATGAAAGTTGTTTTGAATCACAGGTTATCATTTATCGCTTGAAATATTTGCTGTACACTTTTTTTTTAATAGAAGTATACATGCCTAGAATTTTATTTACTTTATTTCAATTCAAGGCAATTCCAGCGTCACTTACGCGACAATCGTAGCGTGTTTTTTAGGTTTTATCATTTAACATATTTTAACTCTTTTAAGAATGACTTTGTTCGAAGACATTAAACAAAAGTTTAATAGTTAAAGTTTGAAATTACATTTATTTTATGAAAGAGTTTTCTAAATTCTAGTAACCTTTGTCAGTTTCTAACACGAGTGTCAATCTTCTTTTTAGATATTTATTTAAGTAAATAACTGGTAATAACAATACATAAAATAAAGCGTAGTTTCTAACGACCATCCGATCTCACGCACGTGGTTGTACTGCTCGATATCAAAACGAACGCTCGCCGAAAGGATCCGATCTGCATTAAGCTGACAGCTCGGCCGCGCTATCATCAGTGTCGTCCTCGGCACGTGCTTTGGTTTCCTCATCTTCATAGGGGTCTTCCTCAGGTGAACCATCGGAATCGTCTTCTTGAATCCCGAGACCACACCAGGTCTTCATACGATCGCTCGAAAACACGGCATTGAACTTTCGCTGTGTTCTTTCGGCTCCGGGAATGTCGACCAGTAAGTAACGATCATTTCCTAGCTCCTTTTCTACCAGATACGGACCCTTATAACGAGGCATATGTTTTGTTGACTGGCCAGTAGCGGTTGGTTCTCTTCGTACCAGGACAAGGTCTCCTTCTGTGTACACCCGCGGTGATTTGTGTTTCTGATCGAATCGAACCTTATCCTTTTTCTGCTGGATCTCGATCCTTTGCAGGGCGAGGTGTCGGAGTTTCTCTTCTTCGTCCTCTCCCAACGCCAAAATCAATTGGTTTGCAAGGGCATTTCGTGGTCGGTAATTAAACAACAAGTCATGAGGAGTTTGTTCGGCATCTCGTTCATAGCAAACTGCAGGTTTCGTAGATGCTTGCTCCAATCTCGTCCATCCTCTCGATTGAAGGTCATCCTTATGGCATCTAGGGCGGTCTGGTTATTTCTCTCCACTTGCCCATTCGCTCGTGGGGTTGCCGTTGCGTTATGGATTACCGTGATTTGATTTGTCTCACAAAACGATATAAATTCTTTCGACGTAAATGCGGTTCCTCTATCGGTGATGAGCCTCGTGGGTGTTCCAAAGGTACAAAAGATATCTTTCAACACATCTATGACAGGTTTCGTCTTGGTGTTTTTGGTAGCTCGGAGAACAGCATATTTAGTAAAGTTATCTTGGTAGTGTAGGACATAACTCTCGCGTTGAGTCGATGTGACGAACGGACCCAAGTGATCCAAATTGACAGTGCGAAACGGTATAGGTTGCCTCTCAATAAGGTGGAGCTCTCCTTCCAATTTTCCCTTAGATACTTTGTGATACGCGCACCGAACGCAAGAGTCAATGTAACCTTTCACTTTTTTTCGCATTTTCGGGAACCAGAAGTATCGCTGCAGATGCTTTAAGGTTCGTTCGAGTCCAAAATGTCCCATCTCGTCATGACTTCCTTGAATCACATTCCAAATTATTGGCTTTGGGACCTCCCATCGCAATTGTTCACTGACTTTTCGACAAATCCGGTGATTGTCGATCTGGTAGTCAGTGTGGACCTGCCTTTCGTCATTGGTCCGTGGCTCACGTTTCAGGGTTTCCGTTATCTTCTTGATTTCTGGATCCTGGAGCTGCAGCGTGAGCAACCAATCGTCTTTGGTAATTCTCAAGGTAAACACACTCGAGTTTGCAACTTCTGTCTCTCTTGGCGGGCCAATGGGGTGTCGACTCAGAGCGTCGACGTGTTTCATCCGTTCTCCCGTTCGGTAGCTAACTTCGAACTGAAACTCTTGAAGTTTCAATAACCATCTGGCAACACGTGGAACTAGATGTGTTTGGGTTGCTAGTGTTCTGAGGGAGTTGCAATCCGTTATTACGGTGAACGGTCGTCCAATGAGATATATGCGAAATCTCTCTAGTGCTTCAACCACAGCAAGGGCCTCCAATTCGTAACTATGGTATTTCATTTCTTGTGGGGAGGTCTGCCTACTAAAATAACTGACTGCGCACCACTTGTCTTCGTCCTTTCCTCGCTGCATAAGGATTCCAGCTAACCCTAATTGTGATGTGTCAGTATGAACCTGGAATTGGGCTTTCGGATCATACAAGGCCAATACTGGCTGTTGGACCAGGTTTTGTTTTAGCTGCGTGAATGCAGATTCTTGCTCCTCAGTCCAAACAAACTTTTGATCCTTCTTCGTGAGTTGAGTCAACGGTCTAGCCGTAAGTGAATACTCGCGCACAAATCGTCTAAAGAAATTGCACAGCCCTAGGAACTGTCTCACTTCGTGCACCGAAGTAGGTCGCGGAAAGTTCTTAATCGAGTCTGTTTTCAGTTTCTCCGGACGCACGCCATCACTATCCACTTCGAAACCTAAAAACTCTACGCGCGTCTGAAGGAATTAGCACTTTGATAACTTCAACGTTAGTCCTAGCTCGCGCAACGTATACAAAACTTTTTCGAGTTTCTGAAGTCCCTCATCGACCGTTTCGCTCGGGATCAACATGTCATCCATATATGATATTGCGACATCGTTCCCAATTTTCTGGGTCACTACTGACATAAGTCTACTAAACACACTAGGGGCGTTAACAAGGCCGAAGGGCATTTTGTTGAACTCAAATTGTCCTTCCGTGGTCACGAATGATGTTAAATGTTTTGAATCGGGTGATACGGGCACCTGCAAATAACCGTGCGTAAAATCCAATTTCGTGAAGAACTTCTTTCTAGATAACTTATCTAATTGTTCATCGATTATCGGCATTGGCACATACTCGCGTTTCGTAATCGAATTTAATTGTCTATAATCGATACACAGTCTCTTTGTACCATCCTTTTTATCAACGAGAATAACTGGGCTCGAATACTCGAATACTCGACACAATACCGGCCTGTAACCATTCATCGACAATTTTGTTCACTTCCTCACGTTGGGCGTACGGTAATCGATAAGGTCTATATTGAATTTTTTTTCAGTGTCTGTAAGTTCTATTTTTAAAGTTACTAAGTCTGTATTACCAAGTTCCTGCACATTACTTGCAAAACAGGAACCGAATCGATTTACTAGCGCATGAAGTTTCTCTCTTTGTATGCCACCTATACCTGAGTCGATGTCCAGTTGTTTCCGCTGGATAGTCATCACTTTCTCGATGTTGAGTGTTTTCCCTTCGTTCACTATTCTGAGATTAGGTTGATCCAGGGCACTCCGTCCGATGATCATGGGATCGTCCTGGGCGTTGTCTGGAACGATAATGGTTTCCACCTCCATGTCGACATCATCCACGGTCAGCAAAAGAGTTCGTTTTCCTAATGCTTGGCAAAATCCCTGTTCAAATCCTGCTTCGCTCTTTTTCATTGTGACAACATCGCTTCCAAGGTCAATGAATTCTCTAACTTTTTCACCATTGATATCTACCATCTGATTTGGAATCGTAGTTTATTTTCTTTACTTGTGGGTCACGTGGTAGTTGTTCTCCGCTCCTACATTCTTTTTCTTGATGTCCCACGCGTTTGCATCGGCTGCATCTCTCTTTCCTCGGGGGTTTAGGGCACTTTATGGAAATATGTCCCTCTTCATTGCAGTTATAACACTTAATGGTTCTTTCCTCTTTCTTTTTCATTTCTTGAGATTGTTTCGTTGAATGATCCGCCGGAGTCCATCTCGGTCTAATCAGTTTCGTCTCAGCCTTTTGGAACATGCTCTCATAATAAAAAATCCGCTTCAGCAATTCTTGGGTCGTTCGTATATCATTCAAGGCCAACATCTTCGACAAATCAGAGTCTCCAAGTCCTACTGTAATGTATTTTATAACAGCTCGTTCGCTTATGTTGCCTTTACTTGCGATCGCCTTCATGTTGTATACGTAATTTTCGTAAGATTCACTCGATTTCTTTTTGCAATTGCTTAATTCGTAGTGTACGTCGGCATCATCGTGTAAAACTGGGAAGTCTTCAATTAGCTTGGCTCGGAATAGGCGCCAACTCGTAACTTCCAGTTCTAATGATTGAAACCATAGCATGGCCGCACCTTTAAGCTTTGCAATTGCGTGGAACAGAATCGTCTTATCATTCCACTCGTAGACGTCAGCCATTGCCTCCATTTTTCGAATTCACTGGGATGCCGTCAAGGCCGTTTTCGAGGATCCCGGGTCGAATTCAGGCAAAGTCTTATCAGAAATGCTAGTCGTATTGCTATGACTTACGTTTGAGGCGCATCTTCCTTCCAGCAATGTCCGCTCCCTATCCAGGAGTTCTCGTTCTCTCTGTAGAAGCTCCCGCTCACGTTGCAGAAATTCCTGCTCTCGGTTGATCGCCGCTGTTTGTTCTTCAATTTCTCGCATGGAGTACACGCTTCAGATGCTTCCTAGTGCATTTAATCGTCGACGTGAGTCTCGTATATTTGAAGTATTAATTTCGTTGACGCACGTCAAATCGTCGGCACTCCGCACATTTCGGGGGTTCATCGCTGCTTGTTTTTCGTTATCGTGTTACAATTCGTTGGGTGTGAAATCAGTTCGATCTATTATTATTGTTTCAAATACGACTTCCGCTATACGTGCAAAGACCGCTCCGTTTTATTGGCACTGCGCGCCGCCCGTCTGCCGCCGGTTTTGTTCGCCCTTGGTCAAGGGGGTCACGAAACGCGCGTGTTTTCGGGGCTTTAGATACAACACTGTCAAATTATCGTTTAGACAATGGTATCCCACCGCTGCTTTGTCAGTTTCTAACACGAGTGTCAATCTTTATTTATTTATTTAAGTAAATAACTGGTAATAACAATACATAAAATAGAGCGTAGTTTCTAACGGCCATCCGATCTCACGCACGTGGTTGTACTGCTCGATATCAAAACGAACGCTCGCCGAATGGATCCGATCTGCATTAAGCTGACACCTGTATGGCGGATTTCACAAACGTTACTTAAATTTAATCATCTGTTAAAAGTAAACGTTGCCATGGTTACATGTGTTGAAGGTATAAGAATGATTATTCTTAATCAATGATTAAAGTTAAGTGACGTTTGTGAAATCCAGCGTTAATTTTTTAATTGAGCGTCATTTACGCGACAGCTCTGCAACCTGAGTTAAAGAACGTTTATAAAAACTGTCAATTTCTCTAAAATTATCTAATTGTTTAAAAAACTGCTGATATTGTTGGAAGCACAGAATATTAGGATAATGATATACACATTTGGAATACATTAATCTATTCTCTGGTGAATAAGGAAATGTCTTTAAACAAATTATTAACAAGAAAAACATAATAATTCTTAGAAAAACTCGTAGTTACGGTTTTAATTATTAAATTTGAAACAAAAAGCTAATATCAACACGTAAAGGTAAACTGTCACAATTGTCAAAATATGAAAACATTGGTAAAAATTCAAAATCAGTACCGTGTACCAATTTTCAGTAATTTATGAAAATTTTGAAATTATTTTTTATATCAAAATGAACAGAAAAAAGAAAAATAAATCTGCCACTTTTTAGATTTGTTTCATATTGTATCCCGATTCTTTTTCAGCCACACTTCCAAAAACACCCAGTATATTATTAATATTGGTATACACCAATTAGGTTAGTCCTCGTATTACTTATGGCCGAGATATTGACGTTTAAATATTTTGTAATCAAGCGAAATTCTCTCGATAATTCTGTTAGATACTCATAAGATCTATCACTCCCCTTGCAATAATAATAATAATAATAATAATAATAATAATAATAATAATAATAATAATAATAATAATAATAATAATAATGTTTATTATCAAATATCAGATACAGAAAAAAATTATATTGATAAACGTCAAAAATATATAAATATAGAATAATATACAGGGTGATTTTTTGAAAACGATCCACCTGAAATATTTCAAAAATGAAAAGGAGAATAAAATTTTCCAAAAACACGTCTGCTTTTACTTCAAGGGGGACATGTTTTGAGCTATGAATCACACATTTGACGTTTAATCCCTTGCCCCCACGAACACCCCCACAAAAATTTTTAATGGAATGACCCATCGTGTGGTACCTCAAATGAAAGCTTATCCTCCAAAGAATACACCAATGTATTTATCTTTTAGAAAAAAATTAATTACAAACTGAAAAATTAACACTTTGGTCTACATTACGATTTTGGTATTAAATCTTTAAACATCTCGCTAGGCGTTGGAAATAACAGTAATTTAGTTCACTCATCACTAAAGCAAATGTTTTTTACAAAAATTTGTTTTTGGCTAGATAGATTTACATCATGATACGAACAATAAATTTTTGAACAATTAGGGAGGCGTTGAAATACAATGCAGAAAGCAAGACGTAATGTAGACCAAAGTGTTAATTTTTCAGTTTGTAATTAATTTTTTTCTAAAAGATAAATACATTGGTGTATTCTTTGGAGGATAAGCTTTCATTTGAGGTACCACACGTGTTTTTGGAAAATTTTATTCTCCTTTTCATTTTTGAAATATTTCAGGTGGATCGTTTTCAAAAAATCACCCTGTAGAATAGAAATAAGCGTAAACGTCATACGAGAAAATCACCGACGGAGTAACAGCATTTCTGGAACAAAATTAGTTTTAACTCTCTCTTAAAAGTACTAATATTAGGTGCATTTTTAATATGCTCTGGAAGGCCGTTAAAGAATTTACATCCGTTAAAGAAAACACCTTTTTGGTATAAGGCAGTAAAGTGAGAGAAAGGTCGAAGATTTGATTTAAACCTAGTGTGATAGGTATAATTGGCATTATTAGATGTGAAAAGCTCTGAATATTTATAAACAAAACAACACAGCTCAAAAATATAGATGGAAGGTACTGTTAAAATTCGATGAGTTTTAAATGCTTCCTTACAAGAATCACGCCGTTTAAGGCCAGCCAGTATACGTACTGCGTACTTTTGTATAGTGAAAACCCTGCTACAGTCACCACTTAATCCCCAATGAATAATACCAAATCGCAAGTGACTGTGAAAATTAGCAAAATATAATGTACGTAACGTAGTATAATTACAATGCTCAGAAATAAGTCTTAAAGCAAAGCACGAACTGCTTAGTTTAGAGCAGAGTGAGGCTATGTGGGGAGTCCACTGCAAATGACAGTCTAAAATCAACCCCAGTAGTTTATTATTACTAACGAGTGGTATGTCTATCCCACGTAAAGTTACTGAACTGACATTATCAGCATAATTCGATCTAATATTTCTAAATAAAATCACTGAAGTTTTATCGCGATTAATAGACAATTTATTCTTGAACATCCACACTTTAATCTTGTCATAGATCGCTTTGGCTGATTTTTCGACATCAGCAAAGTTATCACCCGATATCATTACGTTTGTATCATCCGCGTAACAAACTAAGGTACAATCATATGTATCAACAATATCAATATCAATGTATATCAACAATAATATAGGATATCGCCCGGATATTGTTGTTCTTTTTATCGATTATGTTTCGACTTTTTAATAAAAATTTAGAATTTATTTTATGTTTATTTTTTCCATTATTAACGATTTATTAATTAAAACAAAAACAAAAATTCATTTTCATGTTATATTTACCACAATGTATATGAATCTTTCACAGTCAATTATTGGGGTTATTTGTAGAATTATTTGCGGAATTATTAAAACATTTTTTTCTGTGGGAGTGGGTACTTATTTTCACATTCAATAATAAAAGAAATCTCAACATGGCAGGTAAGCATCAAAAATTAAAAAAATTGCACGATATTTGCAAAAAAAATTGCAGACAATTGCAAATTTACAGACAATTGCAAAAATTACGGACAATTACAAATTTACAGCGAATTGTAAATAATTCACAGACATTTGCACCCTGTTGTACACCAAAATTACAGTGTGGTCAGCCCCTCGGGCCTGCACTAGTCAGATTATCTTAAAGAAATGGCACAATAATTCTTATGAAGTTAAGTTTTTTAAGACGCACTATGGACACTTCTTGGAAATACAGCATTTACATCTATCAATCATCTATCTATGTATAGCTGCAAAATTAGCTACCGGTGTAACCATTACAAAGTATGTATAAACTTAATAAACCATACATAATATGGTTAAACAACTATAAATAACTCAATTTAAAATTTATTTCATATAAATAGTTATTAATTTTTTTAATTTATTGCAGAGTTTTAGATTCATATCGAGATAATATATGTGGAACTGAATTAAAAAGGGAAGACATAATAACAAGGAAGGATATTTTAAATGTGAAGTTTGCATATGCAATGAACATTTGTGAAGGTGTTCGTCATAAATATGATGCACTGAATGTTGACATGTGGGTTGAGAAACGTAAAACTTTGGAAAACAACCCAGTAATATTTTATAAAGGAAAAGGTGTAGAACACAACAAATGAACTTAAAAAGGACGATTTCTGTTTAATGAATTATTCTCCAGCAGTTATGCTTAAAACTTTTGGAAACAAAACTATAACTATTGATAGCACTCATGGTTTGAATAATTATAACTTTGAATTGACTACAACTATGGTAATTGATGAATGTAGTGAAGGTTTTCCGTCAGTATTTATGTTCACTAATAGGAGGGATATCGCTGTATTTCAATTTTTCTTTACAGTTGTTAAGGAGGAAACTCATTTAGTTACACCCAAAGTCTCGATGTCAGATATAACTAGAGTATTTTATAATGCTTGGCAAAATGTTACGGGTTCAGCAAGTCAGCAACTATTTTGCTCATGGCACATCGATCGTGTTTGGCAATCCAATCTCCATAAAATTGCTAATAGAGAAAAACGAAATTCAGTTTATAAAACTATAAAATTACTACAACAAAAATTAGAAGAAAGTGATTTTTCAAAGGGTTTAGAAATTGCAATTTAGTTAATGATAGATGATAATGATACTAAAGATTTCGGGGTTTATTTCCAAAATAATTATTCGCATAATATTAAACAGTGGGCATATTGCTATAGAAAAGGCTGTGGCATAAACACTAATATGCATGCTGAAAGCATGCACAAAACTGTTAAGTATATATGCCGTATGATTTTTAAAATTGTAGATAAAGGGAGGCCGTGAAAGCAAAACGTATGGCGTAAAATTAGCAAATACAACAATTTATTCAAAATAATATTTACAAAACTTCAAAAGGCATTCATCATTGAACCATATTTTCCCAGTGATGTTAACCAAAACGTACGTATGAGTTAATTTAAGCTGTATGTTTTCCTCTTCACGGCCTCTCTTTATCTAAAATTTGAAAAATCATACGGTATTTAGAAGCGAAGAAAACAAAAAGGCTTGATAAAGGTATTCATTCACTCAATCGTTACGTCCGAGACAAAGCTATTGAGAGATTGATAAAAATAACAAAAGGTAAAAATACAACTCATCTCGCAGAAATTTCATCTCGTCATCGTAGTGCTATTACGAACACGTTTACAATGGAAGAATTAACTTCTTCAAGTTGGAAAATAATTTCAAAAAATAAAGAATATGTTGTTACAAAAAATTTAGATGAACATGAATGCTGCCCACTAAAATGTGCTGTATGTAATATCTGTGTAAACTGTTACAGTTGTGTATGTTCGGACTTTTTCATTAAAGCAATGATATGTAAACATATTCACTATGTTGCCAGAAAAACAGAAAATAATTCTCAGAAATTCAATGCTAACACATACGCCCATACTCGTGCAAATACTCTAGAACAAATACTTTAGAACATCTGTCAGGTGAAGAAAGTTAGTGAAAATGTATCAGAAAGAATTACCCCTGGACAAGATGCAATTAACAACTTTTATAATAGTTTAGGATATTGCAAGGAGGTAAATGAAGAAATTTTTTAAAACTTGTTTTGGGGTTTGTTTTGAATTTAAAAATTTCTGTTTTCCTTGTTTTAAATTTACTTATTTTAAACAAGAATAAACTTATCTAATGTAACTGAAAGAGTCGCTATTATTTTGTAGTACAAGTATATCGAAATCACCAATAACAGAACAGATTCATGACAGCTGTCATCTCATGTTCAATTTTAAAAAGGACAATTTGATTTACAAATTGTAAATGTTACTATGGATTCTCAGATTCGTACGTAACAGCAAAATTTTATGTTAAAATAAATTCACGGTACATCATTTGATATTTGAATTGTTTTATAATTGTTCATATGGCAACAAACAGGATTTCACAAACGTTACTTAAATTTAATCATAAAAATTGTTTTTTTTTTTGAAAAAATAATAATTTATTTGTCATAATGCCAGAACAATAAAAATGTACAATGGCTATTGTCAAGTCAAGAGGTGGTACTGTAAACAGTAAAAACATAATACATTCATAAATTCATAAATTCGTCCGCTGAGTACAAAGCGTTTGTTATTAATGTCTTTTTAAGTTTGTTTTTAAATTCTGAATCAGAAATTGGTACACTATTGTTCCACATATTGTTGATTTTCCTTAGATAGAGTAAGCCGGTGAAAACGGGGCCACTTTGTCCTATAGCCAGACGATGATATGGTAATCGAAGGTCCTCGCAGTTACGTGTATAGCGTTTTAGAGTTTTCGGTTCACCTGCACTGGTTGCACTCAGTGTATTTGCATCTTCTTTTAACCTCATGTAATAACACGAGATGAAGATATTCTCAGTGCGTACTAGTGCGGTCAATCGAAAACGCTGGTAGTGCAGCTGTGATAATCACTATTTTTTTCAGTGTTGTTTTCACTGGACCGCGCATAGAGTATAGATTCGTATATACAGGCTGTCCCAAAACCCTCGTTTGAGACTGAAACAGTATATAGAGAGGCGCAAAAGAAACAACTTTTTTCAATACTTTTTTTTCCAAAAGTCAATAATAAGGGAGTTATAATTCCCTGAAAGAGGGATGAAACGTATTTTTCTTTTGGCAACATCTTCTGAATCCTTTAAGTTATCAAACTAATACATATTTGAAACTCAGATATAAGACACCTAACTGAACATTTACAAGTTTACAACGCACTTGTCAGATCCTTCCTCCCTTTTAATGGGTAGTTTGAGGGGATTACTTTCAGTATTTTATTATAACAAAATGCAATGGACGTATGTTAACTTTTAAACCTCAATTACTCGAAAACGGTTCGGTTTATCGAAATGCAACAAGAGAGCCTTCTTGTGCCAAATAATCTAAAGAATATTTTCTTCGTAAATTTTTGATGAGAAATGTAAAAATAAAAAGTTAGGAATAAAATACTGAAAAGTCATCAACTAAAACTACCCTTTAAAAAGGAGGGAGGATCTAACAAATACGTTGTAAATGCGCCTTACAGGTCAGGTGCGCGTCAGGTGCCTTATACCTGAATTTAAAATATTAGTTTCATAACTTAAAGGATGCAGAAAATATTGCCAAAAGAACAATATTTTCCAACCCTCTTTCAGAGCTTATAATTCCTTTATTATTGACTTTTGAAAAAAAAGTATTGAAAAAAGTTTTCTTTTGCGCCTCTCTATATACTGTTTCAGTCTCAAACGAGGGTTTTGGGACACCCGGTATATAATGAAGGAACTGTCATAATATTTAAACCCACAAAAAGATCTCTGCAGTTCGCACGGAGATCGGTGCCCGCCATTATTCGGATGACGTTCTTCTGAATATGGAATATATTTATAGCGGTGGCACAACTACCCCAAAATAAAATAGCATAGGAGATAAGAGATTGAATTAGGGCGAAATACATGGTTCGCAATATGCTGGGTGTGGCAGTTTTACATAACCGATATATTAAGAATACATGTCCACTTAATTTATTTTCAAATTGTTGCACGTGACATTTCCAGGTAAGTTTATTGTCTATATGCACACCCAGAAATTTAAAGTTAGAGACACACGTTATCGATGTATTTTCGCACTTAACTAGTTAAGCACTTAACGTTTACATTTTTTGTAACGATGGACATCACTTGTGTTTTGGAGGTGTTTAGCTTCAGACCATTATTCAGGCACCAGTCCTTCATTTCGGTTAGAGTATTGTTTGTTTGAAAGATAGCGTCATAAGTAAAGATAGGTGTCATATATTTTGCGTGGTTCAAATTCTAATGCAACCGCAAAGTTGTTATGCTGCAGCGGACAAGTCCCGTAGACACTCCTAGCGTGTTAATTGAGTATTGCCGCGAAAAAATAATGATGCGAACTAAGTCATAAATGTGGCTCGTTTAGTATCATAAAACATAGTCGCACAGTAAAATTTAGTTTTCACAAAGTGGAGTGATTTCGTAACTCACAGTGCTGATCAATTGTAGCCTGACCTTTGGATTTGCCGTATAATTGCGTCAGCACCATATAGGCGTAGAAGAATAAAATTTCCTGGCAAAATTACGAAGAAAAAATTATAACTTATTCATTTAAAATAACGCATCGAGTTGCGAGCCTGCGATCACCAGGCGACCAGATCGCCGACTTAAATTTTTCCGATCCCTGGTCATAAGTGTTGTTGACGGAAATAATGAAGGTGGTATCGCCGGCGTATATGATGGTCTTTGAAGATGAAGGGTATAATTCTGTGAGGTCGTTAATGAAGATGGAAAACAGAATGGGGCCGAGTATTGTGCCTTGAGGTACCCCCACATCAACACACAAAGGAGTTGATAAATGTTCTTGTATGACTACTTGTTACGTTCTTCCTGTGAGGTAGGATTTTAGCCATTTATTCGCAGTTCCTCTAATGCCAACCTGTTCCAACTTGGTACATAATAATGTGTGATTGTCGGAGTCGAAAGCTCGACTTAAGTCGCAGAGTAGAGTAAAAATCTTATTTTTGTTGTTTAGCTCGTTAAGAATATATGTAGTTGTACGTATCAGCGATCGCGGTTAACGTTGATTTTCCCTTTCGAAAACCATTTTGTGAATTACTAAGTATATTATGTTTCTTCAGGTAGGACATCAGCCTTAAGTTGAATGCTTCCTCAAATATTTTCCCGAATTGGTTTTGAAGAGCGATAGGTCTATAGCTAGATGCCTCGAGTCGGCTGCCCTTTTTTTTATAGACTGGAATCACTTTAGATATCTTAAGTTGCCGCGGGTATACACCATTAGAAAAGGATTCGTTTATTATGTTATAAAGTGGTTCGGCAATTAGGTGGGAAACGGTTTTCAGAATATTCCCTGGGACACAGTCGATACCAGCACTCTTCTTGATACATTTGCGGTTGATGATCTCCTGGATTTCTTTTGGGTCAGTAAGTGATAGGAACATCGATTCAATATACTCGTATTTATGATTTGTGATTGGATTATTACTTGTAATGTTATCTTGATCTGTAGTTAGTTTTACAAAATACAGATTGAAAATGTCGGATATGCTTTTTTTTATCGAAAATTAGACTCAAGACGCCAAACTGTTGTTTATATGTATAATTTTCGTGCTCTTTGTTCCTGTGTAATCGTGCAATGTGTTTCCACCAATCACAAGCGTAGAAAGTTAACTCCTATCCTTTCCCACGCTATGTTCTTATCGTGAATGGAGTATAGATCCAACTGTATTTTTCACATATGGTATAGCTTGTAATCTTAACTAATTTATGTGAAAAAATTAGCTGCTAAATATGTGCTATTCGAAAAGTTATTCTAAGTTCCATGCGAAACTTCAGAACGTATGTTATATTCTGCAGTTCTACAAATACAAAGGTCATTGTTTAGCGCTTTTCATGTATTTGCAGTACAACATCATTAGACGTTATTTTTAAAATAATTTCTACCATCATTTTTAAAATAACTTTTGCCAGAAGTATTAAAATTATTCAGCGAAATGAGTAATTCCATTGCCGACCAGAGGTAATAGGTCGTGTACATCCTGAAATCCGTACCAAATCTCTAAGTCGCATATTCTAAACTCGAAGTCTTCACAGTCGCTTTCTAGCCGCGTGAGAGGACGTGTCGCGAACATTGCTCTTGCCGTTGTATTTCATTTCTGTTTTGTAGGATAATTTTTTCACTAATTTTAAATTAGCAATAGATGTTTTGAAATTACTACAACACAAGAAGAAATTAATTTAATGACTCGTATATCGGGCTATACATACAATATATAATATTTAAAATTTTACCAAAACTGTCTTGTCAAGAATGCATCAATTTAATATCCACCGATAAAGAACTTATTTTACCTAAACAAAATGAAATCTATATCTGTATTGATAAACTTTCTCACGGAAAATTAAAATATCTAACGGTCGATTTTGCGGCTATTTGTGTGTCATTGCTTTGTATATTTAAAATAATAGTTGAAAAGCATGAGAATATTTTTAAAGTAGTTAGCAATCAAAAAAAAATTATCAAATATATTTTCTAACATTTAGAAAATAATTTTTATTTGGATTTATTTCAGTTCAAAAATATACAAGACAACCATTGTGTTAATAAAAAATAATTTGATTACATTCCCGCAAGCATTCGTAGAACCTCGACAGAGAGTTACCGGTTGCCCGCCTCTACTCTCTCGCTAGGTGACGACTTCGACCCCCACTCTTAAAGCAGAGCCTGTATCTTCTAGGAAGCTTTGGTAATTCCGATATTGCAGATGGTGAAAAAAAATTCATGTGAATATGATTAATTTCTAGTTGCAGTTACTGTTTCTTCTTTTAATTAAAATAATATTTTTGTAGATAAGACGAAAATTTTACAATATATAATTTTTGCCAACATCAGCGGAGTCTGAACCACTGTGCACTGGTGTCAGGCGTGAGGTTTGTGAAAATAAATAAACAATTAAAATTGAATTAAATTTAAACAAATTATTAAACAAAGTGCAGTGTCGAAAAAAAACAATGGCTTCAAAGAAAGTGCTGCTAAAAGATTTAAAAGTGACAGACTTGAAAGCCGAATTAGAAGAACGCGAATTGGAAATTTCCGGAAACAAATCGATTTTGCAACAAAGACTTCACCAAGCGCTACTAGAAGAGGGAGAGGACCCGGAAACCTTTCTTTTTGAAATATCGGGCGGTCCTGCAGATTTAAGTAAGAAATCCAAAGATGAATTGCTGGAACAATCCAGAAGTTTAGACGAGAAATTTCGAGAACAATCTGGAAATTTGGAAGCTAAATTAATGGAACAATCTGGAAATTTAGAAGCCAAATTAATGGAACAATCTGGAAATTTCAAAGACGAATTGCAAAATAAATTAAAGGAACAATCCGGAAATCTAGAAGCTAAATTGCTGGAACAATCCAGAAATTTAGATGAAAAGTTTAGAGAACAATCCGGAAATCTGAAAGACGATCTTGGAAATTTGAAAGACGATCTAGGTAAACACGGAAGAAAATTTTAGAAGAGAAACTTGAAAATAAATTAATACAACAATCGACAAATCTGGAAACTAAATTTCTAGAACAATCAAAAGGGCTTGAAGACAAACTAGTTGTAAAAATATCCGAAGAGACAAGGAATCTGCAGGAAAATGTTGAAGAAATACTATTCCAGCAGGATAACAAAATTAAGAATCTCGAGCAAATCATGGCAGGGTTGAGAATGTTCTGGGATCCGTCATCAGCAGAAATACCAAAAAATAATGAGGGCCAAACTGTGGTAAGACGAGCGGAAATTTCTAAATTGAAAATAAAACCACCGACGTTCGATGGGAAGTCATCTTGGCCTAACTATTTCAAACAGTTCGAAGCGGTAGCAAAGGCGAACGGGTGGACGATCAGTGAAAAAAACCACTTCGTTAATTGTGGCCTTGAGGGGGGGACGCTAGCGATGTGCTACAAATGATGCCGGCAGAGGAACAAGAAGACTTCCACAAGCTGGTGAACAGGCTGGAGAAGCGTTATGGCCAGGCGCATCTGACCGAGGTGTACCATGCGCAGCTGAGAAACCGTTGCCAGAAATCCGGAGAGAGTCTTCAGGAATTCGAGGCTGATGTAGCGCGCCTAGCCCGGTTGACATATCCTGCAGTGCCTGATGAATTCCTGCAATGTTTGAAGATGCAGACCTTTGTAGAGTTCCAAGACTTCCAAGAACGCATTGGCCTACGCTTTGGAATACGAGGTGGCGAAGCGAGTCTCAAGAGGACATGTCAAGGTACGAGCTGCCATGGACTCCCAAGAAGAGGGATCCGCCAGCGTCAAGGTGCGATCTGCTGCAGAAGAACAGCACAAGGAGTGTGCCGCCGCGGAGGATTTTCGCCGCATTATGGAGCAATTCTTGAGGCAGAAGAATCCTCTGGTGCGTTGGAATTGCCAGCAAGAGGGACATGTTCGCAGGCGGTGTCCCAAGGCAAGGCAGGAGCCTCCACGAAGGAAGCCACAGGGAAACTAAGCCGGGTCGGTGCAGAGGGGCAAACGTCGACCCGTATTCAAAGGCCCCCAAAGCAAAAGGCACGAAAGTAATAGCCCTGCGACGATTAATCAGCAGTGTCTTCGTGGATGCTACCATTGATGACATCCCTCACACCATGTTATTGGGTACGGGTGCGACGAAGACTATCTTGAGGCCCGACGTTATCAAGTCATCAAGACGCACCGAACCGACTAAGTGGAGACTGAGGACAGCAACCGGAACATGAGCAACTGCCCATGGAGAAGTAGAGGTGATCATTACCGTTGGATCGACCCCCATCAAACACCGTGCGCTGGTAGCAGAAATAGAGGACGAAGCGATTTTAGGCATGAACGTCATGTGTGCCCATGGGTTCCAATTGAATCTGAAGCGTGGCGTAATGGCGGTTAACAACGAGGAGTTGGTTCTACATCAACGAGAGGATGTGGCCGCTCGAGTTGTTCTCGCAGAAGATGACGTATTGCCCAGCAGAACCGAGGTTATAGTCGATGCAAACTTGAATGGCGCTTTCGAAGATGGGCAAGTCATTATGGTCGAACCTAATACTGACGATCAGAAGATTGGAAAAGGAGTTCTCGTTGGAAAAATATTGTTGACAGCAAAGAAGGAAATACCAGTCCGACTAATGAATGTGAACTGTTTCCCCGTCAACATCAAGAAGAGTACGATCTTGGGAAGCTGTGTCATGGTGTCTTCCATCTCCCGCCAACTAGAAGCAAACGTGCAAGAGAGAAAGGTCCCGAAGAAGTTGTAGGAAATGGTCATGTCAACGGCCCACGAATTGACTCCAGAACAAAAGACAAAAGCGAAAAACCTGATCTGTCGCAATGAAAGATGTGTTCGAGGTAGAAAATGGACCGAAGGGAAGAACCGACATCGTCAAACACAAGAGAGAGACCGGAGAAGAAAGACCCATCCGTCAAGCTCCAAGGAGGTTACCATTGGCGAAGCGTGAAGAAGCAGAACTCATTATTCGCGAGATGGAAAAAGACAATGTAATTGAGCCATCGAGCAGCCCATGAGCGTCACCGGTGGTGCTTGTGAAGAAGAAGGATGGATCCATACGGTTCTGCGTAGACTATCGATTGCTCAACAACGTCACCATAAAGGATAGCTATCCTCTGCCACGCATTGATGACACTCTGGCTGGTTCAAAGATCTTCTCGACCTTGGATCTAAAGAGTGGTTATTGGCAAGTGAAACTAGCACCCGAATATCGAGAAAAGACGGCGTTTTCCCTTGGTATGGGTCTATGGCAATTCACAGTGATGCCGTTCTGGTTATGTAATACCCCAGCGACATTCGAGAGGCTAATGCAGACGGTTCTGAAGGGTCTCTCCTGGACAACGTGCATGGTATACCTGGACGACATAATTGTGGTGGGAAAAACGTTCGACGACCACCTGAAGAACCTGGAAGGAGTGTTCCAGCAACTTCGCGGAGCTGGACTAAAGCTTAGTCTTAAGAAGTGCCACATGTTCCAGAAGGAAGTTAATTATCTGGGCCATATTGTCAATGGGAATGGAATCGCCGTGGACCCAGTGAAGATTCAGGTGGTGAAAGGCTGGCCAACTCCCAAAAATAAACACCAGATAAGGAGTTTCCTAGGCCTGTGCACTTACTATCGGCGCTATGTTCCAGGATTTGCAGATATCGCTAAGCCGTTGACGAAACTCGCCGGAGAAGGTCGTCCGTTTGAATGGGACCAACACTGCCAAATTAGTTTTGAACAACTAAAACAGTACTTGATAAGTGCTCCTATTCTGAGTTACTCTCTCCCAGAAGGCAAGTTCGTCGTGGACACCGACGCTAGCAATGTTGGTATCGGTGGCGTACTCTCCCAGATACAAGATGGGCAAGAGAAGGTGATCAGCTATTTCAGTAAAGTCCTGTCAAAGCCGGAGCGAAGTTATTGCGTCACTAGAAGGGAATTGCTAGCCGTGGTAAGGACCGTAGAACATTTCTACAAGTACTTATATGGCAGACACTATCTCCTGAGGACGGACCATGCCGCTTTAAAATGGCTCCTCCGATTCAAGAATCCTGAAGGACAAGTCGCACGATGGATCGAACGACTTCAGGAATACGATTTTGAAATTCAGCATCGGGCCGGTACTAGCCATAGAAATGCCGATGCTTTGTCGAGAAAACTGTAAGCACTGTAGTCGTCTGGAGGAGAAAGTAGCCACGACTGCGAGGACGCCCGTTGTAGACAACAAATGGCAAGGTGAAGAATTGCGACGGGACTAGGAGAACGATCAGGATTTGAAATTGTTGCTGGAATGGAAAAGTAGGGAGGCAAGGCCTACTTAGGAAGAGATAGCACCATATGCACCATCCGTAAAATCGTACTGGGCGCAATGGGACTCCATAATGCTGGATCATGCTCTTCTGAAACGAACTGTCGAGAACCAGGAAGGCACGGAACAGAAGACACAGTTACTGATCCCCAAGAATAGGGTGCCGGAAGTTCTGAGGAAACTTCACGATGCAACTTCGGGAGGGCATCTGGGAATCAAGAAGACTATGGAAAAGGTGCGCGAGCGATTCTACTGGGTAAACTGCAAGGAAGACGTAAAGGACTGGTGCAGGAAATGCGTAGTCTGCGCAGCCAGTAACGGCCCCCACAAACGCTCCCATGAAACAGTATAACGTGGGAAGTGCTTTTGAGAGAGTTGCCATAGATGTAGCCGGCCCATTTCCACAAACGAATAGTGGAAATAAGTACATCGTCGTGGTGATGGATTACTTTAGCAAGTGGGTTGAAGCATACGCCCTACCAAACCAGGAGGCGATAACTATTGCTGAAGTCCTTGTCCGAGAATGGATCAGTCGGTATGGTGCGCCCATGGAGCTGCATTCAGATCAAGGGAGGAACTTTGAATCGGCTTTGTTCAAGAAAGTTTGTACTCTGCTCGGCGTCCGGAAAACTAGAACCACTGCACTTCACCCGCAGTCGGACGGAATGGTGGAAAGATTCAACAGAACCATCAACCGACATTTGTCCAAGGTCGTCTCCGATCATCAGAGAGACTGGGACACGTATATTCCCCTTTTTCTACTGGCATACCGTTCGTCCGTTCATGAGACCACAGGAGAGACTCCAGCAAAAGTGGTATTTGGGCGAGAGCCAAGACTGCCCTGCGACCTGAAGTTCGTCGTGAAGCCTGGTGAGGTCCCTGCCGACGAAGACTACGTGAGCGGTCTACGCAGGAAAATGGACGACATTCACAATCAAGTGCGTCACAATATACAGACGGCCAGCGACCGAATGAAGGAGCATTATGACAATGTTAAGAATGGGGGATACCAACCTGGAGCACTGGTCTGGCTTTACAATCCTCAAAGACGTCGAGGTCTGTCCCCAAAATTGCAGACATCTTTGGAAGGTCCTTATAGTGTGATGAAACGGATCAACGATGTCATCTACCGCATCAGAAAGATTCCACATGGCAAAACCCAAAGTTATCCACTTCAACCGAATGGCTCTTTACAACGGAGAAGAAAATGAAGGGACAGTACAAAGGACGCAAGGTTCCGAAGTGAATTTCGAAACCTTTATGTCTCATCACGCTACCGGAAGTAAGGCACGATTCGGAGTGACCACAGAGAGGCAGCAAGATCTTTTTCAAGTACCACCGAAGTACAGTCTGGCCCACTGTGTGGCAGAAGACCTAAGAATGTCCAAGGGGATAGCCCAGGTCTTCCGGAAGAAATTTGGTCAGGTCGAGGAACTCCGAAGACAGCATCCCATGGTGGGCAAGAGCTTGCAGATCATCGACACGGAAGTAGATCAAAGACGACACTGTATTACTTAGTCACCAAGAGGACATCAAGCGGTAAGCCCGACTATCGCAACATTTGGAAAGCTTTATGGAGCTTGAGGAGGCAGCTGGTAGAAGGTAAGGAGACGAAATTGGCCATTCCTAAGTTGGGCTGCGGACTAGATGGATTGGACTGGAGGGTCATTGGAAGCATGATAGAAGTCATTTTCAACAGAACGGGAATTGAAGTTCTAGTCTGCAGTCACCACCCACAGGCAGCTGTCGGCAGTAAGAAAACCGTGGACTGCTATTTCTTCCAGACGGGAAGTTGTAAAAAGGGTCCAGCATGCCGCTTTCGAGATCATCCTTCAAGGCTGCCAAGAGGAACGTTCCGAGACGAAACGTTTTTAAGAAGGGGGCAGTGTAATGATTCGTCGATACCAGCCGGCGTCAGACTGTCTCTTGCGTCACAGTCGTCTAGCCGACGCACCTTAGGCGATAGCCGAGAGAATGCTGGCGGCAGAATAAACTAGACCAGACAGTCTAGACACAGTTCGGAAGAATTCAGCGTTAGACAGTTCGTCATTAAGGTTCACTCGGCTGTTAAAATAAATTAGGTAGAAGCTTGTAAATTATTTAGTGTTTGATTTAAATTAGTTTGCTTTTAAATAAATTAGTTTATTAACTATTTCGTGTTTTGTTTAAAATAAAAATTAATCGAACCCTTAAAAATCGTTACAATATTCGTCGGAAGAATCATATAATTCAAGTAATTGCGAATCGAGATGTTGAAGGAAATCATCCAGATTAGCGTGTGGCGGTCGATATACTGTAGTTATCAAATACTTAACTTGGTTTATTATAGGTCTGTTTGTTATCCTGCACTGGTGTACACCAATGCATACTTTTTCGCAAAATACGCTTTAATGCAACCTGAAATGCTTGTGTACTATGTGAGTATGAATGAGTATGATTTGTATTGACACATTATCAAACAATTCAGGCTTCATTAAAGAATATTTCGTAAAAAAAGTGTACACTAGTGTACACCAGTGCAGGATAACAAACAGACCTTATGACTATACAGGCAGTGATTTCGCACACATCTTCGAGGGAGCGACATGTAATTTCTCTAGCAGTTATTCCGTTTTTTACGAAAATACATACTCCGCCACCTTTCTTTGCTGTTCAAATCGGTATCTCAAAAACTATAGGAAATTTTGAGAAAAACGATAAAGTGAGACCTAGATATGATGTTCTACAGCATATTAAAAAAAATCAGTTCTGTGAATTTAATAAGAGAAAAACAGCTTCAAAATTTTCGGGAAATATCGTCGTTGTAATACAGCGCCTCTAACGGAGAACTGTCTAAACTACAAATTTTAGAGCTAATGTGCCCTGAATATCGTAGACGATTCGCGATTATCGTAAACGAGGTATTTAAACTTATTGAATAATATTTACGAAATTTGTAGTTTAGACAACTCTCCGTCTTACAACGATATTTCCCGAAAATTTTGAAGCTGCTTTTCTCAGCTATTATTAAATTCACGGAACTGATTTTTTTTTTTAATTATGCTGTAGAACATCATAGTAAAGTTGTAACTTTGTTATAACTTTGAAAGCAAAAAGTCGTTTTCGCGGATAAAGTTTTAACTTTAACCGGGAGTGCCGCCATGTTCACTTTCAGTCAAGTTATAACGTTGGTCAAGAGCAAAATTATAGACGTCATAGAACTGTCACTGCTTAAATTTGGTTAGATATGATCTTATTCCACAACAAATCCGAAGTCATGATTTCATGAATTTATACTATAGATTGCAGAGCTGAAAATTTTACAAGAAAGAAGTATTTCAAGAAAAAGAATTACAATAGTGATAAAAATGAATCAGATAACAAGCCGTTTAAATTCAGGTGTCACAAATGTCGAGAAATCGGACATAAAGCAATAAACTGCAAAAATAAAAAACCGCCAGTCGCGAATAAAACAGAAGAAGAGACTCTTTTCGTGTCGCCAAAAGCGAACGTGTATAAAGCTACTTCGGAAAAGTGCGGTACAAAGATCAAGAAATGGTGTATTGATAGCGGTTGTTCAGCACATTTATGCCGAGACTTAAGTGATTTTGTTAAGATTGAATCGAACATAGGTGGTAAATTAAATTTAGCGAACAATGTATGTACGGAAATAAAAGCTAAAGGCGTCGCGGCGCTCGTTACCAAATTTGAGGGAATAGACAAAACTGTGCGATTAGAAAACGCGCTTCACGTTCCTGATTTACGTACGAATTTAATATCGGTCGGGAAAATTACTGACAAGGGAAACACTGTTATCTTTCGCGAGAAAACTGCTGAAGTGATTAACCGTAGTGGTAAAGTTACATTGACGGCTGAACGCATTGACGGTCTTTACTACATTCGAGACGAAAAAGAAAATGAATGCAGGAAAATTACTGAAGACGACGACGAGGAGAAGAAAATTCCAGAGAAGAAAACTCTAAAAGAATGGCATGACATACTCGGACATTTAAATTTGAAGGATTTGCGTGAAGCTGCTAGGAAAGGAAAAATTCAGGGATTGAACATAGATGACATAAACGATGATCTCCAGTGCGAAATTTGCCTACGAGGTAAGATGTCACGACCCCCGTTTCCTAAGAAGTCGGAAAGAAAAACAGAAATTGGCGACATTATTCACTCTGATGTATGTGGTCCCATGAGAGTACTTTCGAATGGAAAAGCACGTTATTTCGCTACGTTTATTGATGACTCCACGAGATGGTGTGAAGTGAAATTTCTTCGTCAGAAAAGTGACGTTTACAAAGAATTTAAGAATTTCAAGGCGTTCATGGAGACACAAAGAGGAAAACGAATAAAATGCCTACAAACCGACAATGGAACAGAATATGTCAACAATGAATTCGACGAATTCCTGAAAAACCAAGGGATTCGACGACGATTAACTGCTACTTACAATCCGGAGCAGAACGGAGTCGCAGAAAGAAAGAACCGTTCACTAGTGGCAACTGCTCGATGCCTGCTTCTTCAGTCCGGATTACCATCAACCTTCTGGGCAGAAGCAATTTATACTGCAAACTATATTCGAAACCGATGTCCCTCGAGTAAATTAAATGGGAAAAGTCCTTATGAAGCATATTTTAAAGTTACGCCCAACGTGAAGGAGTTCAAAGAATTTGGCCAAGAAGTGTATTGTCTGAATAGATCTCCGAATAAAGAAAAGTTTCAACCACGTTCAAGAAAAGGAGTATTTGTGGGATATTCCGAGGAATCTAAAGCATACAGAATCTGGATTCCTGATGAAAGAAAAGTGGAAGTCACTAGAGACGTAAAGTTCCTGAAGAAATCATCAGCAGTCCCGAGAAGCAATTTTGAAGAATTTTACTCGGAAGAAATTATACCTGAGGACTCACCGAACTTGTCGATCAATAACGAAGATGAATCGTTCATCGACATTTTTTCAAAACGTGTCAGAAATGAAGATGGCGCTGTACAAGGTCCTCATGTCCCAGCAGACATTCCAGAAGAAGAAGAAGAACCCGATTTTCTAGGATTCGAACGTGAAGAGATTCTACAACAAGACGTTAGACGCGGCCGTGGTCGACCGCAGAAGATTTTGACAGGAAGGCCTGGTAGACCCAAAAAGCAGTATCACATGGTGAACTCAAGACTAGACGAAGTTGCTGACTACGCACTTTTGACAGAAGTTCCAGTTTTACAAGCCATGTCTAGTTCAAAGTCACACGAATGGATGGAAGCAATGGCCAGCGAAGTAAAATCCATATTGAAAAATAGCACATGGGATATCGTAGATCGACCAGAAAACCGAGAAGTTATCGGAAGTCGTTTCGTTTTGCGTGACAAATACGGTGCTGATGGAAAGTTAGAAAGGCGAAAGGCCAGAATTATCGCTCGTGGCTTTTCACAGAAGCCTGGAAGAGACTTTCATGAAACCTATGCTCCCGTTGCGCGTCTGAAACCGCGTCTGGGGATAGCACTTGCTGCATATCGAAAGATGTTTATACGCCAGTTCGACATTACCACAGCTTATCTTAATGGTACGCTAGAAGAAGAGATATACATGGAGGTACCAGACTTCATGGTAGACATACTGGAGTACATCATTAGAAAGAAACAAAAGAACTGCGACATCACCAGAAAAGCGGAAATAATGTTGAAGGAACTTTCAAACGAAAACAAAGTTTGCTTGATGAGAAAAGCGTTGTATGGCCTACGTCAGGCAGGGCGCGTATGGCACAAACGATTGGATCGTGAGATTAGAGATTTTGGAGCAGTACCTTCAGAAGCAGACCCCTGCGTATATCTAAAAGACCGAAAGGATCGTCTACTTCTTATTATTATCTACGTTGACGACATTCTGGTTATATCAAAAAGCCAGAAAGACATTGCAGATTTTGGAGAACACCTGAAGAGGGCATTCGAGGTGAACGACCTTGGTGAGTTGAAACACTGTCTGGGAATGGACTTCGAAAGAAACGAGAATGGCATTCGAGTGAACCAGACGAGATACATCAAGGATATTCTTCGAAGATTTGATATGATAAACTGCAACCCTCTGTCAACCCCTCTGGATGTTAGTGTGAAATTATCCAAATCCGAGCCTTGGACAGAGTCCGATGGAAATAAACCGCCCTATCGTGAATTAATAGGAGCTCTTATGTACCTTTCTGTTACAACCCGCCCTGACATATCACACACTGCAAGCCTGTTGAGTCAGTTTAACAACTCTTTTGGGAAAAGTCATTGGATGGCTGCAAAACAAGTGTTACGTTACCTGAAAGGAAGTTTAGAACTTGGATTATTTTTTGGTTCTCAATCTAGCGCATTAACTGGTTACGTGGACGCAGATTGGGGTGGAAATCCAGATGACAGGCGATCGTACACGGGATATGCATTTATCTGGAATAATGGAATTATATCCTGGGAATCCAAAAAGCAGAGAACCGTTGCTCTGTCTTCGACTGAATCAGAGTATATGGCTCTAGGGGAAGCTGCCAAGGAGGCCGTGTACTTGCGTCGTTTTCTTACAGAAATTGGTATTGAAAATTTGAAAACTGTTACGTTGTATAACGACAACCAAAGTGCACTGAAACTTGCGGGGAATCCTATTTTCCATGGACGCACGAAGCATATTGACGTACGCCACCACTTCGTACGCGAACTCCTGGAATCAGGACAAGTTGAAGTGAAACATGAATCAACCCAAGAAATGCCCGCGGATGTTTTTACAAAAGCATTATCGAAACCCAAGCATTGGAAATGTTTGAACCTCATGAACATTGTGAAGGTTGTTTCCGATTAAATGCTGATATGAATTAACCTCCGTTGCTCCGTTTGTATTGAGGGGAAGTGTTTGAAATGAGCATTGGATCACATTGCATCTGTTAAACAATTCAAACGGTAGTTATTTACTTTTTAATGTCATTGTTTGTAAATGTGTCACATATAGAATTTGCTGATACTTAAAATAAAACGTTTACGATTTCCCGGAGATAATTTATTTCTATCGGCACACTCAGTTCCCCGCAACAAATATATTTTGCGTTCCGATTTTTAGGGGTTATTGCGCATGATCTCAAATACAATTAAGGCGGGTAATTTAAACATATTTAAGTTTGTGCACTGCTTTTTCCAGTACGTTTTTTACGTATGTATTTTAATGTTTATTTATACATGCACTGAGGTCTAGCAACAAGTACATTTCTTGTTAATCCAGAAAAGATCAACTTCACTATCTCTAAATAGTATTCAAAGGTACGGCTTTTTCCACGGTTGGAGAAAAAGGTATTTTTAGCCGGCTAAATTACATCACTAGGAAAATTACATTTTTATAGAATTATCGTTTTGCCTATTCTGACGTACAACTTTTTTGTGTGAACTTTCGCGACCTGGAATTCTTCGTTGATTATACCTAAAAGAAAAATTTTGAGACGCATTTCACTTCGAAAACATTATTTTGTGTAACTAACTTTTGCATGAACTCCTTTTTCTCGTTATTAATTTAAATGCACTCCTTAAAATTTGAAGTGGAACACTTACATTTTTTTCTTTTTTTTTGTAAATTTGTGTTCGACTCATGTGAGACTTATGTGTATTAGAAGCGAAATAGTAAAAATATAAAAATGTACATTTAAATAGAGTTCAAAAAAAGTTCAAATGAAGTTAGCAATAACTTTCAGCAATAAAAAAAAATTCTAAAACTATACCAAAACAGTTTCAGTATTTATATATTAGTATAGAAATCTACTAATTAAGTAATGTTCAATAACTTAAAATGAATATTTTTAGAAATTGATTCGAAATTGTATCAAGTAATTTTGCGTTAGGCGTACTCAACTTCTTCAAAAATGATAGCGTTGTCTTATTTTTAAATCAAATATTTTTAGACGAATATAATCTATTAATAACGGGCTTTCGATAGTGTAAAAACAAAAAGGGACATATTTTTTGTTTGGCCACAATTAAATCTTAAACTTTAGCTCCGCGTACAGTAGGACTCTCGCTTCGTTTTTCTCAAAAATGACAGCGTTGTCTTAGTTTTAAATCAAATGTTTTTAGATGAAAATAATCTATTATTATTATTAATAGATAGGCTTTCGATAGTTTAAAAACAAAAAGGGACATATTTTTTGTTCGGCCACAATAAAATCTTAAACTTTCGTTCCGCATACTCCAGGACCTTAAAAATCTAAGGTGATTTGAAAACTTGTTCAAAATAAGTATGTAATTGAAAATAAAAAGATGCACAATGCTTTTTTTACAGTACTAAATGCCTCTTATTGATTTATTTAATTAAAAAATAAGACAACAATGTCATTTTTGAGAAAAACGAAACGTGCGTCCTGCGGAACTAAAGTTTAAGATTTAATTGTGCCCGAACAAAAATATGTCCCTTTTTGTTTTTACACTATCGAAAGCCCGTTATTAATAGATTATTTTCGTCTAAAAACATTTGATTTAAAAATAAGACAACGCTGTCATTTTTGAGAAAACGAAGTGCGCGTCGGAGTATGCGGAACTAAAGTTTAAGATTTAATTGTGGCCGAACAAAAAATACGTCCCTTTTTGTTTTTACACTATCAAAAGCCCCTTATTGATAGATTATTTTCGTCTAAAAATATTTGATTTAAAAATAGGACAACGCTGTCATTTTTGAAAAAGTTGAGTACGCCTCGCGCAACATTACTTGATAGGTCAATTTCGAATCAATTTCTAAAAATATTCATTTTAAGTTATTGAATATTACTTAATGAGTAGATTTTTATACTAATACATAAATACTGAAACTGTTTTGGTATTAGTTTAGAATTTTTTTTATTGCTGAAAGTTATTGCTAACTTCATACCGGTTTCAAAAGAAATAAACTTTTATGATATTTTCTTAAACTGTGGCCTTTTCTTCAATCAAAAATTGCAAGATGCGAAATACTTTTACATTTTGGATTTCTAGTTATTTATGTACCAAGGTGGCAAAGTGGCACTTTATCAAAAGAGTTTGCAAATTGCGAGCCAAGGCGAAGCCGCGGTGAGCAAGCGAACGAGGTTGATAAAGACACTTTGCTGCCGTGGTGTATATAATATTTTTTCGACTACTACATACTCAACCATTTATTTTGAAATATCCAAACCTTGCAGATTTATATCTATGTTTATACCTTCGTAAATTTTTTGAAAAATTTATTTCGTTTACTTTATAGTACGTTATAAACGACACTGGCGTTTCGATGACACCAAGAACAGTCACTTCGCGTCACGATGTTTGTCATGTACTTAATTATCAACATTTTTTTAACAATTTTCGAAGAAATATATGTATGTAGATACATATTTACAAAGAAACATATTTACCGCCGATTTTTCTTTTCCTATATATGACCTTCTTGTTAATGGAGTTTAATTTACCCATGTTTACAATTTAAATAAATAAAATAATGAATTTCATTACAGTGTTGAGCTGCAGGTAATATTAAAATTGCGCATGGGCATGAAATAGCATTATAAGTAAAATTTTTGGTGCTGCAGCTTCAATCCTCTTCAATATTTTTACAAATATAGGTAACTGCTTGTTCCTTTTCTATTACACGACGCATATGTGCAATTAAGAACAAAGTCTACTTTGAACGATATAATTGCGTCTTATTACAATTTACCGTAAAAAATGTGTTAGGTATTTGAATATAATTATGTACATGTATGTGTATTTCTGAACCCGTTGAATATACCAACATTATGACTGAACGCAGCCTAGTAAGTTGCTCATGATGACGGAACCACCGACACGCGAGAATTATTATCGTTCTTCCTCAATATGTGTTGAACAGAGATAGCTCTAAGCAACTAATGTTGGTGGTTTTTCAATAGCCGCATAGTCGAAAGGCGACTGCCAACCAACCAATCATAATATCACAAATATTTCCCCTTAACGTAGCAAAGTAGGGATAGTACTCTGCGAACTTCTGAGGGGTAACTTTGTACGATTCCTCTTAAAGTTGGAACTATAGAGATGTCACTTAAGTTACTTTCAGTTATAACTTCGCGTTTTAACTTTGTACCATGAAAACTCGACTCATATCTAGGTCTCACGTTATCGTTTTTCTCAAAATTTCCTATAGTTTTCGAGATATCGATTTGATTTTTCCAAAAAATAATTTTTTTAATGTCAACGTGAGACCTAGATGAGACCTCATGAATGCGTACTGAAAATTTAATCTCATAATTTACAATGGTTACTCAAAAGCTTTTTTAAAAATTAGCGCTTTGTAAAAGGCTAGGTCTCTTAAGGGGAACCATGTATAATGTTTATTGACTTTACAATGAAATATAAATATTTCTTTTTATGAAAAGCTATCTACTTGGCTCGCGAAGATTTAGAAGAGATACTGTGTTCATTAACATATTGGCAAGTGGTAAGTTAAGTTTGGAGCAAATATTCATCTATTATTGGCTATGAAACAAGTATACTCAGTTTGAGATTTTCAGTAACATAATAAAAAAAAGAATGCAACAGACCTGGCCATCAGTCGTGAGAGCCATTGAAAACATAGCTCCAGCACAAACTTTTCTTATTGTAAGCCCTTGCAACGCTTCAATGATTTTAGGACGACACACTTTCACAATTTCACCATGTCCTAGTCTTCCGCTGTCTCCTGAGCCAAAGGACCATACTGTTTTGCCGTCCTTAGAAACAACTAATGTATGTGCACTACCACAAGCAACAGATCCCACATCCTTTAAGTCTCTGACTTCAGTAGGTACATCTCGACCATTACTATCGCCATGACCTAATCTGCCATGGTCACCTTCACCCCATGTGTATAGAATACCGTCTTCAGTGACAGCAGCACTATGGCGATAGCCTAATAACAAATTTCAAATTCATAATTATTTCTTGAACCTAATATCAATGACTTACCTGCATTAACACATTTGATTACTTTTTCTGTAAAAATTCCTTGAATAAGTTTGGGTTGCTTATGTGTTGTACAATTTCCATGTCCAAGTTTTCCGTAATCTCCATCGCCCCAGCTGTATACCTGCCCATCTTCTGTAAGTGCTAAAGTATGGCCATCACTACCCTTGGAGCTCGATAGTTTCTTAATGCTATTGTCTAGTAATACTAACTTTGGCATATTCTGATTTGCAGAGTCACCTAAACCAAGTCTGCCATAACTACCTTTTCCACAAGCGCTGACTTTACCATCCCAATGAATTATGAAAGTACAATATTGTCCAGCTTCTGACTAAAAAGCATTAGAGTCAATAAAATACTGGCAGATCAAATTTTAAAAAATAGTATCAAAGTGGGCCCATGCAGTCTTGAAGTCATCTCTGACTAAAGCCATTTTTTGGCATTACAATACTTTGCAATATTTTCAAATATTGTAATTTTCGCGTTGAAACAATTACGTCATATTTAAAATTATTTAAACTTGTTTGAAACGTTCTTGAGAGGATAATTCGTGAAGAAAAAGTGACTTGGCGAACATCAATTTGAAATGTTTCTTTGCTGTATGCTTGACAATTCATCCCAGTGATGCCGTTTAATGAATAATTGTCAGATTTAATTTATAATCATAAATGAATAATTGTCAGACTTAATTTATAATCATAAATGAATAATTGTCAGATTTAATTTATAATCATACGATAAATGAAACTTGACAGGCATTTAACAAAAGTTGCAACCATAGTTGAAAAATTTACATTTTAGCGTTTCTTATTTTCATGACGTCATAGACTAAATTATTTCAAATATTGGTTGAAAATATTGCAACGCCAAAAAATGACTTAAAACTTGCAGATCAAAATTTTCCATGGCTGGGAAAATTTAATACCTTTTTTTACATAAAGTGAACAACAATAAAATTGATGGTCATGTGGTTCTCATTCATTCACATTTGTCTTTATGAAAATTAACTGTAGGCCAATGAGACTGACAATACTTAGCTGAGTTTGATTATTTACGCAGTGCAAGCTCGAAGTAAAAGTGCAATGAAAATGAAATTGACTTGATACATGTAAAAGTAAGACAAAAGAGTAAATGGAATGAACATGGTGGAATAACCATGGAACTATTGTTGTATGTTAAACTTTAATAAAGAGTATTATTCTGTAGCAATTTAGCATATTGTTGAAAATAGTTAAATATGTGGTGGCTAGATAAAGATCTCTTTAATGTTTATCATTAATACTTAAAGAAAGGCTTAAAATGGATGGCATGATCTACTCTGACAATGGGCGCATTCAGAGGCAGCAAGCGGCTGAGTTGTTTACCCAGCAATTGCTTCTGAACGAAACTTCGCTGAGAATGCTGCAAGTTAGCTGCTGCTTGTTTCAGGAAGCGCAATTATTTTACGCTGCATAAGCCAGCACATGATGTTATCCTTTTCTATCACTCATGTCTGTGCTTGTCACTTTAACAGATGTCTAAACCACACCATCTAAACCAAGATGTAAATAAACCCGTGTCATATTATTTTGTAATAATGAACAAAAAGGTTCTTGTAAGTTGTAATCACTTTAAAACCAACCAAAAATAATACAACTACCTACTAGTAACTGCGAAATTGGTTATAATAAAGGTAGGTAAATTCTCCATATTATAGGTATGTTAAATTACTACAAATCTTACGCTATGGTCGTAAATACATACAACCAGCACAGTACAACAAAAGAAAGGTTATGACTTATGACGCCAAAAAAATGATAGAATGTAGCAAACCATTCAGAAAATATCAACTTGCTAATTTAAATCACTACAAATCATGCTAAGTGCTGACTAGTAGCCGCTTGGATGTCTAAACGCGTCCAATATTTTATTTGATCATCCAGTACAATTGCGTTTTAAAAAATTGAAAGTACCTGTTGCACTTGCTGAAAAACTTTAGATTTAACAGGAACAATAATTTTTTCCAAATTGCCTTCGGCCAATTGATGTGAAGAATTGCTTCCCCAAATATATAAATCACTTTTTTCTATGACAGTACCAAGAGAATTGTGTGTGCTATCTTCCAAAGCTGTTGAAGCTCCACCATAATCCACCGCCATTTCAACCAGCTTTTCCATTAAATGGTAAGCACCATCATATAAGGATATTTCTGACCCATCACAGTTTAAGTTTTCTCTACCTAAATTTTTCCCGCATTCCATTTGTTGAAGGGCTTTCTTATATTTACTGCTCATAATCTGATCCTCATTTCTGCTGCAAGCATCAAAGGCCAACTCAATCCATTCTAATAAATAACGAAGTGAACCTCTTTGTAAAGCTATGCTCAGTAAAAGTTCCGAAGCAAGTACACGGCCTTTCATATCAGCTCCGGATGTACTTAAAATAACTTCTTTCAAGAAAGTGGCCACCTTATCCAAACAATTTACACCCAAAGTTGTCAACTGACTTTCGTTTGATAAAGATAAAGGTGGAAACTGCTCGATTATTTCCACTGCAGTTTGTAGAACGGGATTACAGAGTGATGGCATGTTTAACAGTGAACTATTTTGCCAATTCTGGCGTAACAAAGCAAATAAAAGACTTAAGCCAGTTTGCACTGCAATTTCCAATAATGCTAAAGATCCTGAAATTGGTTCTTTCACTAAGAAATCTGCTTTTGCACTCACAACAGGACTGTGACTAGACTTTAATTTTTCTTTTTCATGGTACCTCATTACTATTGCATAATATATACGACGAAGTATCAATAAACGCTGTTTCAGAATTAAAGCAAAAGGTGTTGACGTACAAACATTTCTAGCTAAATCCAGCTGTATAGATAGGAGTTTGGATACGTACTGGTCTAATTCCATTGGTAACATCGTCTCATAGTGGAAATCTGGTAAGGTTTGAATATCATTATATGATGCTGCTGGAGTAGGTATTATCCTTATTTCTTTGTTGCTCAATAAAGTGTCATACATAGATTGCACAAAATCTCTCAGCGCTAAACTGTCACAGTCTTTGGTAGACCACGAGCTGTTAGTGTGATCTGCCCATTCTATTTCGACATTGGTCAATCCTGATGTTTCCATTTTATTTATTCACCTAAATTTGCCCATATATAAAATTACAACCAGTTCTTGAAGAAAAACAACAACAACAAAAGTAAATCCCTGAAATTTTGATTTAGAGGTTATAAGGTGACTTTCACGGCACAATATAAGTAATTACCCAGTAGCGTCACTTAAATGTCAGTGTCAAAAAAAAAAACGCCATTCTATTTGATACCCATAGGCTACGTCCATATTGGAGAGCGATGAGCGGTGAGCGTTGAGCGATAAGCGACGAACGTTAAGCGTTAAAATGGTCTAGATTTCCGTTCACATTGGACAGCGATGAGCGGTGAGCGTTAAGCGATGGGCGATGAGCGTAAAGCTAAAATTTCAAGTTCATTAAAATCAACATACGTGTGCACACTGAGCAAAGCGTTACGCTATGCCGCTAAGCAACAGCGTTGCGCAACGCTACATTTCAAGATCGACTTGATTGTGAGCGATGGATGGAAGCGTTGCGCAGAGGTGGGTAAAATAGTGCATACAAATTATTTAAAATAGAAAATACAAAATAAGTTGGTATGTCCTATTTAAAATACAAAATGGAAAATGTTTTGTGATTTTTATTTAAAATAGGAAATATAAAATACCTATTTTAAATGACTAAAAAAATGCAAAATAGTTTTCAATTTTTTTATTTAAAATTTTGAAAGAAATTTTTGACTCGCCAGTGGTTTTTATTATAATTGTCGAAAATATTTAAAGTTTTGGGACAACTGAAAGCCACTGCACGACTCCTGACTCAAGAATTTCTTTCAAAATTAATATCCAGTCAAAACAACAAAATCATAATAGACGCAAAACCGAAATACGTTCGGATCGTTAGAACAAGTTCATTGCGCTAAACAAGAGGTGCGGAAGGGGTATTATTTCGGTATTCGTTCTAGTGGTGAGACGGTATTTCTGTAACGATTATTTTGTCGCGGTATAAATTTGTAACGTTACTTCGCGTTACTGGTTTCTAAAATAACCAGTTCCAATGTCGCGTATGTCGCGAATTGAGAAATTACAAAGCGTTCGTGTTTTTGAGTATACCGTGTAACGTTTAACGCTTTGCGGATGCTCAGTCGCGACGTCGCGTCGCGTTTATTGGAACTAGTTACTTTAAAAGCCAGTACTGAACAATCGAAAATATAACTAAGCGTCGACAGCCAAATGTTCGTTACTTAAATCGTCAGGAGAACGTACATAAAGTTTTTAAACACTAAACACCACCGCTTTAAACACCACTTTTATCATTTAGAAGCCAGAGATTAGTTGTCAACATATATCATAATAAACTACCTAACGTCTCAAGACAGCTATTTTTGAACTTGTGAGAGGTTATTGTTTACAATCAAAGGCAAAATGCATTTGCGGGTGACGCGCGCATAAATGCAGTCTTTCGCCCCGTTTCGTTCGCTACAGTTATTTCGCTCCAACGCAGCAGGAATTGCCTACATCATGTACGAAGATGCAAAAATAACGCGACATAGTAACGTTATTCTGTCGCGGTAATTTTGCGTCGCTGTAACAAAAGTAACGTTCCAACGGTGCCGGTGTAACCGTTTTTCCGTTTTTGTAAAACTGCTTCTCATAACCATTTATTTTTAAATACAAAATACCTTTAATTTCTATTTAAAATAAAAAATAGAAAATGATTTCACCATCAATATTTAAAATAAAAAATATAAAATACCATTTTGTATTTTCAACCGGCATTTGAAATGAATTAATTTAAAATAGTACCCACCTCTGAGCGTTGGTTCCGGAAAAACTTGCAAAGCAGTCGCAAAATGAAAGAAAACTGTTTAATTTTATTGTCCTGAAAGAAGTGCAAACAGTGAAAATCTCCATTTATTAGATCAACATGTAGAAATTTGAATGATACACCATTGCTAATTTTTTTATTCGAAAGAAATTCGGTTAGATTAGTTAAAATGTAGTGTCTTTCATGCTCATACAAATTTTCTAATAAAAACAACAATTGCACAGATAGTTGTCAAACTATTCGTACAACATAGGCGTAGCTAAAGGAGCTTAGCCCCCTCCCCGGATGAAAAATTGACCACTCCTTAAAAAAGATGATAATACTATTAAAACTGTACATACGTTACAATTAGAATATACAGGGTGTTAGGTTATTGCTTTGACAAATTAAAACTGTAGATTAAGGATGTAAAGTGGGATCAGAAAGTACCTAGACATTATGGATTTTAGGGACATTTTGAAAAAATGCAAAAAGAGCGAACTATTGAGGATCGCTGATAGTACTTACGGAGCGAGTGCCTATTAAAGCAGATGTCTCTTGCCCGTTGCACAGTTGCAATAATTGTTAGACGATTCAACGCTGGGGATACTGCCGCCGATATATACGTACTGCAAATATATGCTGATTTCAATGATACCTAACACTTTATATTTATTTTTAATCTCAACTGAGATAAATTGAAAGATCTTATTATTGATATTTTAATAAGATGGCTATGACTTCAGTCTTTATAAGACAAGCGCTAATCCTAATATTGTAGAAAATTATTTAAATACTACATTTCCAGAAAAATAGATTGGGAAAAATGGAGTTGTAATGTGGCCACCTAGGAGTCCAGATCTCAATCCTCTCGGCTATTTTCTGTGGGGTTACGTAAAAAATAAATTATATAAAAATATTCCAGACAATTTACTTGACTTCAGAGAGAATTTAATAGATATTCTATCATCAATATCACGCTTAACAATCCAAAGAAGTATTCAAAATTTAAGAAAACGATCTCAGTTATGCATAAACGAAAATGGTTACCTGTTTGAATATTTACTTTAATTTAACATTTATTATTATTTATTCTTAGTTTTTCTCGTTAGATTACCGAATTTGTTGTTCTATTTTTGTAATAAATAATATGTTCTATCTACTTTCTTATTATTGCCTCATTAAACTGATTAAACCCACGTAATTGTTTTATTACAAAAATACAACAGTAGAGCCATGTTATGAATTAAAATCAACCTTTATGCTATGTTATTCCAATTTGTGTATAAACATGCTGTTGATACAATCACTTGTTTCAAAAGTATAATACCTACACTCTAAAAATTGCAATCATGGCCTACTTGTCGATTATCATATTTTTCGATTTATCTCAGTTGAGATTAAAAATAAATATAAAGTGTTAAGTAAAAGAAGTAAATAGCGGCTTAGCTGGCAAGGAAAAGTAACTGTCGACGTACGTTTCGGTCTTATTAGACCTCATCAGGACAGTATAACCAAGGTGTAAGGTGTTGACACTTGGAGATAGAAAACAACAAATGAAGCAACAGACCAGGAGACCGAATGCACATTTACTGCAACCACTGAGAAGACCCGCATTTCGAGGGCAACATCACAGTATAGCAACGGAAGCAAACAAAGAGTCAACAGTTACTTTTCCTTGCCAGCTAAGCCGCTATTTACTTCTTTTACTTATTGTATTTTCCTGGCGTTAACCTTTCCGTTATATAAAGTGTTATATATCATTAAAATCAGCATAATATTTCCTATTTAATTCACTAAAATTTAAATATAGCATCCATAAGAAAAAATGAAGTTATTTATAATTCTGAAAAAAATAATCGTCATATAAAAATTTTATTTTCCTAGAAAGATTCCTATTAGAAAGTGGCCTTAAGAAAGTATCATCTATTTTTTAATTAATTCAGTAACAAAAAAAGTTAGGGCCAAAATATGAAAATTGATTGTTCCAGTTTTTTCACAATAACTTAAAAACAAAAAGAAATAACGCAACTTTGAGAATAGATTATTAAACAGTACAAAATTCTGCAAAAGTGTCAAATTTAAACCTATATCCTATCTCTTATAATAAGTGAGATCCCAATGGTGAGACTCGAATTTGAATCACCCTGTACAGTTGATTTTTCCAATATATGCCGATCTATCGATCGATAAGCCAAAGAATTTTTATGTAGCTATCTAATTTTCGTGAAACGAAAGTATAGGTATTTTTAATTCAATTTAATACAGATTAGATCACGAAAAAAAAGAAAAATTAGCATGCAAGTAAAGTTAAGCAGTGGTCTTACATACTTTTATTACAAGCAGGAAATCAAATAAGTACTTGTGTAAACAAAACTTGCAAAATGTAAATGCAGTTTAACCGAAGAGAATCACGAACGAAGTAACACCGATTTGTGCCACCAAATGCGAATAGCCGAGACCTGCCAATTACCGACACTCCAATCATCATTCGAGTGGTTTCATTCAAGTGATTATCCGGTTTTTCAAATCACTTGAATACTCAGTAATCGGTTATTGAATAAACCGGTTATTCCCAACACTACTGACAAACATTTGCACGGCCAATCTGCAGTCTGTGGCAGGGCTAATCTAGACTAATTCAATTCTGACCGAGCCTTTACCTTATATTTTGGTTGCTAGGTATTTCTCGTTGTCACTATAATTTATCCGCGTCAGTAATTTTGCGTCAAAATCAAGAATGTCATGTTAAGACTTAATTTGCCAAAAATCTTACGATGCCGCAAAAGCGCAAAAACATTTTAAGTTGCGCAGTTAAAATTTTGTTCCTCCCAAATTTATCACTAGCAGGTACGTGCAGATTCCCCAATCTTTCCGACAGCGCTTTTATTCATCGCTTACAATCAAGTTCTCGAACAACACAACGCCATCGCTTAGCGGCAAAGCGCTCAATATGCACACTCATGTGGATTTTAATGCATTTGAAAATTTAGCTTTAACGCTTGTCGCACATCGCTCGCTGCTCACCGCTCATCGCTCACCAATGTGAACGAAGCCTTATGGAAATGAATGTAATTTGCAGCTAGGTAGGTATCAAATATCAAACAAAAAAGCAAATGTGACAGTTATACTCCAGTGACGCTACTGTGTGATTCTTATACTAGGAGTACGCTCCATATAATGCTCGCAACACTCGTAACGTTCTTCGATGACGTTCCATTTAATAACGCTAGCGTTGAAGAGTGTTAATACGCGACCCTGTACGAGGCTAGAATTCGTGATCGCAACGCTTTTGTTAAGAAGGTGGGTCTTTGTGAGCGTTTGAAAACATAACCTTATTTTTATTGATGTTTGTGTTATAGATGCTTTCATTCTCCATCAGAAGACGTTTCACTGTCTGAAATGTCTTCTCTTTGTCGCCGAATCAACATCACTGCATGATCACTGCAAGAGATCTTTCTCCTGTAACGTTTATTTTTAATGAACGAGCTTTATAAGGTTATGTCAAACGTCAATGCTTAATTTACGTATCCGCAGGCGTTCCATTTGCACTGGTACGCTCAAATCGAATTTTAAATGGAACAATATTACGAATCATCGCGAGTGTGATCAGCGTGAGCGTTATCTGGAACTTACCCTAGGCGTTTTCGTTCGTGCCAACGATTACTAATCTTAAAAACCGGATTCACTTTGTGTGCATTTATTCGTAACTTTTATGAAATATGAATTTTATTCCTTCGCTTTTTATAGAATCAATTCATAAAAGTTACAAATAAATGTACACAAAGCTAATCCAGTTTTTGTGATTAGTAATTCTTGGCACGAACGAAAGCACCAATTGTGAATACGTTCCATATAATGCTCGCAACACTCGTAATGTTCTTCGACGATGTTCCATTTAATGACGCTAGCGTTGAAGAGTGTTCCTAGGCGTTCCCTGTACGAGGCTAGAATTCGTGATCGCAACGCTCGTTACAAATGTGGGTCTTTGTGAGCGTTTGAAACCTTATAGATGCTTTCATTCTCCATCAAAAGACGTTTCACTGTCTGAAATGTCTTCTCTTTGTCGCCGAATCAACATCACTGCAAGAGATCTTTCTCTTGTAACGTTTATTTTTAACGAATAAGTTTTATAAGGTTATGTCAAACGTCAATGCTTAATTTACGTATCCGCAGGCGTTCCATTTGCACTGGTACGCTCACATCGAATTTTAAATGGAACGATGTTATGAGTCATCGCGAGTGTAATCAGTAATTAAATAATTAATAGTGTGTTCACGGTTTCACGTTTTGCTTTCACGCATTACTAAAAATAAAAAGTACTAAAATTTTATTATGACAGCAAAGCACCATCAAGAACAGTACAGTTCCATATTAAACAGATGTTGAAGTTTATAAGATGCTTTGTTTGACGTATATTTTAAAAGATAGTACCATTGCTTATATATGTCTAGTTAGTCAACCGACGGAAATTAATTTTAGTTCTGGACCAAGATTGATAGGGGGCGATGGACTAGAAGTGTAGCACTCCAGCAGACGTTAACAGGTTTGAATCTCCACTCATCAACTGTTTCCAATAAATGCCGTCTTGATTTGTTTGCGCTGTGTTGCACTGTGGTGTTGCCGTGTATTTCACCGAGTTTCGTTATAGTTGTGAACATAATACTTAAATTAGTCACATTTTCTTTAAATTTCTCGACGAATTTTTTAAGATGTCGGGGAACAAATGTAGTTATTTTATGTGCGAAAAGAGCCTGAGAAGAAACACTGGACTTAGAAAATTTATTTTTCCCATTCATTACGATGTACGATGTAAAAAATGGATTATAAATTCAGGTTAACGAACATTGCCGCTAACAAGGGAAAGTCCCCAACCCGAAAATTCAAAAAAACTGAAACTTTCATCCTACGGTGAACACGGAATTATTTTACCTGCCCAAAAAAGCCCTAAGTGAGCAACAACACCCTTTGAAATTTCTGCGATTTTCGGTTTTCTGCAAATAACTCGCCAACCGATAGAGATAAAAATTAAAATTATATGACAAAATATTTACAACACAACAAAAGCAAATGAAAATTTAAAAAAATTATTGGTGGACACTGGAACCATTTGGATCCTATTTCCATTGCGGCACTCTACATGTTTTAAATGGAACACTCTATGCTCGATATTTTGCTGGAAAATTCATTTTTCTTGCTTAATTAATACTTTTCAAATTTCATGTAAATAGATTTAAAAATAAAAATTCTGGAATTCACATGTCGAGGGACTCTCAATATATTTATACAAACTCTTAAAAATAGTTTGTGATGAAGAAATAAGAAAATTTAATTAAAAATTTTTTCACAAAGTTAACAAAAAATAGGATCTTGTAATGCATTTTTCTTTAAATAAATGTAAAACGATAAATAAAAATAAAACAAAATGCAGGCGATTTTGATATTTTTTTTAAATATACAATCGCGGACAAAAAAAGTTTACTGTTTTAAGCCAATTTTATAATATAAAATTTTTGCTAGGTTATTGTAATTATGAACTGAAACTTATGGATTACAATCAGAAATATTTATTTTTTGTCATCCGTAAATATCAGCTCATAATTACAATAACCTAGCAAAAATTTTATATTATAAAATTGGCTTAAAACAGTAAACTTTTTTTGTCCGCGACTGTAGTACGATATTTTTGTAAATTTTAGTGTGATAACAAATAAAACAAAAGTCTCAAATGTTCCAAAACTAAAGTAATTAAACACAGGCTCTCGTTTTCCTGCAGATACAGGGTAGCCCAACGAAAACGAAACAAACTGAATATCTCCCAAGAAAATTTTTGTTTGAAAAAACGCAAAAATAGGTCGATTTATAATCCCAGGGGGACACTTTTCTGTCCTATATCGAACCGTCATACGTCATCCCCCTCCCTTCCAGCTCTCTGACCAATAGAATTTAAATAGGAAATGTACTATGAATGGCATCTCATTGAAAAGGTAATTTTATAGAGTAATGTGAATATGAATGTCCGAAAACTTGATTTTAGCGCCCTCTTTCGGGGAAAAAATTGTTACAATTTAATTAAATTAAATTAAATTTAAGTAATTTAAGAATTCTCTATAAAATTACCTTTTCAATGACATGCCATTCATGGTACATTCCCTATTTAAATTCTATTGGTTAGAGAGCTGGAAGGGAGGGGGATCACGTATGACAGTTCGGTATAGGATAGAAAAGTGTCCCCTTGGGGTTATAACATGTGTCCAAATAAATTTCTGATAAAGGTAGGCCATGGAAGATAAATTATTACTTTTGAATTTAGGAGTTGTTGGTCGGTATAAGGACAAAAATTTTATTATTTTTAAATTGAACGAATTGATTTATTGTTCAATCAGCTGACAAGTTTCGAACACATTTGTGTTCTTCTTCAGAGCCTAAACACCGGTGTTGTGCTCAAGGCTTTGTCTGTTTACAATTTTTAATGTGTTGTGCTCACCAAGCTTACTGTAATATTCCAACATTATTTTCATGATATTTCTTTGATATCTAACCTGTAAGTAATTGGGAAAAAATTTTTGTACCTACCAGTGTTTACTGACAAGTGTTTTTTGGTTTTAGGTTACTTAATGAATTTTTAACCACTACCTTTGGTAGCGTTTTACTTTGTTAAATGTTATGTCGCAATAATTTAGTTCAGAGGTAAAAATATGCTTTTCAAATTTTTAAATATATTTCACAACCTTTAATTAATTTTAGGCTCTGAAGAAGAACACAAATGTGTTCGAAATTTGTCAGCTGATTGAACAATAAATCAATTCGTTCAATTTAAAAATAATAAAATTTTTGTCCTTATACCGACCAACAACTCCTAAATTCAAAATTTACTGAGGGCACCATTTTGGATCAAATAAATTATTACGTTATTTACATTAAAATATTGTCCAGTTCTTGAGTAGTTAAGTAAAATTGAAGTTTAATTCGCCATATCTTACAGCTTGATATGTCACAAGGGAGGAAGGATCTGACAAATGCATTGTAAATGTTCAGTTAGGTACCTTATATCTAACTTTCAAATATTAGTTTGATAACTTAAAGGATTCAGAAGATGTTGCCAAAAGAAAAATAAGTTTCATCCCTCTTTCAGGGAATTATAACTCCCTTATTATTGACTTTTGGAAGAAAAGTATTGAAAAAAGTTGTTTCTTTTGCGCCTCTCTATATACTGTTTCAGTCTCAAACGAGATTTGGGACATCCTGTATAATCCATGTTAAAGTAATTAGATATTTCTGTCTGGAAGGTAGAAAAATACAGAGATTGGATAAGAGACCACATACTGTAATTAATTTTATTCATGATAAGACGGTCGAAAGAATTTTAAAAATTACTACAGGAGAAATTAATTGCCATATAACAAAAATTATAAATCATCACAGAGCATCGTTAACTTTTGATTGCAATATCAATCAAATCAATATTAACACGTATCAGTTAAATACCAAAGAAAAATTTTATATTGTTATAAGAAACACAAATATGTTGTAAATTAATGTCAGTATTGCAAAATGTGAGTACAAACCCATTTTGTAAACATATTCACTCTTGTTGAGAACATCACTAGGGATAATACTTACGAAAAAAATAATTATTGTAATGAAAATGAGCAACCAGAAACATATTTGCTGTCTGCACCTATTACATCAAGTATAAAAAATAACACATGCAATAAGGTTAAAAATAAAAGTGATAATTTAATAAATAATTTGAAAGATGTATTTTTTTTAAAAGAAGATCAACAATCACTTTCTGAAATATACCGAAAATTGAAGGAAACAATACCACTTTCAATATTATTAAAAGGCTCCATGTAGGTGTGAGTAGATATGAAGGAACATTAAAGGATATTCGGCGAACAGTTATTCAACGATTGTTAAACTAGACCTTAGATCAATTACAGAATCAGCAAATAAAAATAGCAGATATCTTTCCATAGTACTAAAAGAAAAAGGCAAACCACAGAGAAAGAACTAAAAAAAAAAACAGGTAGACAGAAATTGAGAACTTGAACATTATAAGTTATTTGTAATTTTTTTCATAATGTAATATTTTTTTGTAATAACGTATAAATAAATATTTGAATTTTTCAGTATGTTATAATGAAATATTTTATGCCCTTAAATTAAACAATATTTTAAGTAATTTTGAAATGAACTTGGTTCAATATATTAATTTTTGTGGAAAATTTTAGCCTAATCAATCAATTTATTTTTTAATTTAAATTCTTCAGTGTCTTTTCTAATTACTCTTATGATCAAATATGTATTTAAGAGCTTCCGAAATCCTAACTTCGGTAGGCACAATTCAAATTAACCGCTAATTCTCTCCCACCACAAGGAGTCGTGCGGAGATTTTAGCCGCTCGTTAGATTTCAGTGACAGTAGATAAAATAATTTTTCTTTCAGCCGAGTTTCAAACTTTATAAACACATGCCGTTCATGTATTTTGTTTTAATCAACAGTTATTAGATGGCAGCACATTCTGAAGACTAGGTTGACTAACTATAAATACATAAACAATGATAGTACTGAAGCATATTTTAGCGACGAACAATTATTCCTACATTTGTAACATGGTTTATGTTATGATGTCATCAAAAATGGTATTCGCGAAAGTGGAGTATTCCATCGGTTAATAACTGTCAACTGTTCATTCTTGCTGTTGTAAGTTTTGTTAATGAATAAATAATAATGAACTCTAAAATGTTTATTACATTAGCAAATGAATAGAGAGACTATTACAAAATGTTAATGAAACAACTTCACTAACATCAAGAAATATGTTATTTTATTTAAGAGTGCTTCGAGAAATGCATATCAGACCAAATTCTCACCAGAATGCTCATGAACAATTATGCACACTCTTCTCGACCATCATCCACTAGTTCCACGAACGACGTTCATAATATACGACAATGACGTCATGTGTTTGTCGGAAAAGTGCTCATTTTCGTAACCACTCTAATCTGGTTCGTCGCTAAAATATGCTTCTGGAGAGTACACTTCAAGAATTTGGTTAGTTGCGAGAATTATAGCGTTTTCCACTGTCTGCACCGGTGTGCACCTCCTCAGGATTAAAGCCTATTCCACAATTGCCCGGGAACGAGAACGGGAACGTTAAAAAGTTAAGTCATTTCATAATCGTACAAGTGTCCACAATGCATCGGTAAATACGGTAACGCTAATAAAGCTCCGCAACGGGAACGCATCAAGTTTTACATTTCCGTTGCGGAGCTTCATTAGCGTTATCGTATTTACTGATGCATTGTGGACATTTTTGTACGATTATGAAATGATTTAACTTTTTTAACGTTCCCGTTCTCGTTCCCGGCCAATTGTGGATTAAGCCTAGTCCACCATTGCCCGGGAACAAGAACGAGAACTGGAACCGGAACGTTAAAAAAGTTAAATCATTTCATAATCGTACAAAAATGTCCACAATACGTGTAAATCAGTAAATACGGTTGTGGACACTTGTACGATTATGAAATGATTTAAATTTTTTAACGTTCCCGTTCTCGTTTTCGTTCCCGGGCAATTGTGGACTAGGCTTAAAGCACTACATCAACATACAGGGCGATCAATGTCAACTGTCCTGAGTTGGCAATACTTAATTTAAGGTGGGATGCCTGAATAATTGGCTATAGTGGTGTGTCACCAGCTGGTTTTATTCAATAACTTTTCATTCCTTTTTTCTCAGTAGTTGGTAGACATGCATACGCATGAAACATGACACTTGACGTTTGAAAGCTCTGTTTAAAATTATTTATAAAGGTGCTCGCGCCAAAAAAGTTCATAGAAAAAATAACACATACGGTCTGTTCGTTTTGACTGCACTTTTCTACACTTTTTGCTCCAACCGCTCCTGAGAGAGTGCGATGTATACAGGTTGAATTTTGAAACAAGGTGGATATAAGTAAATTCGGACGAAGTCGTGTAGGACTAGGAGGGTTCTAGCGTGTATCAGCTCACGCCTTCAGTTCGAAGCATGCAGTTTTTAAAGCTGTTTTTTAGCTACATTATTATATTACAAATAATAATAGTTGCGTTATGTAAATGTAATGCGGCAATTAGAACAATATTTTACATGAATTATATTGAAATCCTAGTTAAAATAAAATTATTAAATACGCGATCATCGTTTTGCTTCCTAATGCGAGACAAGGCCGGCCGTCCGAATACATACGAGACACGCGTCGCCAACTTACTTGCTTCACTCAAACTGTATAACATAAGTAGGAGTGAGAAAAATAGAATAAAGGTGTTAAAAGTGTAGAAAGTGCAGTCAAAACGAACAAACCTATTATTTCACTTGTCTAAAAATATATTGCTAGAATTTAATAACAATATGTATTTAAAAATTATCGTATCTAAAGAAGAAGAGCAATTGAACGAAATTATATAAATATTCCAGGAATATGAAATATAAAATACAGCCGATCGATCGATAAGTCAAAGAACTTTTATATAGCCTACCTCTTTCTAAATTTTATGAAACGGCCTTGTAGCTTTTGTCATGCCATGTTATATCGTCAGTCAGTGTTTTGTATGGTTTTATTGAAATAAAAAAAATATATGTAGTTTGTTCTTGTAAGAATTTACGTTACGTTATTATACCGCGTGATTTTTAAAAAAATTTATCAACTCTTGCCATGGAATTTGGACGGCATGTCGTAACTTTACTCTAAAACAGCATAAAGGAGTACAATGAGGTACTTTTCACTTAAGCTAAGACATGCCGTCCAGATCTCATGGCAAGAGTTGATAAAAAATTTTAAAAATCACTCGATATAGAAGGTAAATATTACGTACAGTTGCAGACTGAAAATTTCGGGTGTCATTCATATGGCGCATACATAAAGGAATTGTTCAACTTTTACGTCAGTGGAATGATAGTGACATCCGAAATTTTCTGTCCGCAACTGTACAGGGTTAGTTTTAATAATGTTAACCCTCCTTTATTTTTTTAATTACACTAGGGAACAAATTTTAAACATTCGTCGACAACTTCAAAAACAATATTTGTTTCTAGTTACATTCATCACACTTAATAAAAAAAAAGTACTAGAAAATCTGCAGCACGTCTAGATATGCAGTTTTTGAAATAAAACAAAAATTATTAAAAACGAATACAAAAGGGAGAATAAGACAATATTTTTATTAAAAATTTTGTTGATGTTAAACGTAAATACTTTTTTTTATCAAACGATTCTTAAACTGTATTAAAATATAGTTACAATAATTATACAAATTTCAATGACTTTTTTTTTGCTTTTTATTGGGTGTAAAATCCTCTCGTTTCAAGAACCAACAAAAATCCCCCTTCATAGCCGGATCCCATCGTTCTTGATATCTGGATTCCATTGTTCTGATTCCTTGATGAAATCTTTCACCTTGTTCGTCACTGACAGCGCCGAGATTATTAGGAAAAAAGTCCAAATGAGAAAGCAGAAAATGAAATTTTAATGACATTCTGCATCCTAAAGCTTTATACCGATTGCAGCAGTTCATTTATTAAAATTTTATAATTTTCATCTTTCTTGTTTCCAAGAAAGCCTTTAAACTACATTAACAAAATAATTCCAGGCAGTAAGTTCTTTTTCATAAAGTTTTAGGAGAAAGTTAGAGTCCTTAATTACCTTTCTTATTTGAGGATCTATGATAATAACTTCTTTTACTTTAGCATCACTAAGTTGAGGAAATATTGTCCTTAGAGATCTCCATGCATAGTTCTTACAAAAAAAAAGAAATAATATTCCTATTTAAATTGTTTCCTAAAAAATTTTAATGAACGGTTTACGTAAATAAGCCTGTGTAGTACCAGTCATAGTTAAAAAAAAATCTGACGTGCAGCAACACTTTTTATGCCCTAGTATGTGAGTATGACTTAAATAGATTAAAAATATAAGGTGTTTATTAAAGTTGTCTGACCTGTGTTCCCTAGTGTTATTATTATACTATCAGTTTTGCGGTAGCGTGTTATATATACCGGGTGGACAAAAAAATACATTTTTTTTTAAATGCAACAAGAAATAGTCCAGCGGTGTTAAATCCGGAGACCTGGGTGGCCATTCAAAGGGTCCTCTTCTACCAATCCATGTGCCTGGAAATACGTTATACAGATACTCACGGACAGGTCTTGCAAAATGAGGAGGAGCACCGTCTTGTTGAAACCAGATGTTTCTATTTGGGACATCAGCTTCAACCGGATCAGGAAACAGAGTAGCCAAATTCGGAACCAGTTCTTCCTGTAAGAATTCTAAATATCTCGCTCCATTGAGATTTTCTTGGAAGAAAATTGGTCCTATTACTCGATCACCAACAATCCCTGCCCAAACATTGACTTTTTCTGGATGTTGAGTGTGGTCTTCCCTCATCCAGTGTGGGTTGTTGTCTGCTCAATAACGACAATTTTGACGATTGACAGGACGTTTTCTATGTTTAGAAAATTTCTCTTTAGTACATCCATCATTTGTTCGCAAAACTGGAGTCTTCTATCCGGATCATCTTCGGTGAGTTCCTGGAGGATTGCCATTTTATAAGGATGCAATTTTTGCGCTTTAAAAATTCTTGCCACTGACGACTGGCTAATTTCGACTTCCCTAGCCTATCTACCTAGTGGGGACATGACAATTTTCTTGAACAGAGAGAAGTACATTAAGTTTGACCTCCTCATTGAGCGCACTCTGACGATGATTATTGGTATGGTTTTTGTTAAATGCCCGTTTTCCCGAAACTGTTTTTCAATCTTGTTTACGGTACTTTGCGATATGGGTGGTATAATCTATTCACGGTCTTTTTAGACTCTAGAGGGCCATGCTTTTTTTTCGTTAAGTTATGTACATGATTTTTGATAGAACTAAAAAATCTCAAAATGTGACAAATGTAAACTTCTGACACTTTAATGTCAGTCCCATCGACTATATTGCTTCTTATACTCTACGATGGCATGAAGAAAGTAAAATAATAGCATTAAAACAAATAATTACTTGTGACTTTGTAATACTAAGTCAAAATGCTCAAAATCATCAATGTTTTTCGGCGTCAGTTTTCAAAAATATAACCATCAAATTAAAATGGAACATATTCACTTGGAGGTACCAACAAAAATGTCACCCTAACATGGCCTACTCTGAGTCTAAAAAGATCGTGAATGGATTATAAAACAGGATATTTCTCTCTGAATAAGTGAATAACTTCATTTTGTGTTCTTGTCCTATCTCCGTAGCCAATCATCATTAAAATTTCAATCTTGTGGGTTTCAGTTAAGTAAGGCATTTTTCAACAAATGGTGTTTATCACAAGACGACAAACTAATAATCTCCTCACTCAATACGAGTCGAATGCGATGCTGCTTTTTTTACTTGTTCTTAATAACTTAAGTGTTTTTATAACATTGTGATAAGACGTCAACCCAGTTTGACAAAAAATTAGTTGATGTTTGTTAAATATCTTTCAAATGACAAGGAATAAAAATTTGAAATTTGGTACGCATGTGTAACTTGATTATACACTGTAAGAATAGTCATAAAAAATAGGATTGCCATTTAAAAAAATAGTCGATGACTTCATATCTCAAATTTGGGACACGCTGTATACAGGGCCGGCGCAAACTATTGCGGGGCCGGGTTCAAAAATTGCGCGGGGCCAAAAAAAAGCAGTTCTAAATAAATTAGACGAACCAATCAAAAATATCTATCGCGTAACGCAGTGATGAAAAATCGCCTAGGAATGAATCCAGTTTATAAAAGTGGATTTATAACTGCAACGACAGCACAAAGTTTAAGCGCGGGGCCGGGTTCCGGGGAACGCGTTGAACCCACCTCGCGCCGGCCCTGGCTGTATAAAATGTTCTTAGATGAAAAAGAGCGCAATTTAAAATACTAATCGACGTGTCCGAGCATATTTCCGAAAAAAAAACTGTCTTTGCTTTACTGAATTTATTCCAAGTTAGAGACTCACACTGTATATAAATATCGTGTAATTGGTTTACTAGTTTTTGGTGTTATTCGTCAATTATTAAAAACTATTTTAAGATATAGAGGAAAACTTTAAATACAATAGTTATGGGATTTTGTATGTAATATCTTTTAGAGCTCTCACAAAAAAACAAAAGCGCATCGCAAAGGAGAAAAAAATAAATTTTTGTTTTTTTAAATGGAACTCCCTATACCGTGATTTTATTTTAATACGAAACATTGCTGTTCATATTACTATGGAAACTAATGCCAATTTTTAAAATGTCATTGCATGATCGTCGTCGTCGTCGTTGTCCATTTTAATTTGAAACATCTGTGAGGTGAAGAAAGTTAGTGAAAATGTATCAGGAAGAATTACCCTTGGACAAGTAACTTTTGCAATTAACAACTTTTATAATCGTTTAGGATATTACATGGAGGTAAATGAAATTTTTGAAAACTTGTGGTTGTTTTGAATTAAAGAATTACTGTGTTCGTTATGTTTTAAGTTTACTTATTTTAAACAAAAATAAACTTATCTAGTGTAATTGAAAGAGTCCCTATTATTTTGTAGTACAAGTATATCGAAATCACTAACAGATTCATGACAGCTGTCATCTCATGTTCTATTTTCAAAAGGACAGTTTAATTTACAAATTGTAAATGTTGCTATGGATAGCAGATTCGTACGTAACAGACATGTTTCGTGATAAAACAAATTCACGGTATATTGTTCAGTATAATGAAATATCAATGTTTGCTAATTTCAAAAACATATAATGGGCACTTTTCAGAATTAACCGGTTACTCCACCGGTAGACATTTTAAAATTCTAAAATCCACTGTAATGTAAGCGGGGACTCGGGGTTGAAGAATAATAACTATTCCCCGTAATTATCCCTTCTTACTGGTAGCGCAAGTTTTACAGTTCAAGTAAATGGGTGATTAACACATGAAATGAAAATAGAGTTATTCGATTTATCGCTGCCACCACCGGATTTAGGCAAAAGGGGTCCGGTCCCTCATTAAATTTAGATTAATTAATTACATTTACTTTGAAATTCGGAGGAGGGCTCTTGAGCTTAGAACTGTGCAAGCGTGAACTACCCTAATGGAAATCAAAGACATGATCCAGCTTAATATAGGGTATATTGATAGAAAAGAAGGAAGTTTGATTTCCCTGGGGTTACATTATTACGACAATTGCAACTTCTTCATAACAATAAAATTAACAGTTCACCTACCGGATAGGGGTTCGAGGTAGACCCCAGCAGCAGAGAGGTTTTAGATTTATTTCCCTTGCAGAAGGTGGAGGGCTCGCTGTAGCTCTTTGGGGGTGGACTCGGTTTGAAGGAGTTCTTGTTCCTTGCACTCACATTTGGTTTAAACTCGGACCGCACCCGCGCGAAGATTGCAATTTAAATTTTGGTTAAATTATTAAAAACACAATATCGATCGTAGAACAAAGAATATTTCGATTTTTGAAAAGAAAAGAGAACGTTCGACTAGGACGAAAATTAGGTGAACATTATTATACCAAGGCCGGACGAACATTTAATTTATATAAAACTTTTAGACGATGAACATAAAAATATTAATTATGATGAAATTAAAATAATTTAAAACATTTTACTAAAATTTTGGAATGTCACAAAAGGGGAACTCGACTGTTCGCGAAGTTGACTTGGTGAACATTAATAAATTTTTTTCTAAAACTGTTCTCCCCTCGAGTCATTGTTTACAAATTCAAAATCCTCCCTCTCTTAAATTTTTCCCTAGAGATATGCTGCGCTCTCGTGGCGAGCTGTTTAACTTTTGTACAAATCGCAAATTCTGGGCACCGAAGTGACTTAAATTGCATACCCTTAGGGCACCAGTTGGTCCAATTTTGACCCGCTTCTTCTACGCACGTGGGTGTAAGTTTTATTTCTCACGAGTAACGCTTGCGTAACCTTATCTTAAGGTAATCTTAATGGCTCTTATCCGAAAGGTGGTCTCTGTTGTTGAGACTAGTGGATATCGTTGGCCTGGGAACTCGTTCACATTACGTTCGAGTTATAATTTCTTTGTTAAATTTTAATCAATAGGATTTTATTCTAATTAATTTTGGATTTAAAGTTTTCGGCCGTTTACAGTAAAGCTATAATATGTTATTTTAGCTATAATAAGTTATTATAACTGTATTATTATTATATACTTATTATAGCTATAATAACATATTATAACTTTACAGTGGATACAGTGGATAAGTTATTAACTTATTATAACTATATTATTATTATTATATACTTATTATAGCTATAATAACATATTATAGCTTTACAGTGGATTTTAGAATTTTAAAATGTCTACCGGTGGAGTAACCGGTTAATTCTGAAAAGTGCCCAATATGTTGATATTTAGATCAGCTGTTTGTGACACATTAGAGTTTAAAAAATCAAAATACATATTAACTTATAAACATTTAAGGAAAAAATGCTTAAACACTTCTAAATCACTGTTTTAGTTAGCAAATGATAACATATTTAAATTCGAATATTTGAAACGATACAAAATTAATTAACAATAAAAACATTTTTCCAAGCCCTGATTTTGATATTTTATTGTATATATTTTTATATTATATATTTTTGAACTCAGCAAACAATGATATTTCACTATTTTGAACAATGTATAGGGTGTTCCATTTAAAAAAAAACAAAAATTGTAATTTTTTCTCCATTTTGCGACGCGCTTTTGTTTTTTGTGAGAGCTCTAAAAGATATTACATATAAAATCCCACAACTATTGTGTTTAAAGTTTTTCTCTATCTCTTAAAATAATACTTCTAAAAAACGACAATCAAGTTTTCAATAAATTGATGAATACCATAAAAACTAGTAAACCAATTACCCGATATTTATATATGTTTGTTATCAGGGTGACTCAAATATTAAAAATTTGTAAAAATATATAGGTTGTTCCATTTAAAAAAATTATATTTTTTTGTCCACCCGGTATATATAAAACGCTACCGCAAAACAGATAGTATAAGTGAAATCTACATAAAAATCCATATAAAACCAATTTTTAAATTTTTGGAATCGGTTAATAATTAAAAAAATAAAGGAAGGTTAACATTAATAAAACTAACCCTGTACTTGTTCTATTATTTAAAATTTAGTAAAAAATCGAAAAAAGTCTTTAGATAATTACAAAAGTACTTCAAATAGCTTCAAATGAATATTGGAAATTTAAAGAAAAATGTTTAAACTTTGGCGCCAAGTGGCGCTTTGGCGCTAGTAGCGTTTATAAAGCTGGCAACCCTGTGCATTTGTACATCCATATAATCTGTTTGTGTTTACTTTCAGGTTTCTCAGTACTCTAATAAATATATGTTAAAAATAACGAAAAACAATACTATTGTAAAAATATATATTAATGCTTCCAATCGTGCTAATGTAATGTAATACGAATACAGAATCTTATAGCTTTTTTCTTTGTAGACACTCAGGTTGTCGAGGATTATTTTCAGGTTGTCAAATAATGCTAGATTATTAAGCGTTTAATTGATGAATGAAGCATCAGAGTTTAACGAGCTCAATCGGACTAAATTCTAAACGGAATTCTGATCGCCGTGGATGCCTTAGGCTTGCCGCACATTGAACGCAGCACAGCCGGGGATTTTGTAACACATTTGTGTAAACGCAACACCACACCTTGCATGCAGGAACACATTAGGTCTGTTTGTTTGTATTGCTCTGAGTTACTCTAAAAGCTATCATGTGTAGTTTTCAGTCAAATTCGAAGTTTTTTCAATACAAGATAAGCAAATTTGACTGAAAACTATACATGATAGCTTTTAGAGTAACTCCGAGCAATACAAACAAACAGACCTATTGCACATGGACAGCAGTGAACTTTTACTCTGTCTCGGCTGTCTCCTATGTGGAATGAACACAGTTTTCCTTGGCCTCTGCAGGGATATTTTCCTACGCTAGACTCTGCTGCCCAATAAAAATGAGCAAGTAAAAGTCTTTGGTAAAAGTACCATGTTTGACGGCTCGCCAGGCGAAAATAAATATAATGTTTGTAAACTATCAAACATAAAAATATACTATTGTAGAGATTTCTTTGTTGCCAACCCCGGACACTTGAGATCTCCGACGACTAATCTAGGTAGACTGGGCAAGCGAGCTTTAAAATGTAGCTAACAAATTCACAGGGATGTTTACTAAGACTAACTTAGTGATTGGTTTCTTTCAAATTGCAGTCGATAATTTTCGGCGGATGTCGTGTAATGCAACAGAACTCATAGTTTTATTGCGTGTATTTGTATTTAATGAATTAATTCAATATAATTAACTGATTAATTAAATTAATAATTCTATTTCGTAATGAATAATCTATTATTATTTCAATTAACAAGTATATTTTTTGTAATATTCGATTTTTATCTCCATTTAATGAACGCCGCCTATGTGCACTAGGGACGCGTAAACAGTACCCCACCTTTCCCTCTCATCGCAAGATCTGTTGATGTTGCTTTCAAACAAACCGTCCTATTTTGCAATGGCATTACCAGTCTACCTTGATTAGCCGTCGACGCTTGAGATTGACCACTTGTATGATTTTTAAAATTTTAGATCAAGGGAGGCCGTGAAAACAAAACGTATGGCGTAAATTAGCAAACACAACAGTTTATTCAAAATGATATTTACAAAACTTTAAAATGCATTCCCAGTGTTGTTAACCAAAACGTACGTATGAGTTATAGCGTTTTCGATTGGCCGTATTAATGCAGAAAGGAACCAACCCGCAAATTGACAAAATCTGAGTTCTTCGGGCTATGAATGTGTTAAGCATTTAAAATTCTACTGCAGAATAGATCGAAGCCCAAAAATAATGGTAATAACATGTATTGGCCGTATAGTGGTAAATAAATAGATCTGCTAAATATGGGTTGGCTCATTTCTGCATAATATATCAATGGTAGTGTATAAGAAAATACTCAGTAGGGACACTTAAACGTCAGTGTCTAAAACTACACAAGTATACAATAGGCCTCAAATTGTTTAGGAATTTTAGAATTGTTCAAAACTTAGATCACTGTTTTCTCAGTTTGACCATAACGTGGGTTGATTCCTTTCTGCAGAAAGTTGTCCAAATGAACAAAGCAGGGGCACCAAGGGGCACGGACGAGCACCTTCGAGTTTCGAGCAAGCACAAATATTTTACACATAACTCAAAACTGCAATATTTCCGTTACCTGCAAAAACTACTCCATTTTTTTTTCTATCAAAATTCAAAATTTTAAGCAAAAGGGTTTTTTTAATAATCATATCTTCAACGTCTTTAGATTAATATGGCTTATTTATTATGGTGTTTTTAATATGATTTATTTCGTATTTCTAATTCCTTTTGGGAGCTGACATTTATCAACTGCCAAAAAATTTAAACCTTCTTCGTCTCCATGACAAATATTTGTTTATTCAACTCAATTACACAAGTCTGTTTGTGTCACGTGACATAGACGCCATATTTGGGCTAGTTTTTAAAATTTGGTCCTAAACTGTGTATTGCCGTACTTTAGTAATCTAGGGACTTTATTGGCTGTTATTGGCGGGCCTTCATTTTATTGCTACTAGATGTCACTAGTTGAAAAAGTGGCACGGATAAAAATCATTGCAAGTAAATCATAGAATCCGATGTTGTTTTACACCACTTCAAGCTTTTTACACAACATAAATCAATTATAATCCATCCAAGATGGTATTTTGTCTAATATTTTTCATTACTCCGCATCCATCACACAAAATGTGGAATTAAAAAACGCCCATTTAAAAGCAATTGATGAATTCACCGACGCGCCACACACGGCCGTTTGTGGAAGGTCACAGTTTTCAGTTTCCAGTTTTCAGACATGCGCGTTAAAAAACTGTAGCAACGAAAACCCCAAGCTGTCCCTATCCCTACACTCCCTACTGATTGATGTGTATACTGTGGCGTGTCGCTATGAGAGTCTGTAAGATACCGTCACTAAATAATTACAGTACCGCAACCCATATGCCTAATGTGTAAAACTGATTTAAAATGCCCGGGTGTGTCGTTTTGACTTGTAAAAACAGTAAGTAAGTAAACTTAAAAGATACGGAAAAAAGAAATTCTTTAATTCAAAACAAACACCACAACAAGTTTTCAAAAATTTCTTCATTTACCTCCATGCAATATCCTAAACGATTATAAAAATTGTTAATTGCATTAGTGACTTGTCCAAGGGTAATTCTTCCTGATACATTTTCACTTTCAAATTTTCAACTTTCTTCGCCCGACAATGTTCCAAATTAAAATGGACAAATTTTATTTGATATGACATTCGAAACCCTAACGACGACGATCATGCAACGACATTTTTAAAAATTGGAATTAGTTTCCATAGTAATATGAACAGCAATGTTTCATGTTAAAGTAAAATCACGGTATAATGATAAATGTTATAGAAACGGGGCATTAGCATTTAAATTTGCCGCCAATATTTTGCACTAAAATGGCGGCTGTTTGCGCTACTGTAATTATCTAGTGACGGTACTGAAGAGTCTAGTACAGTTGGTGATTACAGATTACTATTATGCGTCATGTCCTCTAGTGTCAAACGTAAAAATGTTATCACAAACTCTTTTAAATGGACACTAAATGGCGCACAAACACTTAACGTTTCGCAGTCGTTCGACAGCTTCGTCATTTAGTGTCCGTTTAAAAGAGTTTGTGATACAATTTTCGTCGGACAAGAACCAGCTTTAATTGTAAAAATGTTAGTTATTAAAAATGATTATAAATTAATTATTAATAATTAAAGCTGGTTCTTGTCCGATGAAAATTGTATCACAAACTTTTAAACGGACACTAAATGGCGTACAAACACTTAACGTTTCGCAGTCGTTCGACAGCTTCACTTCTGACGAAGCTTCGTCCGTTTAAAAGAGTTTGTGATATAAATTAATTATTGGCGTACATGCCCAGTAAATGCCGTAGCCGTAAATAAAGTAACTGATGCACGGTTTGCGAAACTGTAGAATTAGGTGAACAAAAGTCGAAATAATCAAATCAAACCTATTGCCACATAAGGCTGCGCAAATAAGCTCCGCCCACAGGTCCTTATATGACAGTAAAATAGTATTTTGAGATTTAGGCAGCGCGCCCACTGAATCGACTCGGCACGGCACGATCGGCAGGTTTTGATATGCATGAGATTAAATGGAACCCCGCCCACTGCTTCGGTTCGGTCGGCTCAGACCGGCCGGATCGTCTCGGCTTCGGCAGAGATTTGTAGAAGGAGCAAAAATTGCCGAATGGTCCGACGGTCTTCAACTAGTATATATTTCAAGAAGTGTATGTCATTCATTGAAGCTATTGAGAAAAAGTCTTATTTGTAGCAAATAAATATTTATTTAAATAGTAGCAAAGAAATATTAATTTCGTGGTAAGTTACTCTTTAAAACTGAATTAATTTCTTTGCCGTAATTCTTTCAGTTTAAAGAGTGACTTACCACGAAATAAATATCTATTTATATTTTATATATTTAAGAGAATCGTTTATCGTCTGAAGAAATGGCTTATTAAAAACGAATTGTAGGTACTGAATAGACAGCTGAAAGCGCCGAATGTGCCGATCGTGCCGATTCAGTGTGCGGTGTACGCTGCCGTGCCGATCGTACCGTGCCGAGTCGACCGATCCTAGTCGTTTCAGTGGGCGTCCTGCTTAAGTGGCCCAACTTCCTGCCCAATATACGCCTAAAACATACTCAATAAAGAATCAATATAACAGAATTAATATTCATTGTATTAATTCAATTTTTTTTCTACGTATAGTAAACATAATCTACACGGGACTGCAGCATTTGTAGCAAAATTTGACAGGAATTCAACATTGTTTTTTTAAATAAATTGGATCTTTTTATAAATAATGACGACAGCCCCATGTCATATAATTTTGCTTTTATAATAAGTTTACGTTTTTTTCCTAAAAGAAAAACTATAAAATGTTTCCTACAAACATTATTATTAATAATTAACATTATAATACATTTTACGCGTAATTATTTAAAGCAGACCTAAATAAATGAATGGGATCCATCCAATATTCGCTAAAGGCGTTCGATTCAGAATCGATCTTTTTCTCATAAAACTCGATTTTTAAATCGATTCTGTTTGCAACCGATTTCTTAGTGAATCGATTTTTAAATTTGAAATTGAAAGCGCTTTACAGCTTTGACACTGCGTAAAAAATTAATCTGACTGCGACTGACCGAAACACGACCGCGTATTTTGAGTATTACTCTTGACACTTGACAGATTTGACATTAGACGTGATAACTTAAGTAGAATAAATTCTGCTAGTACCAAATTAATGCAGTGCTCTAAAAAGTAACTGTTCAGCATTATGTATAGCTGTTTTAATCTAAAGCTTCCCCTATTCATAGTTTTTGTTTGTGTAATAGTGGTATAATACTTCACGTGCCATTTCTGGTTTCTTAAATAAAAATTATTTTTTTACAACTCGATTTTTTTATTGATTTTTTATATTTCGATTCGAGATCGATTCAAAAATTGCCTTATTTTACGTAGATCGAATATCCGTATAACTAAGCTACGACTTACCGTCGTAAAATGAAAGCAAGTTGAGAGTCATTTTCATAATAGGTTTTTTTTGAACGCATGTTATAATAAGAGTATTACTTAATTAACTAACTAATTAATTATTATATTATTTTTACTGCGAAAGAAGTAATAAATGCACATTCCTTTATTTAAGGCATACTGTTTATTTATAAGCTCTTTAAAAGTACGTATTGTAGTGTTGCTTTTTATGCAGATGTGGTAAGTATTGGACTTGTGTATTTTCTCTTTTATTTTAATCTTTGCACCACATCCACCACACAATTACGTAGTCTAGTAGTCTGATTTGAATGTTTATTTTATAATGTCAAAGTGACATTTCAGGGTGGGAACTCTCAATGTCAATTGTAATCCAGTTATTTATTATAATTTTGAAGAAAATTCCTTTGAAGATAAATTGGTGAGTAATTTAAATGTTTAATTTTGTAATGTATGTTTAAAATCCTAAAGAAATACAAGTAATCCCTCGTTTGCCAAGTGTTGCTACCTGTTAGCAAGATGTGTTATTTGTAGTGTATTTTTTTAAAATCAAAAGAAATTTTCCAAATCAAAAATAAGCTTACTTCAATGTTACGTAGTGAAACATCCCTGGATAAATTTCTGATAATAAGTTATTAATGAATGAAATAGATTTAAATTTTCAAAGTTATATTCAATATAAGAGCAAAATTATAAGAGCAAATTTTTTTTATGTTGTTTATATTATGGTTGCTATTGAAAGATTAACGTTTTGTGTACATATCCTCTCCATTACACCTCGGTTTGTTTATTCTCTTAGGTGATCAAACCCTCCATGTTATTTATAAATACTTCACTCAATCCGACAGTTCCTGTCACACAAAACGTCAATCTGACAATTAATTTAAATATTTCAAACTTAAATCTAAACTAAGTAAGTATATTTCATTTTATTAACATTTCAACTCTATTTTTAACGATTAATAACAATTATAACAAAATTCTAAATATTAATTTAACTAAACTAACTTTGTAAATGTTTGCTACATAAATTTTGATAATTTATTACTTTGTCTGGAAATTTATGACCTTTTATTCTAAATCTCCTACCATCTTTCATATAAATTAATCTTTTATTTCTTTTAGATGTTCTTCCTTTCCTCTGGATCGGCCAATGCCTCGCTGTGAGGGGATGTTGCAGACCTAGACGGTTCCCGTGTATACGCTCCATCCAGGTGGAAAAATCCATCCAATCCACAAGATTGAAAAATGGTAAATTGTCTTCCAGGATGCTAACTTGGAACTTGTCGCTGTACAATACAGAGACTTATTTGATTTGATGTAAGAAGACATATTTTGATGAAGATCGTTGAAATTTGTAGGAAGTTATATGAAGAATTTATGGTATTTTGTATACTTGAGGAATATTATGTGAAGAATGTTTTATTTTGGATATTTTTTTATAAGATGCGAAGTTTGTCGGAAACAGCATACGATGAATAAACTTCTGGACGTAGGTAAATATCACTACAGTATGTAAGTGCCAGCAGGTATATATGTCAAAACTGTAATATAATGGTAACGGGAAATGAAGAATCCCGTTTTTCGTTTTGTCCAAAAAAATTAAGGCAAATCTTGACAATTTCAGGGAAAAAGCGTAAAAGAGAATTTTTGTCTCAAAAACGACGCACTTTTCACATCCCACTTGTAAATACAGTGTGAAAAATGCACCTGTCGTCATGGAAATAGTGTAAACAGAAGACTTCTGAAAACAGATGAGAAAGACACAAAATATATTAAAAATCGTGAGTGAGAGATGCGATTATATGCCCAAGATGCTCGAGGAGGTGTAATTTGCGAACGTAACAACATAGGAATACAATTGACATTTCTTATTTAGTTAAACTTAATATAGTAATGGCGGATTTCACAAACGCTACTTAAGTTTAATCATCCGTTAAAAGTAAACGTTGCCATGGTTACATATGTTGAAGGTATAGGGATGATTATTCTTAATCGATGATTAAAGTTAACTGACGTTTGTGAAATCCAGCGTAAGTGTTTTATAAACAATGTTGAACTGTGGGTTCTGTGGACGTTCCAGAATTTTGTAAAACGACTGTGTGCGCCTTTGAGCCAGTTGTATAAAACGAGGTAATCACTCGGTCAAGTTAATTGTGGAGGAAAGTTGATCGAGTGGTTAACTCATTTTATACAACTGGCCCTATGACATACAGCGACCATATTTAATGACCAGTTTGGACGAGAAACTACTGTTAGTATAGCTCTCCTGTTATTCTTAACTTGTTAGTCAACACTGAATGCACATGGAAAATTTCAGCGGCGACAGATACATGCATTTAGCTTAGTTCAGATGCATCCATATTTATTGCGGATCGTTTCTTGATTGGTTCGTTATTAATAACCAACCAATCAGGAAAAGATCCGCAGTAAATATTTTGTGCATGGCCTTCTAAATCAAAAGCGAGTTCTAACTGGCCTGGGCGTTTTGAAAAATTTACATTGAATTTTTGTGCTCGAGAAAACGCTAAAAGTCGACACTTTGGCGCTGGTTATGGGGCACTGACGGCAATGAGTGAAATGCACTGTCATTAGTGTCAATCAAAGTGAGTTCACGCAAAATTAATTAATATTGTAATTACCTATCACAAACTCTTTTTAGACTTGAAGTCGAACGATTGCGAAACGTTAAGTGTTTATGCGCCATTTAGTATCCGTTTAAAAGAGTTTGTGATACAATTTTCATCGGACAAGCACTAGCTTTAATTGTAATTACCGTAATACAAGATAATTTATGTGGTATAAATTTTATAGATTCATGCACAAATCATTTGATCTCATCGGAGTGAAGTACGCTTGCGCAATAAGGAAAGACTGGCACTTTAAAAAGCTTTCGTGTTATGAATAGGTAATTACAACAAGTTACATAAAAGAGTTTCGACTTTTGATAATGTAAAACGTGTTAAAAAAGGCGTTGATAATTACGCACAATGAGAAAAAAAAGCTTTATTATACATGTTGTAACTTACCACAGAAATTCTGAGTATATGCAGGTAAGATTTTCATCTAAAACCGTAATAGTTTAATGCTAAATTAAGTTGTCGAAATTGGACATAAATATTTCACCTTATTCCAACGTAAATAATATCCAGTATGCTCAAATTTTTACAGCAATAACATTAATTATTCTTACACGAACTCATCCACCATTCACATGTGACAGAACTGTCAAAATTTTAGGTTAAGAAAGCGCCTTGTAAGCAGTGCTTGGCGTAGCACGACTTATGTTTTTGGAAAATTCAAAAGAATTTTTAAAAACGATTTTTAATGAGAAATCACAAAATAAACCGACAGCGATTTTAGCTACACGGAATTACTGTAATAACTGAAAATGTTTACATGAGCAATTAATTTTATATACGCAAAAATGCTGATGCGCGTCCTGCTGGCTGGACCGATGACCAGGTATAATGACCGTACATAACTCCTCCACCCTTAAGACGTGAAGCTGAGGGCTGTCCGAGGCGTCGGCTTCACTCCAATTTCTTCCAGGGGGATACTTGATGCAGCTGGATTGGGCACCTTACTTGGATGAAGACATTTCCACCTTATATAGATAATGTAACAAATAAATATTACTATTAGAAAACAATACAGTAAAATTGTCCAAACACTTGCGGAAAAATGTACAGATTTTGGGCTGATGTCGATTTGATGCCTTAGGTTCTTAAGTTGACTTAGCAGTGGATGAACAACGTCGAGATCTATGTGTTCCAATCGCAGTGGGCTGAATTCTTCTTTATCTCTTGATTGGCTTCGATTAACTTCTATCGTCGGCAGCTTGACGATATTGATTTCCTGGGATGTTGTTTGATGCGATTGCAGTACCAAATTTTCTATCTTGATTTTACACTTTTCTTGTAGTTTAACGACGTAACTTCCATGAAGGGTTTCACGGCTTTCTTGATCTTCGCACTGTTTAATTACGACAGTTTCGTATGGAAATATCAACAACCATTCATCGCTGCGGATTTTCTGAATTTTGTTATCTTTTAATTTAATTGTCTCGGGAGAGCAACGACTGTAATTTTGTGTATGTCGCGGTTTCGTATGACTTCCGGTGTCTTCCTAGTTCATCGTTCGGATCGTCGTAATAAATTGGAATAGTTGCATTTTTAGTTTGCAAGTTTCTATTTTCAAAATCTATTTTGGCTTCTAATATTTTTAGTAAATCGGTACCAATCAAACCTCCATATTTATTGTTGAAATTAAAAATATAAAATTTATGCTCTTCTGGTGTTTTAAATAATTTCGGCAAGGGAATCTTGGCTACGTAGTTATGTTGAAAAACACAATGCGCTGATTGAATCAAAAAGGGTTCTTCGTACACGAATTTTGAATAATTTTGTTCTACTAATTCTTGCGAAATAAGTGTCTTTCACGATCCGGTATCTATCATAAATTTAGCGTTAAGTTCCGGTATTATTATGTAAGGTAATTTACTAATTGTCGTGTTATGTAGTTGAATTATCTCGGGGTGTCTGTACTCAAAACCTCGGGAAAATCCTGATTTTCCTGCATTTCATACTCTGGATGTTCGGCATAAAATTCGTTTGCGTATTCATTCATTCCATCTATTGTTTCCTGTGCGGTACCATAATTATTATAGTTGTTGGTTTCTTCTTGTTCCGGATCTTCTTGATAAAATAATTCCTCGGCTATCCAATGCTTATTTTGCTGCGGTGATGCGTTAATCCTCGGCAGGTTTCTTGTTATTCTTGTATTTCCGGAGCTGGTGTCCATAGGTTCCGGTAAATTGCATCTATTCTGATTCGGCTGATGGGCCTGATTCGTTTGAGTTCCAAATCGCGTGGGAGAGGTTACGGGTTGTCTGAATGGACTATTTTGGACAGGATTAAATCTTGTTGCATTTGAGGAGAAAGTATTATTTACGGATCTAGGAAAGATGTTATTTACAGGCCTGGGAAAGAAATTATTTACTGGTTTAGGAAAGATGTTATTAACTGGTCCCGGAAAATGTGATGGTTTAGGTGACCGGAATTGAAATTGATTTGGCGAATTATAAAAATTAAATTGAGGTTTGGGTGATGCTGGAGTGAATTTTGGAACTGGATTATAATTGCGCTGTTCGTTGAGTGTTGTGCTGCGATTTAATGTGTAATTAAAATTTTCTTCTTCGATAACAAGGCTCATCGCTTTCTCTAAACTATTTGGCTTCTGATGTCTCACAAGGTTTCGTAAATTTTCGGGTAATCCTCGTAGATAAGTCTGCAAGGCAACGTCGTCGTAGATTCGTGATTTAATTATTCTTACTTCGACGCTGGGTTCGAAAATGTTTAATTTGGCAAGGAGTAGGCTGCGGACGTCCTGGCATCTCATTCCGAAATTATACGGAGATTCACCCTTCATAGGTCTCAAATCTTGCAAATCTCTGGCTAGACACCTTTCATCCCTTTGATCTCCAAAATATTGTTGCAGAAGATCTTTTAATTCTCCCCAAGTACTTGTTTGTTCTCTACTACCTATTAGTAGAAGAGCCCTACCTTCTAATTTGGCGATAATTATGCGAAGTAAATATTCGTTAATTGGATCATCTGGGTTTTCGCGGTTACAAAATGTACTTAACAATATTCGCAAGCGGAAATAAAAATAGGTAACGTCGTCGCGTCTCCGCTATATTTTGGTATTACGTCTAAATGATTTCTCGTGATATCAGCTACACTAGGCATTTTGATTTGTTTTGTTTAAAATATAAGGTTTCGTAGAAATGTTTGTTTGAATGATAGTAACGTGCGAATAATTGCGGAAATAAAGGAATGAGTCACTTACAACAAAAGCAGTATGCAAAATTTCATGCTTTTCCTTCGGGTCGGTCCGTAGCAGAATTCGATGACCGGCAACTCGGTCCTTTCTTGGAGTTTTCCTTTTTCTTTTTCTTTTCTTGCTCTCACTGTTACTTTACACGAGCGGAGTATCGATTTTAGATATCACTTCCTCGCACTAACCCGAGAGCGGACAAAGTTCGATAGTTAACAAATTGTTAAAACAAAAGTCTCGAAAGATTTTAATTTCGAAGGACTTTAACTATCCTACTGACTGCGCCACTTATGTTTTTGGAAAATTCAAAAGAATTTTTAAAAACGATTTTTAATGAGAAATCACAAAATAAACCGACAGCGATTTTAGCTACACGGAATTACTGTAATAACTGAAAATGTTTACATGAGCAATTAATTTTATATACGCAAAAATGCTGATGCGCGTCCTGCTGGCTGGGCCGATGACCAGGTATAATGACCGTACATAACTCACGCCTGAACTGCACTTTTGCGCAGGCCAGATAGAACTCGCTTTTCTCATTTAGAAGGCCATGATTTTGCGTATCCGGATAAATCTGAACCATCTGAACTAAGCTTAAGTCTTCCTAAAATTTTTTGGTGAGGGTTCATCAGCGAAACGCCTACTGACAGTTCCTTCCCCTCATCCTTTAGCCCCTCAGAAACGTGTATCATTTATCGGTGAAATGTGATACTCGTGATTCCGTCATCCAACAAGTGATGCATCAACCCCAAACATGGCCAGCTACATTAACATTCACTGACGTGTATGTATGGCCGTTTCAATTCGACTTTTAAAAATTTTGACGGGTTCTCCTCTCAGCGCCTCTTGTGAGTTTTTAGGTAATTGCAGTTGCCATTAAGCACGGCCGCCTAGATTAATGAAGGCAGAAATTGTGACGTTACGATAAAGGGGTTTGGACGTTTCTCAAAATGCGTTATTTTATGATTTTTATCAGTGTTTTTAAAGAAAAAGTAAATAAAATTGTCCTGTAAAGAAGGGGGTACTCGGAGGTTGGAACATCTACCGAGCGCGTCCCCCGGGTGGCGGATGGAGGTAGGGCCAAGGTCTTGTGACCATGGCTAGTGGTAATGAAGCCCCGGGCCTAAACTCCCGCGTGGTGAACATCCACCGTGGACCACTCCCCCCTCTCCACTGGATTGTAACCGTCCAGTGGATTTCACAGGGGTTTGGTTATCCTCGTGTTTGTGCCGTGCGAGGCGACCCGTGATGGTGGATGAGGGGATCCTGGAGATTGAGTTCCCTGAAGTGGGGGCAACACATCTCTTTGGCCTGGATTTCATCTAGACGGGAGGTCGAAACTAACCCACTTCGATCAAACGGCTGAGTTGTCGGGTCAGACCGCCGACCGGGTGAGTTCCTTGGAAGCGGGGGGTGTGTGGGCTGGCACTGTAGGTGCGCAGCGCATCTTACACGTGTGCTGTGCCGAAGCGGAGGTCCGGCCTGTGCGCAACCCGTTTGTGGGAGCTATATCCGACTAGTAGCCCTGGCGTCGAAGTTCGGCGTCCCCATTCGGGACTCCGTGGTGAGTGGGGAGCTAGGAGGACGAAACCTTTAAACAATAACATGGACACTGAAAAGAGTGTAATAAAACAAACAGAGGGTGCGTCTTCGGATACCCCTCAACCCTCTCACTCACAGGCCACACCACAACGGCGGGGCCAAGAGCAACAGCCACAGGAGTGGCAACAACAGAAGGCTCACCGGAAACGGATCAGTGGAGCCGAACAAAAAAGAAGGAAGCTGGCGCGCCTCAGAGCTGCGGATGCGTCTGGAAAACAGGCTGACCAAACGGTGAGACAGTCTACCAGTGATGCACCAAAAAGCTCGAGTGAACCCACTTCCAAGCCCGGCGCTCCAACCCAGAGGCTGGCCCACACGGCTAACCCGGGTAAGAAAGAAGGGCAGCCCAAAAAAAAGGGCAAGATCAGATGGTACCCCACCTTCGGAGAGGCCCGTGAAGAAAGGCAGTGCTGTTAACCAGCCTCCCTTACCTTCGAAAACCAAGGGGATCGCAACTGCAGGTAAAATCACAGCAGGACCCGCTAAAAGACCGGATGGTGGCTACAGAGAGGCTATTAACAAACACCTCCACGTAGCCATCATCGACAAGAATAACCCGTGGGGTAAATTAACAAAACCCCAAAACGAGGCCATCCAAAAAGTACTGGAGAGGGCTTTGGACAACTACTTGTTCTCCTGCCCTTCTGGGACTATAAGACCACCGACCTTCAAGGAATGGTCGTCTTCGGGTGAGATCTTAAGGATCACATGCGAGGACGACTATTCCTTGGCTTGGTTAAATAAGACGGTTGGCAACCTCTCACCCCCGTGGGAGGCTGCACGTCTAGAAGTGGTATAGGTGGGTCGGCTCCCCAGGCTCTGGAAGGCGACACTATGGATTCCGGATGAACCGGAAGAAATGGATGTCGTCCAAAGACGCCTGGAGCTGCAGAACCCCTGGACAAAGATCTCCAGATGGTGCGTCTTCCATACGGCCACTCGCGATCAACCTCTTGGGAGGCTGATTGTTTTTGGCGTTGGAGATGACGCCGTGAAGGAGATAAACAGCAAAGGAGGGAAGCTGAATTATAAGTTCACCTCTTTAAAAATTAAAATCCAGAAGCCTGTCAAGCAACAGACGGCTTCTGCAGACACTGAGCAGCTGCAAACACACCAAGTGCAACTGCAAGAAACAGAACAGCAACAGCCGCAAGAGCAACAAGTGAAAGTCCCCATCAGCCGCACGGAGACTGAGGCAGTCGAACCCCCGGTTGCGACACCTCAGATCAGTGAGAAGTGGTGGGACCTACTCCAAGTTTCGCCACCGGATTCCCCTTCCAGTGACGCGACCTAAAAACTTAATCCTCCCCCATAAGTACCAATGGCGGGAATACACATTAAACAATTAAACGTGCATCACTGCCGGGCGGCTGCAGCAACTTTATGCAGACACCTTGGTAGTAAGCCGGACATTGTTTTAATTCAAGAACCCTGGATAGTTAAATCAAGGGTTTCAGGCCTAAGTAATCTGCGAGGTACTATCTTCGTAGACAAAAAACATAATAACCCTAGGACATGCATCTATGTACCGGGAAACCTTCAAGCCCTTCTAGTACCACACTTGAGCGGCCGAGATATCACGGTTGTTCAAATCAGTTGTGACATGAAGGGAAAAAACGAGATCCTTTTGGCATCAATTTACCTCCCAGGAGATTCGACGGATCCCCCTCCCACTGTAGAGATGATGGAGGTCATAAAATACTGTGAGAGGAACAAAAAGCATCTTGTAATTGGATGCGACTCAAATGCACACCACACTGTATGGGGTATGGGCCAATATCAACCCACGTGGAAGATCACTACTGGAATATCTTTCCGGTACAACCATGGAGATACTTAATAGGGGTAGCGAACCTACTTTTGTAAGTTCCCGATGCCAGACAGTAATTGATATTACTTTGGCTTCCCCCGGTATTTTCAACTACGTAGAAAACTGGAAGGTCTCACAAGAAATTACCATGTCAGACCATAGAATGATTAGCTTCAAAATTAATACCTGCGAAGCTATTCCTAAGGAGTACAGAAATCCGAGGTCTACCGACAGAGCGCTTTATCTGAAGTGCCTGGAGGACAGACTTCGGACTCCTCCTGTCTCCGGAAGAATTCAAACAATAGTAGAGCTGCAAAGAGAAGTTGACCTTCTTGAAGACTCTATTAAAAAATCCTATGAACAGGCATGTCCGGTAAAAACAGTCCAGGCACGCCAGCCCACCATATGGTGGTGCAGACAGCTTGATAAACTGAAACTTACCTTGGGCAAACTGTTCAATAAAGCAAAAAACACTAGAAATACAGATGACTGGGCCGCATATAAACGCCACCAAAGACTGTATAAAAAGAAAATTAGGGAAAGACAGAGGGAGACATGGAGATCCTTCTGCAACAAAATTGAGAGTACCAGAGATTCTGCTCGTCTCAACAAAATATAGCCAAAGACCCACATCAGCAACCAGCTAGTCTAAAACGTGAGGATGGTTCTTTTACCACCAACGTTGAGGAAACAGCAAAGGTACTGATGGACACACATTTCCCAGGTTGCAATATCAATCCCGTACCTGCATGGATGGAGGCTCCCGATACACTCCTAACGGAAGAGGATTGGGAGTTTGCCGACCGAGTAGTGGAGAAAGAAAGAACAATCTGGGCAATTACAACCTTTCACCCCTTCAAATCGCCAGGTTTGGACGGCGTTTTTCCCGTCCTCCTCCAATGGGGACTGGAAACAATTCTACCCTACCTGATACGTATTCTTAAAGGGTGTATCGCTTGGAGATACATCCCTAAGAACTGGAGGGAAATAAAAGTGGTATTTATACCAAAACCAGGACGAAAAGACTACTCTCTCGCAAAATCCTATCGCCCAATTAGTCTCACATCCTTCTTTTTGAAGACTTTGGAGAGACTATGCGACAGGCTCATGAGAGAGGAAGTTATAGTCAACAAACCACTACACTACAACCAACATGCCTACTTAGCAGGCAAATCTACAGAATCCGCCCTACATTCTGTAACCGGGCGGATAGAAAATGCCATAAACAACAAAATGTTCACCTTAGGAGTTTTCATAGACATAGAAGGTGCGTTTGACAAAACCACCTTCAACAGTGTCGAATAAGCACTACGTGAACATGAAGTAAACCACATTCTTAGAGAATGGATTCTACAGCTCTTGAAATATAGAGCTGTACATATTACTGTTGGAAACGTGTCTCTTAGGGGAACGGTAAGCAGAGGCTGTCCTCAGGGTGGCGTCTTATCACCCCTACTATGGAACATAGTAGTGGACAGCCTCCTCCGTCAACTTAATGGAGCAGGCTTCTACACAGTAGGATATGCAGATGATATAACTATCCTGCTTAATGGGAAATATGAACAAGTGCTGTACAACCTAATGCAAACAGCACTCAAATTGACTGAAAACTGGTGCGCAGAACACTCTTTGACAATTAATCTCTCAAAGACGGAAATGATTCTGTTCACAAAAAAGAGAAAAGTCGAGTTCCTAAACTTTTCCAAACGGAACTAACCTTTTCAGATGAAGTCAAATATCTGGGAGTCGTTTTTGACCGGAAACTGAATTGGGGTAAACATGTTAATGTAAAAGTGGCAAAAGCGTGTGTCGCCTTTTGGCAGTGTCGTCGTGCGATGGGCGGACTTTGGGGACCATCACCAAAAGCCGCCCTATGGCTGTACACTGCCGTTATAAAGCCCATGCTCTGCTACGGAGCGTTGGTCTGGTGGCCCAGAACCAGACTATCGACAACAGCATCGGAGCTTTCGCAAGTACAAAGACTTGCATGTCTGAATGCTACCGGCGCGTTGAAATCCACCCCTACCGCCGCCTTAGAGGCCATCCTTGGTCTCCCTCCACTGGATATATATGTGGAGGAGATGGCACTGGGATTAGCCCTGAGGCTGCGGGCAAAAAAGGTGTGGAATAATAATAACAAAAGTATTGGAGGTAGGCATCACCTCATTCTGGAGGAGGCTCTACAAGAGACTCCTCTTTTTGGGGCGACAGTTGACTCCCTCCCACCTACATATATATTTAGGAAGCACTTCAGCGTTCTCTTGAATACTGACGATGCACCCAAACCCGACATATCCATCTTCACTGATGGATCTAAGACCTTAAAAGGAACAGGCGCAGGAATTTTCTCCGATGACCTAGACCTTCATATAAGCATAGCACTCGGCCAACTGACAACTGTTTTTCAAGCAGAACTAGTTGCCATCACAGAAGGTGCAAGAGCAATTCTGGGACGAGACATTCAGAACAAAATCATTAGAATAGCTAGCGACAGTAGAGCGGCATTATTGGCTCTAAACAGCAACAAAATATCCTTAGGGATAACATTCCAATGCCACAGCACATTAGAACAAGTGGCAAAACATAACACCCTGCAACTCACTTGGGTTAAAGGACACTCTGGAACATTTGACAATGAGCAGGCAGATGAACTAGCTAGACAGGGAGCTGGGCAACCCTTTTGGGGCCCCGAACCGGCCATAATGCCGTCATCAAGTCTGTTCAATGCCTTACTGAAACAGAGATCTCAGAATCGACATACCGATAGATGGGCAAAGCTAAACAAGTGTCGCCAAGCGAAAGAGGCTATAACGTCCCCATCGCTTAAACTGACACGATTCTGTATGCAACTACCCAGGAAAAGACTACGTTTATTCGTAGGAATACTCTCGGGCCACTGCAAATTGAACAAGCATATGCATCGCATAGGACTAACAGACAGCCCAATTTGTAGAGGTTGTAATCTAGAAGAAGAAACGGTTGAACATATCCTTTGTGATTGCCCAGCACTTGCCTCAATCAGAGGTTCCATGTTAGGGGATTTCTGGCCTGACATGGCTGGAATTCGCAGTGCCCCTCCGTCAGACGTTCTCGGCTTCATCGAAAGAGTGGGATGGCTCGAGAAACGCTGACAGTTAAACACTGCTGAACATACTAGCTCGTAGCCAGTTGATGTCGCAAATTTTCCTGTGACGTCAGCGTTCGTTCGGTCATTTCCGCCTGCTTCCGTGCCGGCGTCATTTGTATTAGGTTGCGTTCAAGTTGTTCAGGTAATCGCAGCGCTGCAACGCTTTAATAAAGCATAAGTTTCCTGGAGATGCATGCGGCGTCTTTCTTTGTAGCACTATCTTTGAGCGACTGCATTTGGTAGAATTCAAATAGAGAATTAGTTGTAACATTGCAAAACAACGCTATGTTGCCTTACGTATTATTAAAGTGCTGCAGCGCTGCGCTTACCTGAACGCGGGTATACGGGCATAGTGTTGTATGTAATGTCCCTGACTCTGTGGTGTGTGCTTTAAGAAATCCAAATTAAAGCAGGAAGCAACATAATTTTACGTGCATATGATGTAAGGGTAAGAATTATTGCTGTAATTGTTACAAAATATATATTTTATCCATTTAAATTGCATCTTTTTAGCTATTTAGAAGAAATGGATGAGAAACAAGAAAAGTGCGAGGAATGTGGGGGCAGGTTTAGAAACTTAACGAATTTGAGGAAACATGTAAAAAAATTCCATCCCAACAAATTAGACCAACTGGCTCCGTTACGTTACAAGAATCCAACTAATTTTGCTTTCTCTTGCAACATTTGTAAAAGAAATTATAATCGTAAAACTCACCTACGGTTTCATATGAAAGTACACACGGAACAAAAGCATATTGAGTACATTGATAATTGTCCTACAAAAAAAGGAAAGAAATGTGCTTTGTGTAATTCTTATCAGAGTTCTTTCAAAAAAGATATACTGGATCATTTCCGAAATGTGCATGAAATTCCCATTAAAATAAAAAAATTGGAATTTTCATCTGCCGATGAATTTAGTGCCTGGAAACTTCGTATGGAAGATGACACGAATTCTAGATATGTCAAAAAAGAGACGAGAACATGTAAAACACATGTAACTACTCATTATGTATGCCACCGATCAGGAAATTATGTCAGTGAAGGTAAAGGTGTACGACACCTAAAAACACAGGGCAGCAACAAAATTAATGCTTATTGCCCCGCAAATATAACGCTTATAAATACTGATGACGAATGGATTGTTTCTTTCATCGAAACTCATGTCGGGCATGAAACAGATATCGGGTACCTAACTCTAACAAATTTTGATTGTAAAGCTTTGGCTGCAAAAATTGCCTTAAAAGTGCCATTTGATGAAATCTTAGACCAAATTCGTAATTCAGTTACAAATTCAACTCTGAAACGAATACATCTCTTGACTAGAAGGGATTTGTATAACATTGAGAGATGTTACAATTTATCTTCCACTGCCATGCGACACCCAAATGATGCCATTAGTGTGGAATCTTTAATATATGAAATGAGGAATAGCAACCAGAATGCTGTTCTCTTTTATAAGCCACAGGGTGTGATTATAGAAGACAAACCAGAGCTGAAATCTAATGATTTTGTATTATTAATTATGACGTCTGCACAGTGTGAATTCTTGAATAAATATGGATGTGACTGTGTATGCCTAGATGGGACACATGGCTTAAATAGTTATCATTTTGAGCTAAATACTTTACTTGTTATTGACAACATGAGAGAAGGTTTTCCTTGTGCTTTCTTCTTTTCGAACAGATCTGACACTGAAATGTTTAAATTATTTTTTTCTGAAAATAAAAGTGTGACAGGAACGATAACTCCTAAAGTCTTCATGTCTGATCTTGCAGATCCTTTTTTTAACGCTTGGATGGAAGTAATGGGTGCACCACAATAGCGGTAACACTACCTTTCTATTTTAAAATTCTAGGTTTATGTAATAGCAGAAGATGGAGATACTCTGAGATTGCCCTAGAGCAACAAATCAAAAACGTTATTAATTTTTTTTACAGTTTATACTGCACCTGGCACGTTGATCGGGCGTGGAGGAAAAACTTAACTAAAATCAAGCGAAGGGAAAAACAGGTAATTAGATCTACGAATGCTCAACATGATAGTATATTTTTTTTGTCTGTTGTTAATCAGAGCTTTTGTTGTAGGTCCAAGTATACAAAGAACTTCGTACTATTTTAGAAGAAACTGACCAGGCAGTTTTTGAAAAGATGTTACACAACTTTTGTAATTTAACGGACGATGACACCTTTCAATTTAAAAAATATTTTGTAGAAAATTATTTAAAAAATCGCAAGCAGTGGGCATATTGCTTTAGATTGCATTGTGGACTGAATACCAATATGAATTTGGAACGCATGCATCGGACCTTAAAATATATTTACCTTAAAGGCAAAAAAGTGAAGAGGTTAGACAAAGCACTAGTTGCCCTTATGAGATTCGTGAGGGATAAATTATTTGATAGAATAATTGTAGTACATAAGGGCACAATAAGTAGCAAGTTGAAAACTCTTCGAGCACGCCATAAAAGTATTGCAAATCTTGATGCTACACGCTTTAGTCCAGTAGAAGGTGGTTGGCAATTGCCATCCAAAAACAGAAATGAAATTTATTTCATTGAAGAAAAAACAACTGCTTGCACATGTCAATTGGTTTGTACACAATGTGGAGTCTGCATTCATAGATACGTGTGTTCATGCTTAGACTCTTCCATTAAATTCAACATGTGCAAGCACATACATTTACTTGCCATGTTTACGATAAATAAAAGAAAGGAACCTCAATTAGATTTTGGTAAGTTTAATAATTTTCTGCTAATCTTTTAACTTCTTTTTCATACCACTACTATCAAATATTTTCGGAAATAGTTGAAATGGATCCAATTCAGGGTCTTTACATCCAAAGGTAATTAATCACGAGATACAAATTAGCATTGGTGGCATAATAGTGTTCTATTTATTTACACATATCAGATGATCAACTGAATTTTACCTGCAGTTGGCCATGACTCAAAAACGTCTGTCGTTAGATAAACACCATATAAATATAAACCAAAGATATAAACACAGTCTCGTCAGTTTTGACATTTAAGTTATCGGTAATTGTGTTGTGTGGATATTCTAAATTTTAGCACATTTTTTATTTTTATTATTTTATTTTTGGATACAAATACAATCTATTTTCCGTTCATTTTGAAAGTAATTTAATTTAATTTAAAGTAATTTAATTTAATAATTAATAATGTATATTCAATTCGTGATTACAGCACTAATCTCAGACAATAAATTTTGCTTCCAAAGCCTAGAGGTAAAATTCAGTTGATCATCCGATACCCGATACGCACTTAAATTGAGTGATATAAGGCTTTATATGTTTTCTTCATGTACCTACTCATATGTGTATGACGTGTTGTATCTAAAAGTTGGGTTTTAAGTTCAATTCTTTATTGTTGCAATGCAATGCAATTTCTTACACTATTAGTAGTATTATATTAGTAGTTAGTTTCTGTAGTAGTCTTATAACAATTTATGAAAAAAAAATACATTTGACTTATATCTAAAGTACATGAACAATAAAGCAAGTAAATCCAATTGCACCTAGGTTCTTCACCTGTATGTACATATAATTGTGTATTTTGAGAAACTGTTATTTAGTGTATTGAGCTGGATTATAAGAAGCAGAATGCTCTCATGTTTACTTAAATATCTTTCTGGTGTCGGTTGTAAATGTATTACTTAACCGGTGTTTGCTTAAACCTTTTGGAGAATTTGGATATAAAATAAATATGTAGACAGCTTATTTTATAGCAGGTTTAGCTACAGCTTATTGTTTTCTATTTTTAAGAGTATTTAATAATTTGTATTTCAGATAGTGAAAATGTGACACATGAGTCATTGCGTATCGGTTTGACAAAAGAACATAATATTGAAGATTCGTCTGTTATTTTGTCACAACTGAATAAAAAAACTGCTATTATATCATTAGACTTGGAGAAAGACAAAATTATGGCAAGAATTTCCAAACATTTAAGCGAAATTCAGTCCCCAACAAAACTAGAAGTTATGAAAAATATGCTTCAGCCCCTTACTCCTACATTAGCTGCCGTCGAAAGTCAAAGGCCACATCCCATTTCATTTGAAAATGAACCACCTAATAAGAAAATAAAAGTGCAAAGGCGATTATTTTCTACTAAAAAATCACGCTCCAAAAAGGCAAGCCAAAAAATTTCAAGACCTAAGTCAGAAGAAACCGACAAGATTGCAGCACAACTTTTGTTAAATTTTGATTAATTAATTATATGAAACTTATACAGTAACATGATGTTGCTTCAGACGCATGTAATATTAAATTCGGTCATTAGTGCAAGGCATAAATTTATAGTGGTTGCTAATAAAGTAAATAAAAATTTATTATTAACTGTTACTGTTAACCACTAGAAGGTGGAAGTTATTTAATTTGAGCGGCACTAATGTTCGAATTTAGTACATGCATCCGAAGTAACATCAGGTATTTTGTGGACAAATTAATAAAGTTTTATTATCTTTACACTTCGAGTGACTGTTTTTATTATTTAAAATCTAAATATTCAATCTTTCTTGATGGATGTGTAACATGTAAATACCTGTAGATCACAATAATTACGATCTTAAAATTAATAATTCGCACAATTTTTGAAATACTTGACCTTGAAATTTCGCACGAATAAGTATAAATAATATTGCATTTTATTTTTTAATCTATGAAAAAGTTCTACATAAAAAAAAACTCTTCACGCAAACATGGTAAATTGCAAAGCCTGCTACAAAGTGCGCTAACTAGGGTTACAAACCAACTCTCACGTACTATTGCGAGATAAATAATTGGTACGGTTGCTTTTTAAAGTAGGCTGAATTTTCAAAATTTTAGCATATTGAATTGTTCTTAAATGCTAGAATTAAAACAACGTTTATGAAAAAAATTAATATTTTATGGAACCACCATTCTGTTCTAACACATCAGAAAGCCTTCGTCTCATTGATTCTACCAATGTTCGTGTGTATTGCGGAGTGAGAGTTTCCCATGCATGTTGAATTGCCTGAATCAGTTCATCATTATTCTGCGGCCGAAAATCATTCCTGTAAATTTTTTTAACAATGTAACCCCAAATGTTTTCAATCGGATTAATATCCGGACTTCTTGAAGGCCAAGGAAGAACTTCGAGTTCATTTTCTGCTATCCAATCTTTCACGATTCTAGCTTTATGCACGGGAGAATTATCCTAGAAAATAGAATTCTTTAGTCATTTTTAACGAAATTTGAGAAAAAAAAAACATGCATAGTGTCATGCTCAACCTGCTGATACACAAAACCCTCATGAAATCTTTCTCTAACAGACGGAAGCATCACATCATTCAAAAGTTCAACATATTTTTGACCATTCAGACGACCATCTATAAAATGAATTATGCCAGGGCCCTCGCTCGAAAACCAACCCCATACATGCACAGAAAATCAACCACTCTGCTCTTTATGATGCAAGTATTCCTGATTGTAACGCTGATTTCGAGGGCGGTATACCCTTTGTCTGGCATTATTTGCTGATTGAAAGATCTTTTCATCCGTGAAGACAACGGTGTTCCAAAAATCATGATTCCTGTTTACGTCATAACGTCAATAACGTCATCAATTGAATGACTTCAATTAATACCTCCGTCCGAACAAACATATTTGAAAACTCTATTCTCTTCAGTTTATTTTCTTCTGTTAGAAAAGGTTTTTGCGCCGCTGTCGAGTTACGTAAACCTACATCTTTTAAACGTTTCCTAGCAGTATGCTCTCCAGCAGGAAAATTAGTTCTTTGTTTGGCCTCTACAGCCGTAGAAAAGGGCTGGTTTCTCACATAATTAACAAGATCATCGTCTTCATCATGTGTTGTCTTCCGTTTACGACCCGCACCAGGAATACGGGCCAACGAATGCGTTTCCTCCCATTTCTTCTTGAGGTTCTGAATAGTGGATTTTTTTGAATCTAGATGATCTGCTACTCTTTGCAAAGACCATCCCTCTTCCAGCTTAGCAATGGCGGTTGCTTTTTCTGCTTCGGAAAGAATCTTGTAAGACATCAAAATAACTTACACTGACTTTTGACAGCAACAATTTCAAATTTTATATTTTTACTACGAAATCGCATAAGCCAGAAAGTCCTATTTAAATAGGGAAAATCTGCCGTACCAATTATTTATCTCGCAATGGTACTTTGTACGACCGTACAAATGACGGAAGCAGGCGGAAATGGCCGAACCGAACGTTGACGTCACAGGAAAATTTGTGACATGAACTGGCTAGGTACGCGCTTGTGTCGATAAAGTATTTAGTTCATAACCACTATAACCTGATTCGTCGCTAAAATTCGCTTTTAGTATTTAGATGGCAATGTCAGTGCTTTAAGCTCAAGGTTATCTTTAAGCTAAGTTCACATGCATTGCGGATACGCAAAATTTTTATTGCGGATCGTTTCTAATTGGTTCAAAATTCAAAATGAACCAATTAGAAACGATCCGCAATAAAAATTTTGCGTATCCGCAATACATGTGACTTATATATATATTATTATATATAATATATAATACGGCCAGTCGCGTTTGAAAAAAACCTGTTCCGTGACAGTTGTCGTTAGTGTGGCTCCCTCTGCACAGTTTTCACTTAAACCACACATAAACACATACCGTTGCCACAGTTACCACATTACTTTTGACGTCTAATTTAAATTCAAATTATTTGTTAACACTTAATTATTGCCTGCAGACTTTGATTTAAATTTGAAATGGAGAAATATTTTGACAATTTACACAGGTACTGGGTGTCTTCATAACGTACAGAGGAGATTGAAAGCGTGAATAGAACATCAAAAAATAAGGTAACCTCATCATATAAACTTTTTTCCAAAAGTCAATAATAAAGGAATTATAAGCGCTTCTGGATCCTTTAAGTTATGAAACTAACATTTTCAATTCAGGTATAAGGCATATAACTGCGCATTTACAACGTATTTATTAGATCCTCCCTCCTTTTTAAAGGGTATAGTTTTAGGGGGTAACTTTTCAGTATTTTATTCCTAACTTTTCATTTGTACATATTTTATCAAAAATTTACGAAGAGAATACTCTAGATTATTTGGCACAAGAAGGCTCTCTTGTTGCATTTCGATAAACGAAACCGTTTTTGAGTAATTGAGGTTTATTAGTTAGCATACATTTGCATACATTGCATTTTGTTACCATAAAATACTGAAAGTAATCACCTCAAACTACCCATTAAAAGAGAGGAAGGATCTAACTAATGTGTTATAAATGCTCAGTTAGGTGCCTTATCCGAGTTTCAAATATTAGTTTGATAACATGAAAGATTCAGAAGATGTTGCCAAATGAAAAATATGTTTCATTCCTCTTTCAGGGAATTATAACTCCCTTATTATTGACTTTTGGGAAAAATCTATATGAAAAGCTTACCTTTTTTTTTGATGTTCTAATCACGCTTTCAATCTCGTCTGTACATGACGAGACACCCAGTTTAATTAATTCTTTGTATTATTAAATGGGTAAAAATAAAGCTTTTCATTCTGTAGATACTGCACTCTTCTCAAATTATTCTCTGGTTTGCTGCAATCTCTTTTTTGAAGATAGTTTTTTCTTCACGTGAAATCGAAAAATGTTAATTGCAGGGCATTACAAATGATTTTAGCTTCCTAATGGAGATCCAAGTCTTTCTGAAAACGTAATTCCTCAAATTTTATATTATATATATATTTATATTTATTTTTTTTTTAATATTATTAACTACATTACAAAACATTTTAGCTTGGTAATAGGTGCTTTCCTTTTGACAACTTATGTGAGCTGAGCGAAGCTGAAGTGCGCAAACAAACTCACCTGTCATAATGGAACGCTCTAGAAAAGTTCGTTACGTATAATCACTGCATTTCGTGTAATTGTGTCGATATAAACGACATTTTAAAAATTATATGGGTAAATGATTTCCAAAATTGTCAGTTAAATACGCGTTTGCAAATTTTTATGCAATCACATGTATCAAAATTACCCCTTCCTAAGTGAGCGCCAAATCTCAATACTGGGTGTATTCGGCATAAGAATCTCAGATTGGAGCAGAGTAACTCTAGTCATGTGACAAATCAATGAGAGCGTTTAGGGTTATTGGAATGAATTGGAGCACAAGTGGAGCATTTATCTAGTTTTAACGGTTTTTCTATTTTTTAATATTGTAAGCGTACGATGAAATGAGCGCAGAAGTTGTTGCTGGATTTATTGCGCTAGAAATATGGCATATGTTAGATAGTAACGATGAAGATGGAAGAAAGAAATTAAAAATATTGCTTACAAAGGTATCACAATTTACCTGACACGACGCAAAAACAATTTAAAGCATTTTCACTTATAAAATCACATATTACATAATAAAATATTATACCATCTTCGACATTTTTTGCTTTATTTAAATCAAAAGATTTATTTTACCGCCTTACTCTCTCTGCTCGCACATTGAAGTAGGAGCACATAAAGTACGCTCCGTGTAGTGCTCTGAATAAATTTGAAACATAATCGAGTGTGCGCCGAACGAATAAAGAAACAGAAAAGAGTAAATCGCGTACGATTTTTGTACTCCGATCGCTATGCCGAATGCACCCCATGAGTTGACTTCAAACGTAGTGCTTGAGCGGCAAGGGGGGAGATCGAAATCTCAGTTCAAACTCACTTGTTCGTGCTAAAAGGAACGACATTTATATGATCTGAGATGAGCATATCTGAGATTTGTGGCAAAAGGAATGTAGCTAATGATAACCCGAGTTTTTCTGAAAATTTATTTCCTCAAATTTCTGACGCATCTACTCAAACTACAAATATTACAACTGAAATTAAATATCTAGCTTATACTTTAAAGACTGCATTACAGCAGTTACATATCGATGGTCTCAAATCAATACCTCGTAAGTCAAAAAAAGCAATCAGTACTACCTATACAATTAAAGTCGAATACAATTAAAAATTAAGAAGTTTTTTGAAAAATACGTCGATAGAAGTTTTTTTTGAAGACGCTTTATTATTACCAATATCATTGCAGATAGTAATGAAACACTTTTATTTGCCTCCTCTAAAATTTTCATTTTTTTACACTTACGTGGTATTGACTTGGAGCCATCGATATATGGAAAATATGTACAAATATTTCCAAATTTATGACGTAAGCAACAGAATCCCTCATATTAATCAGCGAGATCCCAATACTGCTCCATATACAGACACTCAAGATGCACGTCTATTATGCTTAAACCTGCAATTTCCTCATTTTATTGCTGATATTCAGTTTAGCTCAGCAAAAGCAGGCCTTGCTGGATTAACAAAAGAGACTGCGGAAGCTCTGGTTTTCACTGTTAAAGCACATATCTTTGCATCCAATATTTAATACGAGACTTAAGCGCCTGATCCATGTGCGAGTAAAACCGCAGATTTAGTCCACGAGCCAGGCTCGTCCTTATTACTGTGCGTCGAACAACTGAAAACTGAAAAATTGACGTACCTGGCTCGTGACATGTCAGTTTGATTTGACATTTTACTCGTGGTGCTACAACACTGCTAGTGGATCACCAACGGAGCCGCTAATCAGCAGTTTGACTTAAAGCTCGCCAATTTTCCTCGCTGCTTGATTAGCAACTGGTCCGGTGAGTAAACATGCCCATTTTAAAACTGCGGTTTTACTCGTCGGTTTTACTCGCTTGTGGATCAGGCGCTTTAAACTTTTATTATATTTTAACAAGAAGTTTTAGTTCAGATGTGGTCGAATCAGTTTTTGCAAATATTCGGCTTCGTGGTGGGTCAAATGACTTAACAGATTGTAGAGCAGCTGAGTATACACTTCGGCAAATTTTGAGAAGTGGTTTCATGAAAAATGTCAACAATATCAACAGCATGTCTGAAATAAAATATGCCAGCATTGCAAAATTTATAAGCACTGAACATAATATTGATAAATTTGAAATCATTATTACCTTAAATGAGGTCACAATTGAAAAACTCAAACGAATGAGATATTTGAAGGCAATTACACAGGTTTCAATCAAATTGAGTCTGCAGCAGTTGACTTTCTTTGTGGTTATCTAAAAATGAAAGTTGGAACTTGGAGACATGCCAGTTACCTTTACGAGAGAATTCCTACGATAAAACTAACCCCTTGCTTGACTTAATTTATAATCAGGATCGTGGTAGGTTAAATTATCTCACTGAAAAATTTGTTGGCCTAGTTCACTATACATATATCACAAGTTATCTTAGAAGTATTACCAAGTGTACCTAAACAAGACGTGGATTCAATTTTAAAAAGAGTAATTGGCTCATATCTTTGTCGTAATCCCATGTTCAAATGCAAACTCCACGGCAACATTGTTTGCAATATTGTTTTAACCAAATTAATACCTCCACTACTGATAAATTTCTGTAATTTGCAGACACAAAATGTAAGAAAAATGTAACAGTATGTATACACATACAGTGTGGTGATAAAGTAACGTACCAAGCGAAAAAACACCCTTAGCGTTGACTTTTTCGAAAAATGCTCGGACAGGTCGATTTTATTCTTAAGAAAGACATCTTTTACTGCCAATTCTATTTCTGTCAGTTACCACTTTTGCGCTGTGACATCATCGCCACTTTTTTTAAATGACAACCTATTTTTTTGAAAATGTCATTTGAAAGCATCCATTTTTCTGAGTACAAAAATGTTAATGAACCACTGATTGCATAAGAAAATTTTGAAGAAAAAAATTATTGAAAAATGGAAATGTTATTTTTAAGCTTAATCAAATTTTAACCTAAAATAGTACTTTCTTATAAAAACAACAAAACAACTTAATAAAATTACAATAAATGCTGAAAATGAAATGTCCTCCACCAACCACTTGACAGTGACCAGCTGGTGTATAAACTCTGTTAATAACTCTTGCGATGGTTCCACGGCTAATGTTATTCATTTCCGTCCTAATTTTGTTTTGTAAGTGTTTCAAATTTTTAGGTCTGTTCACGTAAACTCGGCCTTTTAGATAACCCCATAAAAAGAAAATTTGCAAAACAAAATTAGGACGGAAATTAATAACATTAACTGTTAAACCATCGCAAGGGCCATTAACAGCGTTTACACACGAGCTGGTCACTGTCAAGTGGTTGGTGGAGGACATTTTCAGCATTTATTGTAATTTTATTAAGTTGTTTTGTTATGTTTTTATAAGAAAGTATTATTTTAGGTTGAAATTTTATTAAGATTAAAAATCACATTTCCATTTTTCAATAATTTTTTTTTTCAAAATTTTCTTATGCAACTAGTGGTTCATTAACATTTTTGTACTCAGAAAAATGGATGCTTTCAAATGACATTTTCAAAAAAATAGGTTGTCATTTAAAAAGTGTCGATGACGTCACAGCGCAAAAAATAGTAACTGACGTAAAATTAGAATTGGTTGTAAAAGATGTCTTTTTTAAAAATAAAATCGTTGGTTTGAGCATTTTTCGAGAAAGTCAACGCTAAGGGTGTTTCTTCGCTTGGTGCGTTACTTTATCACCACACTGTATAAGAAAAAGGAAACTCCTAAAATTAAATTGATTTATAAATTTTTCCTTACCGTGTTTCAACTTTTCAACTTTGGAATTTCAGTTTTAGTACCATATGCAGACAAAAATTCTTTTGAAAGTATTGTGGTACAAATTTAACAACATAATGGCGCATAACATAACAACCTAAGTTTGAAAATAGCTTCACATTCTTTATTTTGATATTATTTACTTATGCTTATTGATTGTGCATCCGTAGATTTAAATTATTATAACACAAAAATAAGGGACCAACACAATTAACACCTTGTTGACATTTGCGATTGAAGTTTTGCACCATTTGACAGATGACTGTAGTGTGGCTCCCTCTTCGGCACGGAAAAATGGCTCTCAACTGAGAACGCGACCGGACGGATCAAGCACTGAGTCATACTGAGTGCTTCATTAAAGGTATATTTTCGTGAGTAACGCGGTTCAATGCCTGGTTTAAAGATTACGTCATGGATTATATTGTCGCGAAAGCGTGTTGGTTGAAATATATCTGTGGTACGTGGAAAAAAAGAAAACATAAAGGTCGACAGATGACAAATTTACTGCACACGCGTGCATTTAAAATATGTAAACCGGATTACCACGATTACCAGTCGAAAATAATCGAACCATGGATGCAGAAAATGTACACAGGTCGAAAGGTTCATCCATGTGTTACAGTAACCGCGTTCAAAAATTGTAACCATGACGTCACAGTTACTCACGAAAACGTTGTTGTTTAAAACACACCGTCTTTCATCCGTCGCGAAAATATCCCTTGGAGCGGCTAAAAATCCTAAAAAATACCAACGTTGCCAAATTTACTGATTAAGTAAGATGAGGGTCATATCAAAGTTTATGTGTTACGAGATGTGTTATGTTTTTCCGTAACACTCATACTTGTCATTTTTTGTAAGTGTTATTAGTTTAATGGTGACTTAATTCAGAAAAGCTCTCCTCATTTAGGTCATTGTAAAAGAATATTTAGAGGTTTTTGGTGACAGGAATTCATGAATAGGAGTAGATTAGAGTTTTTAGAAGACATTCCAACACCTGTTAATTATCATTAAAAAATATTTCTCCTCAAAAGCATATTGCATCAAAAACGTTGCGATTATGTATAAATATTACTTTTCGATAAATAATAAAATATCTAAATATCTTTCTCTATTTTTTTTTCAATTACAAATCTTTGAAGTTTTCATCCAAAATTATTTGAAATTTACAACTAAGTTTTGATATGTGAAATTTTGTGAAAAGTTCAAAAATTGAAAAATTCAATTTTCGCGGAAGTTAAAGAAGAACGTTATTTTCTGGCCTTGAGATTGTTCAGTAAGCTAAAGCTAATACACAATAAAAAAATCTCGTTGAAATCTTGATTAATTTCCAAAAAATAACAATTTTTGGATTTTGGCAATTTCGAAAACGCTATTTTCTAACTAAGTAAAAATCACTCGGTATATCTAATAGGGGCTAAATAGGTTTTCAGACAAGCACAAATTATTGCCGTAAAAAGTTTTTTCGAAAAATCAGAAATAAAAATTTGTCCCATTTGATGCCGACTTTTTGGCGAGCACTGTATATATATTACATATATAATATGTATGTACATAATAAATAAAATCACAAAATCGTTTAAACGGACACTAACTAGCGCACAAAACTTTACGTTTCGCCGTCGTTCGATAGGCCTCGTTGGAAGTGAAAAATATTTTTCACTTCTAATTAATATTACGTTTTAATGAATAACTTTTAATGATTAACTTTTAATGAATATTATTGTCTAAAGCCATTTGTTGTAAAGGTTAATCTTATGTTACTATTCAATTAAAGAAACTTTAAATATAAATTCCAAAATTATATATTGGTAAGCAGTAATTATATAAAATACATATTTCTTGTACTTTGAATTGTTTATACCGTTTGTCCATCTGAAAATGAGACATAGGGATTTAACATGGGAAAACAGAAATTGCTTTATATTATCTACCTGAGTAGATATATATGAAATTCTGGGTTATAATCGGAAAGATTATTGCATACAAAGTGTTTTGATACTAAATTTGTGCAATTTTAGTTGTTAATTATTTAGAAATTAAGAAAAAAGTTATACTAGCCGAGCTAGTTTGTTCATTTTTCACAACCGTAAGGTCACGAGTTCAAATCCGAATGAGGACACGTTTTTTTTTTTCTTTTTTTTTAACTATTTTTTCAGATTTGAAATCACTTACCTAAACTCTTAAAGTTAAAGTTTGTTATTTTATTTATAAGTTTCATTTTAATATTAATTATGTGACATAATAAAATTTTGCAAACGAAAAAATAAACATAAATGGAACACAATTAATATTAAAATGAAACTTATAAATAAAAAAATAAACTAGTTTAAGAGTTTAAGGGCCAGTTTCATAATTGAATTTAAAGGAGACTTTAAAATTAAGGTCACATTCATATGTGTAAACAAATGTATTTTCACATTTGTTTTTACATCTGAAAGTGACTTTAATTTAAAGTTTCCTTTAAATTCCATTATGAAACTGGCCCTAAGTGATTTCAAATCTGAAAAAATATTTAAAAAAAAGAAAAGAAAAGTGTCCTCATTCGGATTTGAACTCGTGACCTTATGGTTGTGAAGAATGAACAAATTACCTCAGCCACAAGATCAATTTGGAAACTTTTAGTTAAATACCTACTAATCTTGTAATAAAAAAAATAATAACATTTTTTCTTAATTTCTAAATAATTAACAACTAAAATTGCACACATTTAGTATCAAAACACTTTGAATGCAATAATCTTTCCGATTATAACCCAGAATTTCATATATATCTACTCAGGAGATAATATAAAGCAATTTCTGTTTTCCCATGTTAAATCCTATGTCTCATTGGTCAAGGTGGTCAAAATAATAGCAGTGGCACTAAATTCTCAAAAAATATTGTACAACTCTTTAAAGAATTAAATTATTTGTAAAATTAACACCAACTTCAATTAAATTAATTTCGTTATCTCATATAAAGGTAATAGTCTTTTAATAATAATAATCGAAGGGAAAGATTTTTTTTAACTATCTTGGCGTTCTACTGCTATTATTTTGACCGCATATGTACATTTCATTAAAGTTCAACATTCGTTCTAACATCTCATTAAAAATTAAATACTTCTGATAAATATAATTATATGTTTATTTTGTAATCTAATTTGTTATTACAATTTCAATAAACAGTCAGGTGTATTCCATAATGCAGTGGTTATTTGCCACTTTATTAACACTGTGCGTAATAACTTCTTAACCACTGCTTTTAAATAACTAATTGAAGACGTATATCATATTTCATAAGCACACGGTGGTTATTTTACAATTTTAAACATTAGTTAACTTCATTTGTAAAATATAATCACTGAACATAATTGCATATCCTTCTTTTCAATGTCATTTGCGCTTGTGGAATAGCAAAATGTTTACAAAGTGGTTAAAAGCGACAGCACATGCGCATAATTCAGTGTTTATTAATCACTGATACATGGAATCATGGCCTTCTATATGAAAAGCGAGTTCTATCTGGCCTGCGCAAAGGTGCAGTTCAGGGGGGTTATTCTCGAACTGGGGAGCAGCGATCGCTCCCGAAAATGACGTCAAAATGACGCATTTCTCGAAAAGTTTGTATAGGTTTATATGAGAGTCTACGTCATTTTGGCGTCACTCCCGCAAAACGAACCCTCTCCCTCGTTTCGAGAATTCAGGCCCAGGCGTGCTCCGCCAAGCACTGCTTACAGGGCGCTTTCTTAACCTAAAATCTTGACAGTTCTGTCGCGTGTGAATGGTGGATGAGTTCGTGTAAGAATAATTAATGGTATTGCTGTAAAAATTTGAGCATACTGGATATTATTTACGTTGGAATAAGGTGGAATATTTATGTCCAATTTCGACAACTTAATTTAGCATTAAACTATTACGGTTTTAGATGAAAATGTTACCTGCATATAACCAGAATTTCTGTGGTAAGTTACAACATGTATAATAAAGCTTTTTTTCTCGTTGTGCGTAATTATCAAGGCCTTTTTTTAAACACATTTTACATTATCAAAAGTCGAAACTCTTTTATCTAACTTGTTGTAATTACCTATTCATAACACGAAAGCTTTTTAAAGTGCTAGTCTTTCCTTATTGCGCAAGCGTACTTCACTCCGATGAGATCAAATGATTTATGCATGAATCTATAAAATTTATACCACATAAATTATCTTCTATTACAATACGGTAATTACAATATTAATTAATTTTTCGTGAACTCACTTTGATTGACACTAATGACAGTGCACTTCACTCATTGCCGTCAGTGCCCCATAACCAGCGCCGAAGTGTCGACTTTTGGCGTTTTCTCGAGCACAAAAATTCAATGTAAATTTTTCAAAACGCCCAGGCCAGTTAGAACTCGCTTTTGATTTAGGCCATGCATGAAATATACCCGAATATGAGTTTCAGCGTTTTTATTTTATCCAACAGAAGTAATTGTGAAGAAAATTGTTTCCACAAGAATAAAACGAAACTTAAAATTAGTCTCGACTAGAAAATAGAATTCAAAGCCGTCTATATCTTACAAGCCGTGCACTTGTAAATTTGGCAACAGAGCAAGTAGTCCGAACACGAGTTTCACCAGTTTGACGTAAATTGTACGAGATAATGCTGTAATGTAATTCTGTACTTATCAATCAAATTTTATTGTTTATTATAGTATTGGTGACTAAAATAACATTTTAAATGTTATATTAACAATCATGGTAAGTCCACAAAGCCTAATTCTGCTAGATAACCAAACTTTTTCGCTTTCCTTTATTTGCTTTTATTTCATACCAATGTGACATTTTTCGGATTTTCAATGGTACAAAAAGTGGAACTTGAAAGTCCTAGTACTTAATTTTAAACTCGTTAAACGTCTAGTTTGAAAGAAAATTTCATATTTACCTCGAACGAAAATTGACTTTAAATATATATATGTGGGAGTTTGTACAGGGCGCGAAACGCGGCGCGAATTGACAAGTGCGCAATTGAGCGGGGAAAGTCCACGCCGAGCCATTAGCGAAGGTACGATCAGCGAGGTTACATGTATGTGTGTGTGTCTCATATTAGGAAGAATAAATAACATTAAAACGTGCAGTGATTGTTTATTGTAACAAATTAACAATACCCACAAACCACCAAACCCACAATTTTTGGGGGCTCAACCGGGATAGATACAACCGGATTATCGTGGAAGAAATTAAAGCGTAGTTGGAAAATATTTGGGTTTTAATTGTGTATTGTTTTGTTTCCTGTGAACGAACAGTAAATATTAAAATGGATCCAAGACTGCTGACGATTATGCAATTGAAAACGTTCCTGCGGGATAGAAATGCAGCAACGTCGGGGAATAAACAAGAGTTGGTGAACCGTTTAATGGAGGTTGACCCTGAGAATACATGGTCAACGGAAATCGAAGATAGCACTAAAGAAGATGAAGCAAATGGACAGGCGGTCATCATCGGTGCTAATGCAGACATATGCGAGATAAATAGACGGCCAGAAGAAAGCATAATCCAGGATGGCAGAAGTGACGGAGTAGTGGTAGTGAGTCAAAGAGCAGTTGAGAGAGAGCGCACACTAGAGAGGAGAGAGAAAGCCGTGCTAGAGAAGGAGATAGAGTTGTTGAAGAGAGAAGTGATGCTGTTGCGTGCGCAAGGCAGCTCAGGCGTAGAAGGTGATACGTTGGCAGGAGGGAGCGCGCTGAGAGGGGGTGTTGCCGTCGCGTCGCCGGTGAGAGGGGTGCGACTGGAAAGCAGCGGCTCAGCTGGAGTCAGCGTGTTGGCGGAAGAAAATGCGCCGGTGGAAAACGTGAGGCCAGCGCAGATAAGCAACTCGACGTTGGAATCAGGTGACTTTGTTCCAATTTGTCAAAATACGAGACTGCGCATTAATGTTTCGGTAATCGCAGAAATGTTAAATCATTTTGAAAGTAAAAACACAGACTGCGATAATTGGGTCAAAAGACTATGCTTTTTGAAAAATACGTACGATTTAGATGATAATGCGGCAAAAATTCTACTAAGTATGCGGCTTAAAGGGCAGGCGCTCGAATGGTTACATTCACGTCCCGAATTCGTCACAATGACATTTGATAAGCTTTTGTTAGAATTAAAATCGATGTTCACGTGCCGATCGAGTAAAGTAGCAGTTCGTAAAAAGTTTCAGGACCGTACCTGGAAGACGACCGAGACGTTTCGCGAATACGCTCACGATAAAATTATTTTAGCAAATGCAATACCCATTAACGAGGAAGACGAACTTCTTGATTATGTAATCGAAGGCATACCGGATGTCTCATTACGGGATCACGCGTATGTACAGCGGTTCGAATCTTTAGAAGCGTTGATGGAAGCGTTTCAAAAAGTGACGCTACGATACAGGACTGCGTCGGGTTCCGAGTCCACGGCGAAAACGTCGAAAAATTATTGGCGGCAAAATGACGCTCAGCAGAATAGCGGTCGGCAGAAAACAGTTGAACAAAAATCGTCTGAAAATAAAGCGTGTTTTGGATGCGGTAGTCAGGGCCATTTAAAAAGTCAGTGCCCGTCTAGAAAATGTTTCGTTTGTGGCGACGGTGGCCATCTAGCAAATAAATGCCCGAAAAAACCGATAGTGCGCGACAGTTGTGCAATCACAGATGTAATGACTGAAAAATATGTAAAGCGTGTTGGATTAAAGGAGAGACTCGTAAATGCTTTAATTGACACTGGAAGTGATATATCTCTGTTAAAATATCAGGAATACATTGAATTAGGCAAACCCGATTGCGTTGGAAACAGATTGTGCTTTCGTGGCATAGGCTCGAATTTAATCCAAACGTTAGGCGAAATAGAAATCGAGTTTAGACTGGACGGCAATGTTTATAAAACAAACGCACATATTGTACCCGATCATTTGTTAAAATATGACATGCTATTAGGCGCAAACTTTTTGAAAACAATCGAATTAAAAATAGCGGGAAACGAAGTATCAATAAACCCTTTACGCGTTTATAATGAAAACCGGGAGAGTTTACCTGATGTATTTAAAATTGAAGTCGATGCGTTGGATAGCGAATGCGCGACTAATATACAGGGTGGCTTATGTGAGGGTGATAGGCAAGAGTTACAGAAAATGATAGAAACATACGATCCGCGAAATTCTTGCGATGTAGGGGTTAGAATGAAAATCATAATGAAGGACGATGAACCCATTTATCAGCCAGCGCGTAGATTATCCGCATATGAGCGCGAAGTTGTGGATAGACAAATAAACGATTGGCTAGACCAAGGTATCGTTCAGTATTCATTGTCAGAATATGCCAGCCCTATCGTGTTGGTAAAAAAAAAGGACGGAACGCATAGACTGTGTGTCGATTACCGCGAGGTAAATAAAAAAGTTTGTAAAGACCGTTATCCACTTCCGTTAATTGACGATTTGTTAGATTCGTTGCAAGGAGCTAAAATATTTAGTACATTAGACTTAGAAAATGGCTTTTTTCATGTACCAGTAGAAGAGAATAGCCGTCGATATACCTCCTTTGTGGTGCCAGGTGGACAATACGAATTTTTGAGAGCTCCTTTCGGGTTATGCAATTCACCCGCTGTGTTTCAACGGTTTATTAATGTTGTTTTTAAAAATCTGATAAAAGACGGTATTGTTTTAACCTACATGGACGATCTTATTATTCCATCTGTAAATTGCAGGGAGGGAATCGAAAAGCTGTCCCAAGTATTGTTAGTAGCGGAAAAAGCAGGTTTGCGGATTAAATGGTCAAAATGTAACTTTTTATGTACTAGAGTAGAATATTTAGGAAATGTCCTTGAGAATGGCACTGTAAGTCCATCTCCTAGAAAAGTTAATGCTGTATTTAATTTTCCCGAACCGAAAAATGTAAGGCAGCTACAGAGCTTTTTGGGGCTTACGGGTTATTTTCGCAAATTTATTTCGAATTATTCGCTAATGGCTCACTCGCTGACTAGTCTGCTCCGTGGGGAGGTCGAATTTGAATTTGGGGCCGAGCAACGAGATGCGTTCTTACAATTGAAGGCAAAATTGATGGCTGAACCAGTCCTGATGTTGTATCGAGTTGGCGCAGAAACCGAACTACACACGGACGCGTCTAAAATGGGAATTGGTGCCATTTTGATGCAGAAGAATGACCAAGACGGAAAAATGCATCCAGTCTATTATGCAAGTCGGAAAACCAGTCGTGAAGAGGAAAAATATACTAGTTATGAGCTCGAAGTGCTCGCAATAGTAAAATCCCTCAAAAAATTCCGAGTATACTTGTTGGGAGTGTCTTTCAAAATTATAACAGACTGTAAAGCTTTTACGATGACGATGCATAAAAGAGACTTGTGCGTGAGAGTAGCTCGTTGGGCATTGCAACTTGAAGAATTCCAGTACACCATTGTCCATCGGCCAGGAAAGAACATGCTTCACGTAGACGCATTAAGTCGAAATGCAACACATGAAATATTGACAATCTCGAGCGAACAAGAAGGACTTTTAATCAGGCTAAGAAAAGCGCAGCAAAATGATCCACAAGTACAGAAGCTGAGGCCGGAAGTAGAATGCAGAAGTTTAAAGGGATACCAGTTACGAGGAGGATTACTGTATAAAGAAGACTTGGGCGATATACGATTGGTAGTGCCTAAAGCAATGCAAAGTTCGATTGTGCGAGGAGTGCATGAAAATGGGCATTTCTCAGTAAGAAAAACAGAAGCCATGGTCCGTAAAGACTTCTGGATTCCAGACCTGAAAAATAAAACGGAGAAAGTAGTACGGAACTGTGTAGTCTGTATCCTGGCAGAGAAGAAAGCAGGCAAAATGGAAGGATGGTTGAACCCTGTGAACAAAGGATCAATTCCTCTTGATACGTACCATATCGACCATCTGGGACCATTACCGTCGACCAGTAAGCGATACAAACACATCTTCGTTGTAGTCGATGCGTTTAGCAAATTTGTGTGGCTATATGCAATGCGATCGACTGGTACTGCTGAGGTAATAGACAAATTGCAAAAGCAAGCTGTTATCTTCGGTAATCCACGTCGGATAGTCTCCGATAGAGGAACAGCTTTCACTTCTGCTGAGTTCGAACAGTATTGCAAAAACCAGAGCATTCAACACCATCTTATCACTACTGGCATTCCTAGAGGCAACGGACAGGTGGAGAGGGTAAATCGAACTATAATCCCATTACTAACGAAGTTATCAGCACCAATACCAGAAGAATGGTACAAACATCTGAGCGAGGCTCAACAATGTTTAAATGCGGTCTTGCATCGAAGCATAGGAACATCACCATTTCAAATACTTTTTGGTATGTCACCAAGATGGAGGAACACTTCAGAAATTGCAAATGCGATTGACGAGGAGTTAGTTCGCGAGTTCCAAGAAGAACGCGACGAGCTGCGGGACCTAGCAGCCAAGCAGATTTTGAAAGTGCAGGCCGAAAATAAAAGGAACTTCGACAAGAAGAGGAAGAAATCAAATCATTACTGCAAGGGAGATCTGGTGGCAATCAGACGAACTCAACAGGGACCAGGACTGAAGCTACATTTCAAATTTTTTGGACCTTACGAAATAACCAAAGTTCGCGGCAATGACCGATATGAAGTGATGAAAGTTGGAGATCATGAAGGTCCTTTGAGAACCTATACGGCAGTTGACTCAATGAAAGCGTGGGTCAATGAAGAACAAAGTTCAGAGACAGAGATAGATGTCTCAGAGGAAGAGAGCCAGAGAGTTGAGGAATTTGAAGATCGGCAGGGTTTGTCCGAGGACGGAAAAACCGTCAGGACGGCCGAATGTGGGAGTTTGTACAGGGCGCGAAACGCGGCGCGAATTGACAAGTGCGCAATTGAGCGGGGAAAGTCCACGCCGAGCCATTAGCGAAGGTACGATCAGCGAGGTTACATGTATGTGTGTGTGTCTCATATTAGGAAGAATAAATAACATTAAAACGTGCAGTGATTGTTTATTGTAACAAATTAACAATACCCACAAACCACCAAACCCACATATACTTGGAAGTAATTACAGCCTCGGCTAAACAACTTGCTCCTAATTACTTTAAAACTTGACTTTTCGTTTTAGGTAAATAAATAACTATTCTTTCTGAATTATTAATTAGGTTTATGTTGTAGATGTCAAGTTCGATTAGGACTACTTTCGGGTATCAATGCGACGTTGCCAAGCGTAACAGCACGGCTTGTAAGATATAGACGGCTTTGATAGAATTACAATTAAATTTTATAAAGAAGATATCTGTGTCGTAGGTTGCATATATATTTAAAAATATACAACCTGGCAACGCTGGTATTTCTTGTGATATTTAGCCGCTCCTGCTTCATTAATCCAGGCCATAGACAAGGAAGGAAATAGACTACCGACTCTTGCATATAAAAATGGTGGCAAGTTTCTGCGCCATCTGTATTTGCCTGACGTGTAATAATACTAATAGTAATGCAGAAACCTGTTAAAGAAAAATCCGGGAAATTTAAATACAACCCCACAGCCATAATAAATTGTTTTGTTATTTATGAATCGTTCAGTGAACGAACAATAAGTGACTATGATGCAGAAGCATCATCACTTACTATTCTTTCCTCAACTCATAAGTACTACTTATAAACTATGAAGAAGTTCAATCAAATTTCATCTACAAATAATTCCATTATTGCAATGATGTCTGGAAAACGATTTTGGCTGGTAATGTAAATATGTAGTAGTAGTAGATGAAGATTTGAATCAAATAATTCTTCACAATTTTTAGGTCACGAATGAGCACAACGAAATACTATTATATAAAAAAAAAATAAGAGAAAAATACAATAATAATAATAATTTATTTGCCATAACGGCAGAAATACAAAATACTGCACATAGGTATGAGGAGTTGTCAAGTTGAGGTAAAAAATGTAAATGTATGTGATTACATCATTTAAAAATAAACAGGATAATTTTACAGCGTAAAAGAAAGTTAACAAATTAACAAAATTAATTTAATGATTTTTCTACAAATTAATTAAAAATACCTTAAAGTAAATAATTCAATAGCACTGATATAAAATATCATCCACAGAATAGAAAGAAAGCACCTTATATTAACATCATCTGTTTTTAAAATGGCGATTACATGTAGGCAATGAATATTAATCTCGTTGCAGGATTTATTAACATGCAGTTAAATACAAAAAGTAGTAAGAAGTAATTAATTATGGAATTGCTTCAACAGCTGCCTCACAGATTACCATTCTGCACATACTTTTAAAGGAATAGCTGTCTGCTCCAAACGATGAGGTGTGAATCCGTTTTTTATGATTTTTTTCTTACAGACTGCCGTGTTATTTTGTTTGCTAGTTTTTAAGTTGTAATTACCTTTTTCGGACATTTATGTAGTATTTCTTGATATATTTATGAACAGTGATAACCTAAATTAATAATTTTGCGTTTATTTCGTTTTGTGATGATAATTTTCGACTGTCTATAAAATAAAAAAAAATTACATGAAAGCATATATTATATTTCTACCTAGTTCTATACGATTATATATTTTTATTAAAACACAAGAAAAACTTTAAAAACCACGGGAATAAACTCGAAACCACCTCAAAACGTTCAACGGATCGGCAGCTCTGCACAAAGTTGACGTCATCTGACTCCCCGCTCGTTTTCCCCGCTGCCACTAATAAGGCAACCTATTCACTTTACGGACCGTGTACCTACCCCACGTCTACCAACATCAAAAATTCACGAGTTTGGGTGCCATCTGTATTTGCCTGCTCTAAGTAAAACCATTGATTATAAGCAATGATTATAAGAGTATTAAGATACCTAAACCAATATAAAAATGCGTGACTCTACCTATTCCGCACCCCTTCGCGTCTTGCCCACACTTTGCCGGTAAGCTGATGGCTTCCTCTAACGATATAAAACATCGACATGCTAGATAAGAACCATACCTACTTTGTAAGGAAAATTATATGTAAATGAGACCACAAATATAACGAGCGGCTAAAATCGTAGATTGTACATGACTTCGTGTGATGGTAGGGCGTTGGCGCTTAATTTGAATTGTGCGCTAGAGGGATGGCTATGTAAAAATATTCCTGAATGCATATTTAACGGTAATATTAATTAGAAATTAAGATATCGAAATATAAATCTGTGTTCATAAAAACAAAAAAATTAAAAAAACTAAAACAAACACAATAAGGCTGATAGAATATTCCAACGTTTTAAAGAAAAAATCAAGTCTGAAAAAATGTCAAAATTAAAAAAAAATGTGATGGCCTGGGTTTGATCTCACAACCCTACGACAGTTACGGTTACGAAATTTGAACTTAAACACCTTGACCACGAGAATATTAATTTTGGTTGCTAAAATATGCTATTAAGTATAATTAAAAATTTTAATTAGTTTTTCTTTAATTTATAAATAATTAACACTTAAAATGTCATAAGTTTAATACCAAAATGCTTTAATAATGAAAATATTTCCGATTACGACCTACAAATTCATATGAATTTAGGCAGATAAAAAAAAATAATTTCTGTTTTCTCATGTTAAATCTCTCTGTATGTCCAGTGGCGTAGCTATCACATGGCAAAGTGGTGCAGTGCAACGGGGCCCTCAGGCTCAAGGGAGCCCTCGAGCACCCTGAAGTTCCGAAGCGAAGTGTGTTTCTGTTCAACCATTTTAAACTATAAAATTATGTAATAAGTATATAATTATACATTCTGTTCAAACTTAAGTCCGTACTATTACTAAACTTTGTTATTACAAAAGCTACAAATTCGGTTAAATTAACAAACTAGCAGTAGTTCTTCTGTTAAATTATTTTTTCGAAATTCTAAGAATAAAACTAACTTTTAAAAATTCGGAAATTTTTTCTAGTCATTTTCATAAAATACTTCATGAATTAATGGACATGTTAATACGAAACTCATTAGGTATAGGTATCAGAAATGTAATTTAAAACATAAAAGCTAATCGCATTAAAAACAAATAAATATTGGAGGATGTGTCTTAAGTCACTATAAAACGTGTCGAAGTTAGGTATCCAAATCGAGGTTAGTTTTCCAAATCTATTTATTCTTTAATAATCGGTTCACAAAAGATGACTAGATGACATGTTTCGGAAAAATTCCATTTTCAAATCTAATAAAACAAACCCGCAAGCACAGCCATTTCTAAACAACTATTTGTTTTATTAGATTTGAAAATGGAATTTTTTTCGAAACATGTCATCTAGTCCTCTTTTGTGAACCGATTATTAAAGAATAAATAGATTTGGAAAACTAACCTCGATTTGGATACCTAACTTCGACACGTTTTATAGTGACTTAAGGCACATCCTCCAATATTTATTTATTGTTAGTCACTAATATCATGGACAATCCTTTAAGCATTAAAAACACTTTATGTAAAGTATAGTTTTTATTCGGTATTTTAAACTCGACGTTTTAAGTCTTCTAATCCAATTGAATGTCATAAATTTTTAAAAAACCGTCTGTGCAGGTCCCACAATCGCAATCTTCTGGAGCTTTTGGCCGCTTACCTTTTGTACAAGTTCCATTTTCAAGAGAGATTACAGATCGCCACATTTTAGCTAAAGTTTCACGCCATCTATCCCTCAATTGTAAAATACCGTCAGCGCCATCTATATCTCTCTTGTATCGGCGGTCACGCTGAAATGCGTAAGGCTGGGTATCTTAATATACTCTTATAATCAATGTTATAAATAATTTAATTTTACATTTCAATATTTTTTAATTTTGCACTTTTCATTTCTAATTTTTAAGATGGTTTTAATTTATACATGTAATTTAGTCCATTACCCCTTGAGAAGCATATTTGATAAAGAAAATGTGTTTTAAACTGAAGTATTAAATCAAGTTATGTAACTAATTTGAACCAAACCACGTGGTATCGGTATTGTGCCATCTTTGTCACTCTTAGAGGATGCTCAGTCTATCTTTCTCTCTCTTTGCATTCATTTCCGTCACAATATTCTTCAAAATCAAGTTGAAATAGACAGTTAAATTCGAGCAAGAAGCTATGTTGATTACTTCTTATTTTATTATTTATTGTGAACCAATTTTTTATTTTTATCAGATTACAATTAATTCTAATAATACAATAGACGTATAAAATCAAAATTTTTAAATATATGAATTACATACACACATAGGCACATACCGGTTGTCCACTTGACAATGAGACATACACAGTGGCGTAGCTAGGCGACCATGTTTCCATGGCCAACCATATTAACAATTTTGAAAGAGAAAAACTGCCGTATTTCCGTCGTTTTTTTAAATAACCATATCGAATGTTACATCGTTGAAAAAGTAAAAAAAAGGTCTTTCTTTTTCACTCATGGCCTACTATGGTTTCCATTTAAAAAAACTGACGTTTATGTCATAACTGAAAAATAAGAGTTTATATGGAAAAGTTAGTTCGACTGTTTAATTAAGAACATAATTCTGTACAACTTTTGTCTTGCAACTTTTCTCTAAAATCAAGAATAACCGAGCTATATGCATTTAACGAATTTATAAAAAATCAGTTTTTTCAAAATATCTAGCCAGCCATGAACTTTAAGAAAAAAACAAAAGCTGCATTAAACTGGGCTCCTAAAACTACAAATCTTTCCCCATTTAACCGTCTCTCTAGCTCTGCTAGTTTCCGAGATCCCAATGCTAAACATCGAAAAAAAGTCTATTCCTGTCGCATACATTATAACAGGATGTTATACAATAAATATTTTTACTTTTATTTAAAAAATGTATGTGTATCTAAGGGCCGGTCTTTTATCTCATTTTTAAGGTGATTTGTAAATTTATCTGCCTTGTAAGAAAGTTTTCCGTCTTTTAACTACCTTTTAAATACAAATCTTACTAAAATGAACTTTATCTGACTTGTAACTTATAGATACCTCAGATCTCCTTTTAACTCGTTAAAAGAAAGATCCTAACCTCATTTTTTTAAAGAAAAATTGAATGTATTATGGTGCTTTAAATAAAATGGAACAGGAAGAACAAATTTTATTAGAAGCGGATTTAGTACATATCGTAGAAATGGTTAATCCTGAAAAAAAACAGTATACTGTACGTCCTAGAACAGATCATATGGATACTTGGGATGATAAAGAATTTGTCAGGCGCTTTCGAATATCAAAACCTTCTACAGAAATTATTTTGCAACAAATTGAGCAGCATTTAACACGTCGCATAAGAAAGTAAGATATAACAATACTATAATCATTGTTAGTATTAATAATCGTTTATTGTAGACGTTACAATGTAGAACCACTTCAACAATTACCTTTGACTTTACGGTTCTTAGCAACAGGTAATTTTTATATAACCGTTGCTGATTTTGGAGGCTTACCTAAATCAACAGATGGAAAAATCATTAAAAATGTGATATATGCAGTAGCAAGACTACGTGAAAATTACATTATTTTCCTGCATCATATTTTGTTCGTAAAACACATGCATTCCTTGCTATACCACTCAGGGCTTCAAATTCTTTTGCAATTTCTTGCCACTTTTTCTCCTTGTCAGCCCACATCACCGAATCGGTTTTTTTATTTTCAATGATTGAAATATTACGAATCACAATATCTATTAACATGCGCACTTCCAATTCCGTAAAATTTTTTGAACGCTTTCGTTTTAATTTTTCGCGTCTTTCCATTTTCAATCTTTACACACACGCTGCCATAAGGTTATGTTATGTAGTCACTTCACTTGTTTTGTTTGCTGTTTGTCTCTTTCCGATTCATTACATAAGACATCTGTCTCACTCACAGCGCGGGAAGGCTTTGACAATTTGCTATTGCCAACCTATGTTATTTTAGATTTTATTGCTTTTAAGTAAAAGTCAGTTTCATTGCTTATAAAAGACGCATTTCTCTACAAGTTAGATTTATCTACCTTTTAATTTAAAGTTATCTTTAGTAAAAATGAAGTTTACAAAGAAGGTAAAAGACCGGCCCTAAATGCTCAGATACATACATAAATGTAACTAAATACAGTTACAGATACCAGGTACTACAATGTAACTAATTACAGATACAGATACACTGAAAGTATCTAGATACTGTATCTAGAAACTTGTAACTAGATATGTTACAACACTGGTTGTCAACATATATCATAATAAACTACCTAACGTCTCAAGACAGGTATTTTGAATTTGTGAGAGGTTATTGTTTACAATCAAAGGCAAAATGCATTTACGTGTGACGCACGCATAAATGCAGTCTTTCGCCCCGTTTCGTTCGCTACAGTTATTTCGCTCCAACGCAGCAGGACTTGCCTACATCAAGTACCTAGATGCAAAAATAACGCGACAAAGTAACGTTATTCTGTCGCTGTAACAAAAGTAATGTTCCAACGGTGTAACCGTTTTTCCCATCACTAGTTTTTACACGCATCTAGAAAAATGAATACAAATTATAACAATTTCTGTAATTTTTTCTAGATGCGTAAAAACCATCTTTTAGCTAGAAATAAACCACAAACTTCTAAAACAATACTCTGCTAACAGATTACGGCGATTTACAAATGTTTTGTTTCCAAAGCACAAGCACTTTTGATGATTTTGTAAAATCAAAATAGCTTCTTTATTTATTAGTTTACGAAAAAATAACAATTTTAATTAAGAATTTTATTTCTATCGATTGGTCAAGTACAGTAAAACTCGGATATAACGAGGGCTCAAGGGACCACTCTTATTGCTCGTTATATGCAAGTGCTCGTTATAAATGAAAAAAATATATGCATATATGATATGTTCTATGAACACCAAAAGAATCTGGGACAACTGTACTCCTGCATTTTTGTGTTTATTTAATAAACTAGTAAGTTTGAATACAATTTTAAACAATTTATTTTGCTTGTTTTATGGTATCGTAAAAATACGCAAAAAAACAAAAAAATTTTTTTAACAATTAATTCATCGTATTTAGATTTTTTGTCGGGCATAGTACGTACTTCTGCATCAAACAAAAATATTTTAAAATTTTTTGTAATTAAGCTCGCTATATGCAAGGCAAAACAAAAAAAATTACAAAATTGGCCGCTATAAGCAAGTTCTCGTAATAAACGTACTCGTTTTATCACAAAATCTTTAAACCGGACACTAAATAGCGCATAAAACACTTAACGTTTCGCCGTCGTTCGACAGCTTCGTCAGAAGTGAAAAGTATAAAAAATGTAGAAAATGACCCTAACTAATGAAAATACTAATATTTTATATTACGAGTCTAATATTTTCAAAAGACGTTTTATAGAAATGTGTAAAATAAAAATGTCGTAGGTTTATATTTTTCACTTCTGACGAAGCTGTCGAACGACGCGTCGAATTATACTTAATAGCATATTTTAGCAACCAAAATTAGTAATTCTCCTGGTCAAGGTGTTTAAGTTCAAATTTCGTAACCGTAGGGTTGTGAGATCAAACCCAGGCCATCACATTTTTTTTTACTTTTGACATTTTTTCAGACTTGATTTTTTCTTTAAAACGTTGAAATATTCTATCAGCCCTATTTTGTTTGTTTTAGTTTTTTTAATTTTTTTGTTTTTATGAACACAGATTTATATTTCGATATCTTAATTTCTAATTAATATTACCATTAAATATGCATTCAGGAACATTTTTACATAGCCATCCCTCTAGCGCACAATTCAAATTAAGCGCCAACGCCCTCCCATCACACGAAGTCATGTACAATCTACGATTTTAGCCGCTCGTTATATTTGTGGTCTCATTTACATATAATTTTCCTTACAAAGTAGGTATGGTTCTTATCTAGCATGTCGATGTTTTATATCGTTAGAGGAAGCCATCAGCTTACCGGCAAAGTGTGGGCAAGACACGAAGGGGTGCGGAATAGGTAGAGTCACGCATTTTTATATTGGGTTAGGTATCTTAATACTCTTATAATCATTGGTAAAACTTAGTACCACCTTGTTGTATAAAAGTTCTACCCCTCTGATCCAGGCGGCCGTGCCATTAAGTTACTGCAATTACTTGAAAACTCACAAGAGGCGCTGAGTGGAGTACCCGTCAAATTTTTAAAAGTCAAATTGAAACGGCCATACATACACGTCAGTGAATGTTAATGTAGCTCGCCATGACCCAAAACATAGCAGTTCAAAACTGTCCGACAGCGGCAGCATTTTACATACTTCACGTTGCTTTCCTCTCGCCTACATTTTACTACGTACGCTGAAACCTATCGCACGATCTCTCTTAATACCGAGTGACTTTTAATGATTGAAGCAAATTAGTATGTTGGGAACACTGAGGAATTGGCATTACTTGAATGTTCGTTAATTTTGCGGGAATGCGTAGCTATAGGTTAGAGTTGATGTTTACATTGATGATGAAAACTGTTTAACAGATTATTATTATTATTATTATTCAAGACCTGGAAATGTTAACCCCCTTTGCGTAAGCAGCACCGAATCCTTTGAGATAAGTTATTGAAGACATTATTAACGTTTTAGGTTGTCCGATATTTGCAATTGCCTCTTCAATTGCCTGCTGCACAATTCATCCAAATTGTTTAATACGTATTCTGAACACCACATTATTGAAATGAGGAAATAAGAAGCCAAATTAAATTGAATATTAGAGCACATCTTCAAGCCCCTCTTTGCGTAAGCAGTACCGAATCCTTTGAATGAAATATGTTATTGAAAACATTAACGTTTTAGGTTGTCCGATATTTGCAATTGCCTGCTGCAATTCTTCCAAATTGTTTAATACGTATTCTAAACATCAAGTTAATTGTTTCCCGGAAGAATATTGGTCCAATAATTCTTCTCCAAGACATTGCCAACCAAACACCAATTTTAAGTGGATGTAGTGCCTTTACATCAATCACATTAAAGGGATTATGTTCTGACCAAGTCCTGAAATTTTGTGAATTGATAAACCCAGAGAGATGAAACCAGGCTTTATCAGAAAAGAAAGTTGTATCTTGTTGGTCACTATTATTTAGCAGATTATTGTTATACCACTGACAAAACTGAATTTGTTGAAGAAAATCGAGTGGGTGAAGCTGTCGAACCATTGAAAATTTGTATGATCGAAAATGAAGGTGTTTTTTCAAGATCTTCCGAGTGGATTCGTATAGGAAACATGAGGATTCTGTTGTACAGTATCATTAACATTTTCTACAGTATCGAGTGTTATTATATGTTAAGTTCGGAAATTCACGCGGTGCAAGCTCGGAGTGAAAAGTAGAGTGAGAACACAACTGTTTTGATATACGTAAAAGTGAGACAAAAGTGCTCCAGGAGTGAATAAAGCAAGCACGGAGGAATTACCGAACACAGCAATAGTGGGGCGACCAGTGAATTTTCCTTTTTCTACATTACTGGTTTGCAAGAAACGTTCATTTATTAACTGATTTTGAACTGAACTGACTTTAAAGTGAATAGAGAGACTCATAAAAGGAATGATGTTTTGGAACTAAAATTAACATAACCTCAAAATACGTATGAAATCAGATGAAACTGATAACTGATTTAGAAAACCAGCTTGATCAGTACGGTGTGCGGGAGGGGAAATTAAATCACTTCCTCGCCAACTGAATAACTGTAAATGGAATGCAATCAACGATTTTTAAGTGAATTTGAATCGATTCGTGTTCGTTGTAAATGAAGGACGGCTATTCTAAAACAGTGTTGTGAAAAGAGGCAAAACTCAATTTGTTGTTCAGTTGAGACTGAGCACTCATTTCTGCTGAATGAAGTTCACTCATCATAACATGTTCCAGTCAGGTAGCGGAGAAGTTACGCTACAGGAAATGGCGACCCCTCCAACTCATCAACTTATGAGAGGTCGCATTCAGCAGAAATTTGGTCAACAGTTGCACAAATTTCGGGTCTGCTGAATGTGCCCATTTTCATTTTGTACTCCGCTTCGAAAATAAGCCATTACTAAAAATGTATTTTATTCTGTGCTCAAAACCATTTTGGTAATAAATTGAGATAATTAAATATCTGATTTATTTGGTTTTCTTGATTCGACAATAAACGAATTTATTTGAGTTTGACAATCTAGTGCACTAACCTAAATTTTGAATTTTTGAATTTGAAAATCCAGCACACCAACACAAATATTGAAAAGTGTTGCCAATCTAATAAAATAAGTCTCAATCATTAAAAGTCACTCGGTAGTACCTATATACTCACTGCTTCAGTGCAATTGCTGCAAGGAATCCTATAGATTATGTTGCTATTTTCTTGTAAAGGCGTTTTATCTTTACATTTAGACATGAGGTTACCGACACAACAAGAGTTTTTCAGTGCAATGAAAATATTTCTATTATGACTTAAGGTCCGTCTACACGCAACGATTTGATAAAACGCCTTTATTAGAAAATAGCAACATAATCTATAGGATTCCTTGCAGCAATTGCACTGAAGTTTACGTTGGTGAAACGTCTCAAAAATTAAAAAATCGCGTTGGTCAACACAGGAATGACGTAAGAAATGGGAAAAATCAGAACATATTTGCTCTTGTGTCTCACTGCATCAGTAATGATCACAATATGAATTTTAATGGTCAGAATTTTGGGAATGGAAAGGAATTACTGGGATAGTATTTTCTTGGAAATGTTGCATATTAATCGGGAATCTAAGGCCATGAATTTGAGATCCGACATCAGGAATTTAAGTAATATCTACTCTTACATTTTGTCCTTATATAACAAACCACGCCAAATTAATGAAAATACTAGAAATAGGGATAGTTTCTACGTCACGATCGGTTAAATCACCCTAATTGTTCAGTTTAAATTTTCGCGGCTTGTATTGTTTACATTTTATAGTTTGTTCCTTGTTTAAAACTGGTCAAAAATTTTTTGTCTTGGTTGGTCTTGCTTTCTGAACGTTGCTTGTCGCAAAACCGACTCCATTTTAATCGCCTCGTGTTGTCCTTTTGCAAATGATTTTAAAGTGTAACTTACATTTTGTTAAGAGCCGGAACTCCCTTAGCCAGGGAAGTGATTTCACCCCCACTTCCCCCGACAGCAATACACTTGGCGCCACTATCGCGTACTTACATTATTCGTCGAAATTACATCCTGGACAACAACCACTCGCAGCGTAAGGTTTGCGCCCTATAATATGTAGATGGCTTTAAATGCAGTACACTTTTTTATCGTCAGAAATTGAAATCAAATTTAGATATTTCTCTTAAAAAAAGTATTTAAAAAAGCAATTCAGTTGCATTTTCGTCAAATTAGGTGTAGGAACTGTCTCAGAAACTATTTTGTAAATATTTTTCTTCTGTACAAGCTTTTATGAATTCTAAAAAAATATATATTGCTGAAAAGAAAATATGTTAGGCGATAGTTGATGTCAAAACAAGATTAGTCTAATTTTTCTCGATAGGAAAAAAAACGGAAAAAAAGACCTGAAATTTGCTAATAATAACTATTGTAAAATATCTATTATTTACAGATTTACATCTCTCACAATTTTAAATACGCATTTATGTAACTTACGTTTCGTAAGTTACATAAGTTACAATTACCATCTAAAACTTTGCTAGTAAATTGCTTACTTGTGAGACAAGATTATATTAAATAAGTTGATACAATCAATATTTCAATTCAATATTTCATTATTAATTAATTCAGTATTTCATTATTGATACCTATTATTTGCAATAACAGACAGGACAGTCACTTTCGTATATTAGTAATATAAAATGGTTTTGAAAAGTAAACTGAAGCAAAAATAAATACGATATGTTGAAAGAAAAATCGTATTTTTTGGTTAAACGATGATATTTAATCTTTCATTAAAATCAAATCACAATAAGACTGTACATACCTGTGTTGAGTACGCGGTTAATATAAATTAATTATATTGTATACATACTTTCAATGAAATTATTACAGAGGTATTCAAATAATTTGTAACGATACAAAATTAATTAACAATATTTTTCCAAGTCCTCATTTTTTAAATAATTATTCATTTATTGATATTTTAGAATCAAATATCTCACAAACCGCTCATCTAAGTATCAAAATGTTATATATTTCTGAAATCAGCAGACAATGATATTTCACTACATTGAACAATGTATAGGGTATTCCATTAAAAAAAACAAAAATTGTAATTTTTTCTCCCCTTTGCGATGCACTTTTGTTTTTTGTGGGAGCTCTAAAAGATATTACGTACAAAATCCCACAACTATTGTATTGAAAGTTGTTCGTATCTCTTAAAATAATACTTCTAGGTAGGCTGAAAAGTATTTAAAAGTTTTCAATAAATTGACGAATAACACAAAAACTAGTAAACCAAATACACGATATTTATATACAGTGTCTTATAGACAGTGTATGTTTATTATCAGGGTGACTCAAGGATTAAAAATTTGGAAAAATATACAGGGTGTTCAATTTAAAAAATTATATTTTTTCGCTACCGCGAAACTGCTAGTATAGGTGAAATCTACATAAAAATCCATATAAGACCAATTTTTAAATTTTTTTAATCGGTTAATAATTAAAAAAATAAACCTTTTGTTTTTGTTACGTGCTACAATTTTGGTCACAAATTAGAAAAAGCAGCCATTTTGATTTTTCTATTTTTTAGTAAACCATAACAAGTGTCAAAATTTGCAAAGACGCAAAAACGTTCACTAATGAATGACTCTTTCTAAAAATAAAATATCCATATACAGGATGGAGCATAGGAACCTGACGATTTTCGTAATGAAATAGCATTCACAATTTGCTAAATTTTTATTTAATGTTTGTTTTATAAGAAAGGTAACTTTATGCCATTTTATTAATTTATCAGTGAGATGGGCTCCACGATTTCTTACATACTGGTCTAATCTTTCTCGAATGTTTCTTATTACTCGCTCAATTATCTGCGGAGGAATGGCTGTAATTTCGTCTCCAATTGAGTCAATTAGGAATTGATCGTAACACTGTATGGTTTCAGCAAGATGGGGCGATATCCCACACGGCAAGGCGAACAATGTCTGTGTTGCGAGAAATGTTCCCTGGATATTTAATTTCACGATTTGGTGATGTTCCTTATCCTGCTCGTTCTCCCGATTTAACCTTTTGTGATTATTGATTGTGGGGTTACCTTAAGAACAAAGTTTATACTCCTCGGCCCGCCACTATTCAAGACTTACAGCAGCGAATAAGAGACGAAATTGCAGCCATTCCTCCGCAGATGATTGAGCGAGTAATAAGACCTTCGAGAAAGATTAGAACAGTGTGTAAGAAATCGTGGAGCCCAGATCACCGATGTTCTCTTTTAAAAAAATGGCATAAAGTTACCTTTCTTATAAAGCAAACACTAAATAAAAATTTTGCAAATTGTGTGTGCTATTTCATTACGAAAATCGTCAGGTTCCTATGCCCCATCCTGTAAAAGGTATTTGTTCTTCGTGTATGGGCTATTTTTTTCAATAAGAGGCGCTGCGACCACTTAGATTTTTCTATTTTGTGACTAAACCGTAAGAAATAGGTATCAAAAATTACAAAGACGCAAAAAAGTTTCCCAATGAACGCTTCTTTCTAAGAACTTTCACACTAGCTGCACAGCTGTCTACTCCAAATTACTAAACCCATCTAAAATTATGAGTTAACTTCGCGTAGATACTCATGCCAAATATACAAATTGGTTCAAGCATTCTTTTTTTATAAGAATAATTAACTTTTTTCCAACAACTTTGAAGCAGAATACTGTCTTAATGAAGCAATTTTGGATATAGATAAATTGGGTTAAATCATCTTATTTTTGAGGAGTCTGTGATTAAACCATGTTCACGGAATTTAGCGACACGCTGTATGTATATGAATCACCGATATGAATATATAGAAATGATTCAAAATGTCCGATATTTTCAAAACATCGGTAATATTCGATTACTCTCGGTTCGAAGTCATCCATTTTTAGGTGCAATATCTTATCCTAGTTACAAACCAGTGATGCAGCGACACGTAAGTAGCGGCGGAGAGACGAGACGCATGCTTCTCCTTTGAGTGTCCGTGAAAGACTGGCGAACGGGTTGCGGGGTACAGAATACTACGTTTATTCGTGTATATGGAAGCTCTATTTCAATAAATGCCTGTTTATTTATAAAAAATAAAAAATTAAAAAAAAAGAAAACAACAGTCGTTTAGGTAATTATGAAATGATTATTCTAGTATTTTTTTCAATTTAAAATAATGCAATTTTCCAAGCAAAAGTTATTTAAAAAAAATTTCAGTGCTGCTTTCCATATTTTTTTTCACTAAGAAAAATTAAACTAATCGCTAATCGCTAATCCCTAACATGTAGGTAGGTGTACTTTTAGCGTCTCTTTTAAAGCCGCTTCAAAAGAAAAACTTGTTCGTGTAAATCGCTCTTAAGTTATTATGATCTACATATAGAGATTTCATTGAAATTTTACCACGATTTAAGGAAATAGACTACTCACGTAAATATCCCTGTATAGTGTATTTTTGTCAGGTACTGGATTTGGTAACCGTAGGCATGCTAATTTAAAACAAAATAATGTTTAATTCTAAAGGATATGGCATACAAATAAACTGGGTGCTCCATTTAAAAAAAATGACTTGTCAGTTGAAACTATGTATTCCAAATTGGAATTACTTTTCAAATAAAATTATATACTCGTACACAGTCATTATCAATGTGCTTTTGGGTTACTTAAGAGATATTGAATTTTCAGGATTTATTTCTTTCTATTAATACTTCATTTATATTTTTGAATTTCAGGTGCTTTCCGTTATATTATATCGGAAGTTACTATCAACTTTCTTTTTTTAAATGAGATACCACACTTTTATTCCATTTTTGAATTCCTTTCAAAATTCTAAAGTTTTATACAACGCGTGAGATATTTCAGTTTTTTTAAATTCGGATTTGCAGTACATACCTTGTTTATAATATGTATTATCATTTTTATGAAACAAAAACCATTGGGTCACAATTTCTAGTCTATAGTAGACCAGAGTAACAGGCTTCCAGATTATGTCCAACTTTGCACTTAAGTATTTACAAGGTTAGTTGAAAAGTAATTCCAATTCTGAATAGTTTCAACTGACAAGTCATTTTTCTTAATGGAGCACCCAGTGTATTTTTATGACATGTGGTTTAGAATTCAACGTTCTTTCGTTTTATATTAGCATACCCTATATAGGTACAGGGGGGTTACCAAATCCAGTACCTGACAAAAATAATCTTTATACCTACAGGGATATTCACGGTGAGTGGCCTATTAGAATAATATGTATATTGGAGACTACACCTTACAGATCGTTGAAAATTTGCACATGGTAATAATCGATGACGAACTATTTAAATATTACAAAATCAATCATGGCATACTTCCGGTTCTACCGGAAGTCAATACTAACTTTATTATTTTTAAATTTAAATTTAAAAAATTTAAAAATTTAAATGGAACACCCCAAATGGTGTGCCATTATAGAGACCGCCAGATAAGTCGGGCCATATGGGTTTCTTTTTATTAGTAGCAGTAGGAAGATTTTGATATTCTATAAATACAGTGCAGGACAAAATTATAACCGCACTAAAATTCTTGTCATAATTCGCCTTATGTTGGGAGAATTTAGTTGGGAATTTTTTGTTCAAAAAAATTTTTAAGAGAGCATATCATTCCAATGTTAACAAACACAACTACAAAAATAAATGAAAAATGGAGAGAAAATTTGAAAAATGTAGTTTTTTCGTTGGGACTAAACTCTAAGTGTGGTTATAATTTTGTCCCACACTGTATGTGGCATCATCTGAAACTAAAATTACACCGTCAAAAGGTCCAAAGGTATAAAGGGGGGACATGCTAAAAATGAAGTTCAGACAAGAGTAAAGTGGCTTTACTGGCTTTATTTTAAAAGATACAGGAAAAGTTATTAGAAAAAGTTCTACATGGAAGTCAAATTATTAACAGTAATTTACAAAAAAAAAAATATATTTTACCATGTAAGACTTTTTATAATAACTTTTTCCTGTATCTTTTAAAATAAAGTCAGTAAAGGGCGTATTCTGTAACTAATTAACAGGCTGTTAAAATTTAAGGATACGTTAAAATTCAAAATAGAGTATTGTGATTGGCTGTTACTATGGTAACAAAATTTAACAACCCTTTAAATTTAACGTCTCCGATACAGAATAGGCCCTTAAAGACACTTAACTCTTGTCCGAGCTTCATTTTTAGCATCTCCCCCGTAAACCTTTAGACATTAGCGAGTTATTGCAACGATCACGTTAACTTACGGTAAACGTTAAGATCATGTGATCCAATGGAAAATGAATGGGGCCACGTAATCTTAACGTTTACCGTAAGTTAACGTGAAGGTTGCGATAACTCGCTATTGTTCCAATTTACACAGTGTAATTTTAGTTTGAGATGATGTCACGTATTTATAGAATACCAAATCTTCCTACTGCTACTAATAAAGAAAACCATACGGCCCGACTTATCTGGCGGTCACTGTATTTATATATGATTCCCCGTTCAATTCTACATCTTTTGCGTTCACATACATCAGGGCTAAAATGCATTGTTTTGACGATATTCAATTTTTTATAAAAATTTGAACGATTGTAGTGGTTACAATAAATTCGAATATTTCAAATTCTGAAAAAGATAGAGAACTGTACTTTTCACTGTTTGATCACAAAGATGAAGTAATATATTTTTTTTTTTTTGATAAAACAAATTGTATACTTTACATAGAGCTTAAAGAGGATACACATTGATTTTTATCTATGGAGTAAAACAAAAGATAAAATATGCAAGACCTGTAAATAGCAGGGAGGATCTGGAACGAAGAGTCAGAAATTCATTTGAGCTGTTGGATGCACAAGAAATTCAAAAAGCAAGTCTTTATAAGTGAACAGTAAAAAATTGCAATTTAACAAGGCTGTTAGTCTCAATAATATTAGAACTAGGCGAAAAATGGTCTATTTCGCACATTCATGGTTTGTGCTGCAAAAACTCTCTAATTTAAACTCTATATTTTGGGTAGATTTCTAAATTGAACATAATAGGAAGCTCCAAGATTTTTCAATTTTACTCTAAAAAAATGCTGGCAATTTTATTTTGTGGTTATAGGTATCTGGTTCCACAAATGCGTCCGGCAATAGGTACAAGGTTTAATCTGCTTTGTATACTTGTACTTTGTATACAGTCGAACCTTCATAACTCGAATCTCAAGGGACCGGAAAATTACTTCAAGTTATAGAAATTTCGAGTTAAAGAAAGAGATTTTAGTTATGCACAATGTGCAGGGACATCAGTAACAAAAAAGTTTATTTTTCGTTGTCATGGAAACCAAAATTACCATCTGATACATATTCGGACTCGCAATGATCTGTAGATTCCATACATGGTGTTCCATTTAAAATAAGAAAGTTGACATCACTTCCGGCGAAACCTACCGTGTCCGTGTTTCTACCGTGCTCGATAGTATGTCGGAAAATTCAGTTTTTTACTTAATTAATCCTTTCTAAGTTTCATGTAAATCGATTAAAAAATACAAATTTTAGAAAAGTGAGCACATGGCGTGGGACGCACATTCTAGAAAAATTTTCTGCATCCGAGCTTTAGTGACGACAGTAATTTTAATTAATTGTTCTGAATAATTTCAGAATTATACATAATTAAAATTCAATAATGACCATCACTGTTTCATACTAATAATAAATTTAAACGTTCTGACATGATTTATTTAAATTAATTTAAAATACTTAAAACATGATTTCTTTCGTTTAATAGTTCCTTGTTACCGGAATCTCTACAAAAAAAGACAGTCAATTTTTATTCGATTTTGTTGTCCTGACATCACAGCACCTACTTTTCCAAGAATAACTTAAGTGTGGACTTTGTACTTTCTGGAATGTAGTTTTTTTTTAATGCGTTCCCCAACGCCAAGAGACAACCATGCAAATTCCAAGTGGGTTTAAATTTTTTGTCTTCACTCTGCAAGATAAAGATAAATCCATATAATCAACGTAGTAACATTATATTATATACCTTAATTAAACCTAGGTGTACTAAAATTGAGTTGTTTGTAATGGATATATTATCAGTCTTCTGTGCCCATGTGTACAGCTCTTGGTATAGTTGTTCACTGCTTTTCATTGATAAACTACTAATTTCAAGGTCTTTGCTCACCGTTAACGCGGACACTTTCATTATCACTTTAACTAATTTATCCAAGTGCGAGTCGTTATTTTTCTTTAACAGAAAACACAATGTATCATGTGAGTTATTGCAATAAAACTCAGACTTCTTACTGAGACTGCCGAGGCTAAAAGCAATTTCGTTCTTTCATTTCCTAGTTTCAGGAAATTTTCACTGCTTGGTGCAGCCAGGAAATCCTCAGCGAAAACGATTTTATTGTTTTCAGCTTCTTTAGGTGCGCCAATTTTTACATGAACAGTAACATCATCACTACTACTGCTGGTGTTACTACTGTCCTCGCTGTCACTATCCCCTGATACATCTTCATCTAAACTTCCTAAGACATTAAGTTTACCTGAAAATTAACTGCAAGTGATAGTTTTCATAACCTCAGTGATTGATCTCTTCTTCTAATACAATTGATTGTACTCTGTACATGGAGAAGTAAATGGTCCAAAATAAAAGAAAACTTAATTACCAATTTCTTTCAACAAATTTTTTATATTAGTTCTCCCTTGAGAACCAAGCTCATTTCCATCCAGAACTAAAACCTTCAATTTACTCTTGTTAGATATTGCAGAGATAAGTGCCTTTGCACCATCAAAACGAATTTCGTTGAACCCTAATGACAACTGCTCCAATTCAGTGCAGCTTTGCAAGCCAACTGCCAGATGTTGGGCTCCTTTGGTTTTCAAAAGACAATCTCCGAAGTTGATCTCTCTCAGCTTATGCAGGATGGGCAGGACGTCAGCGATCGCCTTCGCACCTTCTGGGCCGATGGTATTGTCATTTAAGTTCAGAATTTGTAGGTTCGTGTTATGTCTGAATGCATCGGACAAAGCACTTATACCGTCATGGTAGATGCCGTTTTGTGGCATGGCTATTTCTTCAAGAGTGCCAATTGTCTAAAAAAAATTGTAAATTAGGTATTTCATTAAAAGTAAAAACCAAACAAAAAATAATAATTTTGTTGAGCTTGAATATTTATACCAGTTATTAGAATGGTCAATGCGTTTTCCTTGTGTATACACATTTCGATGCTTTGATGATTGATATGTCGGTTATTAGACATAGAGCACCGGTTAAATGGGGAATGTTTTGCAGAATTCAATGCTCGCGACAAATCTCATTTCAAATTCATCATAACTTTTTAAAATTTCAAAATACAGTGGAACCTCCATAACTCGAATCTCAAGGGACCGGAAAATTACTTCAAGTTATAGAGATTTCGAGTTAAAGAAAGATATTTCAATTATACACAATGTGCAGGGACATCAGTAAATTTCGACTTACAGAGAGTTTCGAGTTGTGGAGGTTCGAGTTTTGGAGGTGCGACTGTAATTTAAAAAAAAAAAAATTGCCGATTTCAATGTTCCTCAATAATACCTAATGTGACCTCTTCTAAAGTTTTACAATGTTCAGACACTTTTTTAAGACAAAGTTTATGATATAAACAGAAACCTCCAATTGTCATTTGTTGTCAAGTTATTAATGCTAATTTTTGTTTTTCATATTGTCACGTTTGGAAAATTATTATCTAAATTAGTTTTTTACTTTTCGAGTTACACGAAATATAACGCGCGTATTCTAGGTTGAATTGACAAGATTGTTTAGCTAGCATTTCAGACGTACGATCTTCGGCTTAGTCGCCGTGGACGCAGTCTAATATGAACGACCGTCCTTTGCTTAGCTTGCAGGTCAAACTCCTTTCCGATCAGTGGAACTTATGCAAAATCAACATTTAATACAGATTCCATGCTGACAAATGGAAACTAAGTTGTTTGAACTTACTTGAAAAGGCTAGACAACAGTTCGTATTTTCATTCAAAACAATTAACGCTGATAATTTTGAAACACAGAGCTTTGAACCCCAACCTTTGAAAACGTACTTTATGACATCCGGCACGGGTGGAATAGAAAGGGAAATTGGGAAATGAAAGGGGGTAATTTAACTTGAAGGCTTCCGCGACCGTCGTCCATGTTTGAATTGGCTTCCGGTTGGAACCGCGTCACGTTGACTTCTACTGCCGACGTTTCGTTCTTCATTGCAGAAGAACTTCTTCAGGGCTGCTGCTGCTGCTGGTGGTGTTGCTGCTGCTTCTGGTTAGTCGTTGAGACTGAAAGGGGGTAATTAACTTTTTTGAGTCGTGGTTTTGTAGGACTTAGTTGTTAATGAATCGGGAAGTTGTAATGTCGAAAAACGGTCAACAGACAGTTTCGAGTAATCATTAATAAAATTAGTTTAATGTATTAGTGAGTTTTAATTGTGACTTCGAAATCGGTCCTTGGAGGCGGCGTTTGGTCGAGTCAGGTGCAAAGAGGCGAGGTAATGTAGAATTTAAATTATGTTTCGTTCGTAAATATCCTGCCCCGCAAGCGAGTATTCGATATAAAGGAAAATATAACGTGGTGGCGACCTCCTTATAACATAACCACGTTTTCCTTTACAACGCGACATAATACGTAACATTATGGAACAACCCTTAATTCGTGAAATGGTGGAAGTTCCTATAAGTCGTGACAATATGGCAGCCATATTGGATTGAGACACATTGGCGGTTGCGGTAGCGATTGCGGTGGCGATGAAAACCGTTCACATGTATGCGACAAGATAGATCTGCCAATGGATTTACATAACTTTACCATGATCGCTCGCATGTGAACGTTTGTGACCGCCATCGCCACCGCCACCGATCACGGTAAAGTTACGTAAATTCATTGGCAGATCTATCTTGTCGCATACATGTGAACGTTTGTGACCGCCACCGCAATCGCTACCGCAACCGCCTCAATGTGTTTCCCGCTTAATGCTGGTTGCATTTCACCGCTGTACTGCGCGCATTGTGAAATAATAAATAAAACAAATCGACAATGGCAAGTGAAGATTTCAATTTTACGGAGAGTTTAATTGAAAATGTGAAAAAATTTCCTATTTTATATATTATACATCATATCATATAAATTATATGGTATGTCTCATGCTTAATACAAAAACTTTAGAATTAAAACCAAAAAGTGGGATGAAATTGCGAATATTTAGGATTGCAAGAAGCAAAGCCTCTTCTTCCAACTTTATTGCAATAGAATACAACTTGCACACAGACGAATTTCATTCATGATATGGACATCGGCAGTCACCGCTGTCGCCACCGCGTAAAGCGAGAAACACACTGAGGCAGTTGCGGTAACGTTTGCGATGACGGTGGCGGTCACAAACGTTCACATGCGCGCGATCACAGTAAAGTTACGTAAATTCGTTGGCAGATCTATCTTGTCGCATGTATGTGAACGGTTTTCATCGTCACCGCTATCGCAAACGCTACCGCAACCGCTTCAGTGTGTTTCTCGCTTTAGTGTGCTCTGTAGAAAAACACCACCGCCACCGTTACTACCACTACCGCTCTGACCGCGTATGTGTCCTCCGCTTAATTTGTTGACGCGTTTAAAAAAAATTCAGCCACTTCACATGTTTACTTAAACTACTCACGAACTAGACAAATATTTTAATGCAACTTATGTAATAATTTATCTCCCATGGCCTACTTTTATCAGAAATTTATTTGGACATGCAGGGTGTTTCATTGAAGATGCACCAAACTTGAGGGACACGTTTCTGACATTATTTCAAACAAAATATCTTAATAAAATTTTTTAATCGGTGCAACTTGAAATTTGCATAATTTGGAGCCGATGTTTTTATAAATACTGTAGCGATTTAAATTTCTGCCGCCGTGAAACAAGACGAGTGATTTAAATTGTTTTATGAATGGCACGCGGCTGCAAGAAAATAATAAATAACTATCGTAAACGAAAAAATTTATGAGAGGCTTTTAAGTTTGCCCTTGATCGCAAAACGTGTTAAAGGCGAATACTTTGAAAAAAGCGTGCGTTTTCGTCGCACTAACATTTAGGCAAACCGTAATTACATCAAATTTGCCGAGTCTTAATAATGTACGATAATTAACGCCTGTAACGGGTTTTTATTTATTCCTGTATCCAACAATTACTACAATTATGTACTATTAAAAAATGGGGAAAATTAGTAACTAGAATTATTGCTTCCGCCGCGCCGGTCTGCTAAATTATTTGCCTATCAGACTGAACTTGGTCACATGAGTATTCTTGAAATGTGTAATCGCCCATCGCACACACCAACATACACACACATAATCAACTTAAAAATGAAAAGTATAAACTACACCAACTAATTACTCGTCACTACAACGTTAACCAGAACGGAGTGAACGAACTAAATGTGTTTCATCATATCATCTGAGGCGCGACAGTTTATGGGGTAGTAAAGTAAAAAACCGAATGTTAAGGCAGGTTAAGAATTCGGGCCGCTCTCATCTATTGTACGTTTTAAAAATATACAATTCTCCTTTCCCTTCGATTATCTCAAAACTTATTCATTAAAAAAAAATATATTATGGGAAACTTTTATTTCTTTTCACGATATCTACCAACATACCGAGTTTGGTGTATCTTCACTGAAACAGCCTGTATGTTACAAAAGAGCAAATTTGCTTGCATGCACATTTTTTTTCGCTACGAATTGATTAATTTAGCGGTAAAATTATATTTAATTCAATTTAAACAATTTAAAATTTTACAGTAAGTGCAACTGGAATAATTTCTTTCTAGCCAAATAAGCTATTTTTTGTAAGACACCTGTTTACCAGAGCTGGGTAATTACTTGTACTTTGTAATTAATTACAATTACAAAGTACTTTTTCAAAAGAGGAATTAATTACAATTACAAAGTACTTTTTCAAAAAAGGAACTAATTACAATTACAAAGTACAAGTCTTAAAAAAAAGAATTGGTAATTACTTTTATAATTACTTTGTAATTACTTTTATGATAAATCATAGTGACATAATTGACAAAAACCCATGGTCCTCCTTTAAAATGTTTAAACAATTAAAAGTGTTTAAGTAATCCAAATATATCAAAAAATAATTTTTTTATTGAAAACCATATAAAAAAACCTATTATTATACTGGGTGTCTCTGAACCTATGTCTTTACTACCACAGATAGAAGTCAAAAAAAGAAGCAACATTTGTTATACAACAATAGGGAAAAAGTAAATAATAACTCAGGGAAAAATCGGTTTTCGTTTTCAAAGAATTTGTTTTAGTAACGCTGGTTGACGATTTAAATGTCTCAGCTGCACAGAATTGGTGTTTTTTGTGGCGATAAACGATTAACGTGTCTGTTGGGGTAGGTCATGTTTGTCCTTCGCAAAAAAATTTCGCCAGGATTCTAAATAAAAACGTCTTCACGCGGCGTTATTTTTGCAATTGCTTATTACTATTTTATTTATGCTTATTTATTTAAAGTAAAATTTAAAAGCAAACTGAATTCGTAGCACAATAATGCATTTCAGTTTTATTTGTTTCATTTTCATGACAGTACATCGATCTTACACTGTAAACTGCAAAATTTTATGTTTATGTTCAGTAATAAGACGAAAATAAATGTCTACTAAAAATGTTGATAAATATTAATTAAATCCAAGAAACGAGTGGCTTAATTATTTTTCGTGATGAAAATTTGATCCTGGTTTAAAATAATTCGGAATTTTCAGAAACGTTTATCTACATTCGTCTTGGCGATTTATTAGTTACAATTGCACTGTCATAAAATAAAATTCAGCTGACTCAGTTTCGTTCTTTTATTGTTATTTATGCTGTCATAACTTAGAATGAAAGACGAAGTGCTGAATAACAGTTTTTGAGAGAATTTAGCCCGAGCGAGTACGTTTGTGTTTTATAAAAGACTGAAGTTAAAATAAAATTTTAAAAACATGGTATTAAGCTTGGTATTATTTATCAAATTTACGTAATGTGTAGTTTGTTTTGTGTTAGTTTAATGTCTGTGTACATAACTTAATTTAAGTGCAAATAAGTAATAAGTATGGCTCATGTGTATTCCAACGAGGAATTGATAGACATAGTGCTCTGTTATGGCGAATTATGTGTTAATACCGCAGGACAACATTTTGAACATTTATTGTAATTACAAATATCAGTGCCAAGAATGCACAGGTATGACAACACGTTCGATATGCATTTTGTGCTGTACTGAAAATTTATTTATTTCGCATAAACGCATTTTATTTCGAAAAACGCATTTCTCTATGCTAGTGTCGGTGAAACACAGATGGATATGCCGAAGAGGCGCGCGCGAGACCTTGGCGTAGTTCTTTCAAACGTAAATTAAAAAAATTATTGCAGTTTATTGCTTTTTATTGGTAGGTCAGTTTTTTATTTTTGAGCAATGCCGTTCATATTTGGGGAATCAATCTCTTTTATAATGAGGAACTTACAGTTTTAATTAAAGACATAGGTTTTGAGACACCCTGTATAAACAAGTTTAATTAGACTCTTAGTTCATCATTTCAATACAATATTTTTTACGAGCCCTGCGCCAAAAGTATTCGCCTAGCTGGTATAGCTGTTTTTTAAAATAAAATCTTTATTAGAATTTAAGGGCCGGTCTTTTAACTTCCATGTAAACTCCCTTTTTTTTACTAAAATGGACATTAAATTAGTTGCTATAGCAACGCGTATTCATGTCATTGAGATAGATGCACTCGTCTAGTTAATCCGAAAGAGATGCATAATGCTTGATAGGCAGCTAAATGATAGATTTTTCAGTTACAAGACAGGGCCTAAATATCAAAACTTTATTTATTATTATTATTCTAGAAAAATAATCTACCACTGAATAATGTATTAACTATTTCTTTCTTTATCAAAGGGAGGTAGGCGAATACTTTTGACGCAGGGCTCGTAATAATAGAAATAAACAATAGCAAGTAATTATTTTACGCACAAAAAAGAAAAAAGCGCTTTATTTATGTACCACGTTACATCGTATATTATTAGGAAAGGGACTTTTCATGGCGCAGCGCTTTCTTCAAATAATGATGAATTGAAACAAATACCTACATAGGATGCGATTTCAGGAGACCGGGGCAGGGGGTTTACGCAAGTTCATGCAGGAATCTTGATTTTAGACCACGCGTATATTGCAAACACATATTTAAAAGTAATTGTAATTAAAAAAAATAATTGTAATTGAAAAAGTAATTGTACTTATGTAATTGAAAAAGTATGGGTGTGATAACTAAAAATCGGCACAAAGTTAATTAGTTGAATCTAGTAGGTTATATTGAATTTCGCTACTTATTTGTTCACCAATTGTTTCTCATTTCTCAAAACGTCAAACAGAAATATTTATTATCGCACGACTCCTAGTTCTTCGTACAATGAACAGGTTAGACGAAAATAGTAAAAGAAATGTTATTGGCGAATTTTACATGTCTAATAGAAATAAAACCAAAAGTTACACGGTGAATCATTTTGTTAGGATCGGAATTGCGCGGAGAACTATTTATAATATTATTAGAAGAGTAGAAAAGGGTGAACAACTTAGCCGCAAGAAAGGATCAGGTCGAAAAGCCCGAAAAATGCCCAAAAAGAAACGAGATACTTTGGAAAACGACATCATAGGTGTTCTCGGGCAAACTCAAAGAAAAATTGCAAGAAAATATAAGATATCTTAGCCATATGTGCACAAAATACTACAAGAAAGAAATATAAAAGTTAAAAAAAAGAATTTCTGCCCCTCTCTATACTGATAAACAATTGAATCGCTTATTGCTGAAACAACCCAAGTCACTTTTTCACCATTTTTAGTTTGGAGCGGGAATTTGCATTTTTAACCTTTACAGATCGTTTGGTGAAGAAAGATCTCAACTTCCTCTTGCGATTATACACTACTTTACTCTGTCTTTATCATCATTTATTTATGAAACAACCCAAGTCGCCGACTTGGGTCATTTCTCCGCTAAAGATAACCTTAAAAAGTTTGTCCGTGTGAGTAGTGTGACAGTGACAGCAAAACATATACGTAAGAAGTAAAATGGAGCAAAACACGGAACCACCTCAAAAACGACGAAAAGGTGTTATAAATAAAGAAAACTACAAAAGAAATGTTATAAAATCATCTCGAGTACAAGGAATTGAATATGTGAACTACAAAGGAAAGGCTGTGCCAGCAAAAAGTATTAGTACTTCTTGTAGGTAAGATGATTTGAGAGTTAGGTATTTCTGATTTCTTAGAACAGCAATTTTAATAGATGTCCAATGAAATGTTTCGAAAAACTTAGTTCAACTTAGTTTAATAATTTCTACTCCATGTCGACTAAGAACGAGCAAGATATTTATCTGCAAAGTCTTCTAGAAATAGTTCCCGTAGCCCATAAACGAAAACGTAATGGCTCTGGTCGAGAAAAGCAGAGATCTTTTCGTCACTATTTGTCTGTAAAAGGAAAAAAACTGAAAGTGTGTTTAGGATCTTTTTTAAGCATACAAGGAGTGACCAAAGCACGAGTGAAGAGATTGAAGAAGCTGGTAGCTGAAGGTGAAACTAAAGACAAAAGAGGTCAAAACTGTTCTAAAGGAAATACTATCAACGAAAACAATAGAGAACAAGTTAGGGCTCATATTCTCTCATTCCCAGTTAAAGAGTCCCACTATTCAGGAAAAGATTATAAATATCTTAATAGTAAACTCAATGTTAAGATTATGTATCAGTTATTTAAAGAGAAGTTTCCTGAGTCTCCTATTAAATATAGCTACTATATAAAATTTTTCAATGAAAATTTTCAGCTTCATTTCGGCAGACCTCAAATCGATACATGTGTTACTTGTGAAGATTTAAGTCTGAAAATAAGAAGTACTAAATTAGGAATCGAAGCAAAATGGGTAGCCGTGGCGGAAAAAATGGTTCATGAAAGAAGGGCCAAAAAATTTTATAATGCACTAAAATCCGCAAGTGAAGAGTGCAAGAAACGTAACGATTTGGCAGTTTTAGCATTTGATTTTATGCAGAATTTGCAGTTACCGGAAATTCCAGTACAAGACTTATTTTATTTATCACATTTGTCAGTGTTTTTTGTATTACTGATTTGAAAACAAATAAGTCACACTTTTATATTTACCACGAAGGAATTGCATCAAAGGGACCCAATGAAATCTGTTCTTTCTTAATGGTTTATATAAAAAATCATATTTCTGCAGAAACTACTGAACTGCGTTTGTTCTGCGACAACTGTCCAGGACAAAATAAAAATCATTGCGTGATAAGAATGTGTATGGCACTTTTAGCAACTGGCCGTTTTAAAAAAATTCAACAGTTTTACCCAGTAAGAGGACATTCGTTTTTACCTTGTGATCGAGTTTTTGGTATTATCAAAAGAAAACTGAAAAAATTTGATAGAGTATACAACGTACACAAATACACAGAGTTACTAATACTCTCTCGTGCCACAAACGCGTTTACGGTGAAAGAGATTGTAACAGAAGATATTTTGAACTTCAAGGACTGGTGGCCAACTATCTATAGAACGACATGCTTTTCAACACAATCTGAAAACCTACCAAGAAATGAAAAAATTGGCTTTTCTATAGCCAAATTTCATCATTTTTTCAACGAACAGCCTGGCATTCTAAAAGCATCTGAACACATACATGGCTTTATGTGGGAAACCTTTCGAAATCTAGAACTACCGAGAACATCGAACCGAAGTGTGACATTTCCTACAACACAAAAAGCCTATAAAGAAAAACTTCCTATTTTAGAAACAAAACTCTCAAACATAAAAACGTTGCTAAGATGGGGTAGATGATGAAAATAAAAACTTTTATGAAGGTATACTAAAAAATCACAAGTTAAAATTTGCCAAAAAAGCTAAAAAAATAATCTCTTCAGATGTTTAATATGTTGCTTGTTTGTTTTCTTTTTTAATTTTGTATTCTAAAATTAAATAAAAAACATTGGTAAAATTATTTTTTATTTTTATTGTAAAAACAACCCGTCACTTTTTTCAAAATTAATTTTTGGCACTAATTTTGCTTTTTATTTGCAAAATGACAGCGTAGGTGGTATTGTATAGTCTCATCTTAGGTTTGGAATACGGAATTACGGGTTGGAATATATGCAGAAATTTAAGTCATGGATGTCACTAATGATGAAGTTGGCAAGATGGGAGAATCGTCGCAATTTTCTTCTACAATGTAGGTACAAGAATGTCTTCCCTAAACATCTATCTCACTCCATCAGAGGAATCTACTCCTTACAAATTGTCCAACACCCCTACACCAGCAGAGTCAATAAGCTTATTGACTCACAACGAAAAACCATTTTGAATCTTGAAATTAATGTCACACATTGGGAAATCAAAGTGCTGCAATCAGAAATCAATAATATAAGAACTTTTATTAGTGATAATATTCCCTTGAACATTTGCTATGAATTTGAACAATTTGTAAATTTAAAGTATCAAAGAACTTTCAATAACGTCAAACGAAACCATATTAAGAAACTCAATACCTCAGTTAATGAGTCTAAGACTGTTACATCTATCACTCCAACGAAAAAATGGTTAGTTAATTTAACATCTTTGGATTTGCCTGATAATGTCAGTCATATTTTGTCTCTAGGCCCCAAATTCAATCTTAATCTTAACAAAAAAGAAACACCGATATTACCCCTAATCAAAGATATTGAGTTTTGCATTCAAAACCAAGATGATGATGCTGATAAGGATGCTCTTAGATATTGAGTTTTGCGTTCAAAACCAAGATGATGATGCTGATAAGGATGCTCTTAGGGCTTCTTGCACCAATGTGATTACTAATTTTTTACATTATACCACTAATAATGAAGTTGCACAAGTTGATAAGTGGTATAATCAAACAAAAAGCTTCCTTAAGAATCACTCCAACGTATTTGTAACCTCGGCCGATAAAGGTGGTGCGACTGTACTGATGAACGAAGATTACAAAGAAAAAATGAATAATTTATTGGCTGACAACAACACTTACAGGTTACTCAACAGTAATCCTACTAATAAAGTCCAAACGGCCAATAATAATATTGTTAAACATCTACTTCAAGAAGAATTAATCGATAATACCACTTCCAAACTACTGAGAACATACAGTGCAACCCCACCGAAGATTTATGGCCTCCCAAAGATACTAAAAAACAGGTCCCACTCCGTCCCATAGTGTCATGTATTGATTCGCCTACTTATCAGCTTTCCAAGTTCATAACAGATATTTTGTCTAAACTAGTCCCCCAATTTAGTTATAACATAAAAAATTCTTTTAGTTTTGTCGAAAAAATTAAAGACACTATCATTCCTGATGATTTTGTTTTGATTTCACTTGATGTTACTTCACTGTTTACTAATATCTCTAAACAGCTTGTTTTGGAAATCTTGGTTGAAGATTGGGGGTACATTGAGTCACATACTAATTTACCTAAAAACATCTTTATTAACATTGTCAATTTTTTATTTGATAGTAGTTTCTTTGTTTATGACAACAAATTTTATAACCAAATTTTTGGCACAGCAATGGGTAATCCGGCTTCACCAATTTTAGCCAACATTGTTATGAATAAACTTTTAAATACTGTCATTCCGAAACTTCCGTTTAATGTTCCATTTTTGTTTTGTTATGTTGACGATATTGTCACGGCAATTCCAAAGGATTCCCAAGAATTGGTTCTAACTACTTTTAACAATTTTCACAATAATTTGAATTTTACCATAGAATCAGAACAAGAAGAAACTTCCTTTTCTGGATGTGTTACTTGAAAGGAGGGATGACGGTACCATCATTACTGATTGGTACATAAAACCCACTAATGCTGGTAGAATCATTGACTACCATTCAGTACACCCTTTAAAACAAAAAATAGCCACAATAAAATCACTTAAACATAGAGTCAACAATCTGTCTCATCCTTCACTTTGGGATAAAAATTTTAATATCATCAAACGCCTGGCACGTGATAATGGCTACCCCAGGAAACTCATCGACCATCTTTTGAGTGACACACCCAAGAAAAAACATAGCTCAAGTGCAATAGTTGGTGAAAATAAAAAATTCTTCAAAATACCTTTCGTTCCCAATTTATCTCATAATTTGAGCAGAATCTTAAATAACTTAAATTGTAATATCACTTCTACCCGTTAAAAACTTTGAATAATTTATTTTTAAAACAAAAATGTAAAACTTCAACACAAGAATTGTCTTCAATAGTTTATAAAATAAATTGCTCGGATTGTAATTCTTCTTACATAGGCCAGACCAAACAGAAAATGATCAATAGAATAAAAAATCATATTTACGATTGCAAACCGTCTAATAAAGATAAGTCTGGAAAAACTGCTTTAGCTTTACATCATTTTAAAATTGGACATAATTTTGACTTTGAAAATGTACGTATTCTTGATCGTGAAAAGAGTTTACCAAAAAGGCTTATTTCTGAAATGATTTTCATTAACAAATCGAAAAACTCAGTAAATTTAAAAACCGATACTCAAAATTTAAGTGTCATATACCATAATTATTTGATAAATGTGGAATTTTCGCTTTAATATTTCTGTTGGTCATTCTATGGTTGGGTTGGCATTAGTGTAAATAACTTAAGTCAGAACAGTTTCTGTATTTCCTGTCATTTGCCAACCACATGGCTCGTTAAATTTTATTGTTAAATTTTGATTGTTAATTTTTACCGGTGTTGTGCTCAAGGCTTTGTCTGTTTACAATTTTAATGTGTTGTGCTCTACCAAGCTTACTGTAATATTCCAACATTATTTTCATGATATTTCTTTGATATCTAACCTGTAAGTAATTGGGAAAAAAAATTTGTACCTACCAGTGTTTACTGACAAGTGTTTTTTGGTTTTATGTTACTTAATGAATTTTGTACCACTACCGTCGGTAGCGTTTTACTTTGTTAAACTGTTATGTCACAATAATTTAGTTGAGGTAAAAAATGCTTTTTAAATTTTTTTAAATATATTTCACAACCTTAATTAATTTTAGGCTCTGAAGAAGAACACAAATGTGTTCGAAACTTGTCAGCTGATTGAACAATAAATCAATTCGTTCAATTTAAAAATAAAAAATTTTTGTCCTTATACCGACCAACTACTCCTAAATTCTTAGGTTTTAGTTCCGTTGGTTGCAAAAAACTTTGCTTTGTGACTGATTGAAACGTTTTTTTCGTCTCCTGAAAACTAGCAAAAAATGACTTGGGTTGTTTCAGCAATAAGCGATTCAATTAGAGACGCAAAAGATGAAATTACGGAGACTAGGGGAAGGTGTTTTAAAACCAACCAATGCAACTGCAATCGTAATGGATGATGAGTCCTATTTTACAGTAGATGGAAGTGATTGTGCTGGAAATAGACATTATTATAATAAGGAAAATGTTCCTGTACAAGAAACAGTGCGGTTGAAACGGAAATTCTATAAGCGGCGAAACTTACAGTAATGAGTGTGTGAAGAAACGTTTGGTACCTTTTTTGAAAAAAAATGCATTCTGATGGCAAATATATATTTTGGCCAGACATGGCCAGCTCGCATTATGCTGCAGTGACAAAGAGTATGTTATACAGGTACCAGATTCCTTACATTTCTCGCGAAGAAAATGTACCAAACGTTCCCCAACTACGTCCTATTGAAAGATTCTGGCATTATTTAAAACAAAAAACATACGCAGGAGGTTGGACTGCAAATTCAGGAAACCCAAAATCAGTATTTACCAATTTAATGGCTTCCACAAAAACTAAAATTAAAGCTGGTTCTTGTCCGATGAAAATTGTACCAAAACGTTAAGTGTTTATGCGCCATTTAGTGTCCGTTTAAAAGAGTTTGTGATACAAAAACTAAAGTAAGAAAAGCAGCTGACTTTGGGCCTGATTGTGTCCTTTAAATGTAATATAACTTAGTTTCATCTCTGATATTATAATTCTGTATTTCATAATTTAGTAAACAAATAATAAAGTTTGTGTCGATTTTTAGTTATCACACCCTTAATTGTACTTATAAGAAGTAATTGTAATTAGATAATTTAAATAATGCAATTACAAATTACAATTCCTCTATCGATTTTGTTGCAGTTACAATTACAAATTACTTTAAGAAGAAAAAGTACTTAAGTACAATTACAAATTACATTTAAAAAAAGTAATTGTAATTGCTAATTACTTTTTTACCAGGAATTACCCAGCTCTGCTGTATACGTATACAGGGATATTCACATAAACCGTTCGTTAAAAGTTTTCAAGGTTGCGGTTCACGTAGATATTTGAAATTTAAGGAGCAAGGGTTTTCCGTGGAGATCTCTTTAAATAAAATAAAATTGCCTTTGTATCACTTCCGGTTGTACCGGAAGTCGCTATCAACTCGCTTATTTTAAATGGAATGCTATATTTTTTATCACGTTTTTGAATTCTACATGTAAAAATATGTTAAATTGCAATACATTTCCCTATCTCTAAAATGCATCATTTTTGAGATATTTTGAATTTTCTTAGAAATTTGGATTCTGCAATCTGATTTTCAAAAAATTATAACACAGCTGTTATTGAAGCAATTTTATTTGTAATAGCTAATATTGTATTTGAAGCTTTAAGGTTCTTAAAAATTCCATCAGCATAATCTATTAAGCTACAGGGTGTCTAAAACGCACCGCTCCACTCGAAGATATTCAAACACAGAAAAATACTTTTTTTCAAATGGAATAACCGATATTTTAATGCACCATTGTATGTGGAATCAAATGCTGCGTCGAACTGTACTACCATTCCCTATACCTAACTTTAACAGTTTTTCAGTTATAAGATATTTCTGGTTTAATACATAAAAATTGACATTTATTAGGTTAAATATTTCTAATTTTGTTGATATAGTTATGAAAACAACAAACAATTGCATTTAACGTTTCCTGTTACTACAAATTTTAAGCAAAAGCAAAAAAAAAATTGAGAATCAAAATCAAAATTACTCAAACGCTGATATTTTAAATCTATTTTTTAAATTCATGAAGAATGATCTAAAATTGTTCAGAGCAGAGAATGTGTGTTCAATCAAATGTACTCCTCTTGTCTCCTATGAATAAAACACAGTTTGGAAAGTTTGAACCTAACTTTATACAAGTTGGAAAAATAAAATGTACGAAGATCAGTAACAAATAACGAAGATAATTAGACAATGGTTTTAAAATACTTTCACGCTAATCCAGAGAATTGCAAACTAGCAGCTATTTTATTCTTCAATTTAAAGTAATGAAATTCATACTTTTTCGTTTT